>VYZV01037051.1:0-17810 GCA_013401275.1 Pandion haliaetus | reverse complement strand
ACTCCATGGGAAAGCTCATGCTGGAGCAGTGTGTGACTGGAGAGCAGCTCGCGGAGAGGACCCACTCCAGGGAAGTTTGGGAAGAACTGATGCCCGCGGAAAGGACCTGAAGCAGGGAAGTTTTTGAGGAACTGCAGCCTGTGGAAAGGACTCACATTGGAGAAGTTTGTGAAGGACTGTCTCCCGTGGTAGGGACCCGACAGTGCAGCAGGGGAAGCGAGGAATCTTCCCTCTGAGGAAGGAGCAGCAGAGACAAGGTGTAGTTAGCTGGCCCCAACGCCCTTTCCCTGTTCCCATGTGCTGCTGGGGGGAGGAGGTGGAGAGAATTGGGAGTGGAGTTGAGCCAGGAAGGAGGGGGGGGGTGGGGGGAAGGTGTTCTGATGTTTGTTTTTCCTTCCTAATATCCTTGTTTTGATTTGATTTGTAGTCAATTAAATTGATTTTGTTTCTTCCCCAAGTTGAGCCTGTCTTTTGCCCGTGACCATAAGTGGAGAGTGATTCCTCCCAGTCCTTGTCTTGACCCACGAGCCTGCCTTTGTATTTTCTCCTCATCCCAACGTGGTCAGGGGAGGGGGTGGGGAGTGAGCGAGCAGCTGCGTGCTGCTTTGTTACTAGCTGGGCTGAAACCGAAACCACGACAGATGTGAAGGATTAATCTATTGCTTTTAGTGGATCTATTCTGATTTGCCTGAAGTGTCTGTGGAAAAGAAAGGTTGTTTACTTTCTAGTAAGTGGATGTTCTTTGAGACTTTTTGTCCATATGCACAGTCACACTGTACAGATGAATATTCCCTTGCCCTGAAGCCAGAGAAATTCAGCTGCAGCTAAACTTCCCACTTGCCACAAATGCCATTAAGACACACAGTACCACAGTCCACGCTCAAATCCTCTTATCATATTATAAAGAGTAATACACAGCAAAAGCAAGAGAGATTATGAGCAGAAAGAAGAAGTTGAAGTATGAATATACATGTTGGCAACATGTCTCAGAAAACATCCCAATACTGCTTTCACTTTTTAGTGACTATATACTGTCAAGATAAAGCTTGTTAATTGAGACCCCCTAGGATCTGAGGTTAAGCTGATGGAACTGCCCAGGAAAAAATACATTTCAGTCTCTCCTGCTACTTTTTTTCTGGCTGGTGAATTAAAAAATATATTTTCCAATTACATATTCTTCCACAAGAAAGGAAAGGCATCTGGTGAGTCTGTTATAGAGGAGAGACCATACGGAGGAGGGAATTAATTTTCTTAGCTGGGGAAGACAGGATGAGCAAAAAACAGAGAAACAAATAAAAGGAAAGAAAACAGAATTAAAAAATCAAAGCATAGAAAATACAAAGAAGACAAACCTCAAAGAATTATTAGGTCTGGAACAGCCATGGAGGAAAAATTGCAACTCAGTAACATGGCTGAGAGAATTTGAAGACGGTATCAAATGCTTCATCCTTTCCATTTCATGCAGAGGAGATGTGAGCTCCATGGTATATTGCTAAGGATGAACATCTCTCTCTGGAGTAGCTGGTCTATGCATACAAACCATGAGCAATAAATCAAAGACAATATTGAAGTACCTTTTATGCAAAAGAGCTTTTCTCTTCAGCTTTTTCACAGTTTTATCCCTTAAGAGAAAGAGATTTCCTGTACATGTAGGTATATACATACACATCAGGTAAAATAGATTAATAAGCATGTGACAGGCACACAACACTGTGCATGGTGTTGACAATCATCAATATTTAAGTGCCAGCTTGTCCTCGTACATAGTAGTTCTGAACAACACTTCAGATTTATCAAGGGATAAGTGATCCCTTCCAGGAAGAATCACTTTATGATACAGAGGCTGTGCAAATGGTTATGTGGAATTGGAGTGAGAAAAGCACTGACTTTCTTAGCATGATTCTCCTTCACGTTCAGCTGTCTGGAACATGTTGCCTGCAAGAGACAGCAATATTGCTGGGAGCCATAGAAAATGAAAAATTAGAACTAAAAGTAATAGAGCAAAAATTGATGTTGGCCACAGGGTTTTCCTTGTGTAACATTGCCCACAGGCCAGTAAGGGCTGGGGACTGTTACTCTAAACTATAGGACATGCAGATGCTCAACTTGATTCTTACCAGTGAAAAGACCTTTCTGGTTGAAGTTCAGTTGGAATAATTTATTAGTACACTAATCAGCATTTTCACCCTAGGCAATTATAAGCAGCTGCTTTGTATGTAATGAGTATTGAACAATACAAACAACTCTTTCCATCTGCACTCATAAATAAATCTGCACCTAAAGATGCCCAGTGTTGATCTGCTGTCAACATAAATCAGAGAACCTCTCTTTATTCTCAAGGTAGCAACAGAGCTTTTCATTGGCATTAAGTGAAGTTCCTATATTTATACAGTTCAATGAATAAGTCAGCTCAGTAATAGTCTAAAACAAACAGTGTTAAAAATTGAGCAAGTAACGGAGAGCATACACGCAACATTATGCGACTAAGTCTGTATCAGATTTCTTATATGTTATATGTAGCTTTGCTTTACAATTTCACAAAAAAAGGTAATATAGCTAGCAGAGATATGGAGACAGGCTGTGAGGGTGATGGCAATAGAATTAATTCTTTCAGATAGTGAGGGAAGGCTCCTCATCTAGAAAAGAAGTGCCAGGGGGTGAAACAGTCAGTGCTAGGAGGAGAAAAGTGTCAAAATACGAAATCTGAGAACAGGAATTTAACATTTTACAATGTCATTGCAGCACATTTAAATACATTAAGGGAGAATTAAACTTTTCTCAGGTTGCATAGTGAAATTGTAGAAATCACTGTCAAAATATCCCAGGGAATCTAATGCTCTAGACAGGTTTGAAGAGCTAAAAGGAGACAGTAAGAATGCCCTGCTTGGTCACCCACTCTGATGACTAACTGTTTGCAGAGCACTGAAGGGCTGAGTGTCACCTTACCTTCTTGTGTGCCTCCTGTCCAAAACAGACTAGTAGACTATACAGCTGTTTGTTCTCATTTAACAAAGCTTCTCATATATTCTTACTTCACCTACTGAACTTCAATTGTGACATAAACTGACAGTCCCCTTTACTATATACAGTACTTTACAAAAATGAAAACTGAGTTTTATCTGAGTTATTTTATAGTGTTTTGTTATAGGGTTTTTTTCATTTTATTTTATTTCAGAAGGTTGAATTCCTCTTAACCACAGTATTTTAAACAAAGCTATTACTTAAATTACTGTGCCACAAATTCACAGTCAAAAGCATTAGGGTACTTGAGCTATACAGCAAAATCTATGATTTTATCAGGTTCTTTTTCTCACCAAGCATAAAAAATGCTAATATCTACTAGCACAAGATTGCCAGTCAGACAATATATTAAATACTTCTGTAATTTTTATGGTTGGAAATGTGCAGAACATTCTATGGATGAAACACTGACTTCCTTATATTGACTTAATAAAATCAATAATATGAAAAAAAAAGTAAAAGAGGAAGAAAAATTTACACTGTAAAAAACATTACTGAAAGCAAGATATGAATAAGTAGAATCTTTATAGTTAACAACTGAAACAGTGAGAGAACAGCAACTTTATAGATTACCCAAGTAATTTACCAACATTTCTGACATTGTGCTTTATAGTACAATTTTCTAGATTTTCCTCCAGCCAAGTCTCAAAAGTAGACTAGACTAGATTAGACTAGAATAATTTCAGTTGGAAGGGACCTACAATGATCATCTAGTCCAACTTCCTGGCCACTTCAGGGCTGATCAAAAGTTAAAACATGTTATTAAGGGCATTGTCCAAATGCCTCAAACTCTGACAGGCTGGGTCATTGACCACGTCTCTAGGAAGCCTGTTCCAGTGTTTGGCCACCCTCTCAGTAAAGAAATGCTTCCTAATGTCAAGTCTGAACCTCCCCTGACACAACTTTGAACCATGGCCACGCATCCTATCACTGGATCCCAGGGAGAAGATATCAGCACCTCCCTCTCCACTTCCCCTCCTCAGGAAGCTGTAGACAGCAATGAGGTCAACCCTCAGCCTCCTTTTCTCCAAACTAGACAAACCCAGAGTCCTCAGCCACTCCTCACAGGGCATGCCTTCCAGCCCTGTCACCAGCTCGGTTGCCCTCCTCTGGATGCATTCAAGGACCTTCACGTCCTTCTTAAATGGCGGGGCCCAACACTGCACACAGTACTCCAGGTGAGGTCGCACCAACATTGAATACAGCGGGATAATCACCTCTTCTGACCAGCTGGTTATGCTGTGTTTGATGTGATTTGCCCTCATGGCTGTCCCGGCACACTGCTGGCTCCTATTGAGCCCACTGCCAACCAGCACCCCCAGATCCCTTTCTGCAGCTCTGCCCTCCAGTCACTCCTTTCCCAATTTATACTTGTGTCTGACATTACTCCATCCAAGGTGCAGAATCCAGCATTTGGTCTTGTTAAATTTCATACCACAATACTTGCCCAGTGCTCCAATCTATCTAGATCCCTCTGCAAGGCCTCTTGGACCTCAAGAGAGTCAACAGCACCTCCCATTTTGGTATCATCATCAAAATTGCTAATGGTGCATTCAACTCCTCCTGCATCCAGATCATTGATAAAAATACTGAACATAACTGGCCCTAGGACTAAGCCCTGAGCAACACTGCTGATGACTGGTCACCAGCCAGATGCAGCCCCATTCACTACAGCACTTTGAGCTCTGCCCTTCAGCCAGTTCTTCACCCAGCACACCATGAACCTGGTCATTGCACAGCTGGACAACTTGTCCAGAAGGATGCTGTGAGGGACAGTATCACAAGCCTTACTAAGAACTAGGAAAACTATATCCACCACCTTCCCTTCATCTGCTTGGCAGGTAACCTTATCATAGAAGTATATAAAATTTTTTAGGCAGGACTTTCCCTTTGTGAACCTCTGTTCTCAAAGCACTCAGTGCTTTCAGTAACAGCCAGTATGATCTCCTCCGTAATTTTTCCAGGTACTGAGGTTAAACTAACAGGTCTGTAGCTTCCTGGGTCTTCCCTCACACCCTTCGTGTAAATTGGAATAGCGCTGGCTAGCTTTCAGTCAGCAGGGACTTACCCAGAATCCCAAAGTCTTTGGTAGATGATTGAGAGGTGTCCTGCTGCAACAGGACTGTTAAACCTGTAACGGCTCCTTCAGTTCTCTGGGATGAATCCCATCAGGCCCCATGAACATTCAGCTGATACAGCTGGTCCTTTACAATTCCAATGTCCACAAATGCAAAGTCACTGTTCCCACACCTGTGGTCTTCTGACTTGGGGGACAAGGCTGCCCAAGGTCTATAAGTATTATTAAAGACTGAGGCAAAAAAAGCATTAAATGACTCCATCTTTTCTTTATTTGTTAGGTGGCCATCTTCATCAAGTATCAATACAATTTTCCCCTTTAATTCTCCTTTTATTATTAATATACTTTTTAAAAGCCTTTTGGGGGGCTTTCATGTTTTCTCCGTACATATGTGAACCATAGCCCTGTAATCTTCCCACAAAGCCTGACTTGCTTCCAGAGATTATACAATTTCTTTTTCTGCCTGAGTTCCAGGAAGAGTTCCCTCTTCAACTGGTCTTCTGCTCCACTTCCTCGACTTTTGACACAATGGAGTTGCCTAGTTCTGTGTTTTTAAAAGGTGGTTCTTAAAAACTGAGCAGCCCCCTGTGAGAGACTGAAGGAGTTAATGTTTCAAAAGTTGTGGTGGGGCAAGTTCTGCTTTACAATTTACCCTGCATAACAAAGAACTCTGCCTAGCAAGGAACCATAGGTGAAAAGAAGCCCATCAGCAACAGGAAGGGGAGGTGATGCTGGAGGGTGCACAGCTCCCTGTTCTGTTCTGCTGGTCTGATATGCTGAACCATGTATGGTAACAGGGAAGGGGAAGCTACTTGCCAAATGACCCCCCAAGCCCATGGCCCAAAGGCTACCCCATTAACCTAATGATTTCGAGTACCCGCCTGCAGAATGGGCAAGGGTGATAAAAGGACACAAACTGAAGCCCCATGGGTGCAAGCCAGCCGGAACCAGACCCCTCGGCTGATTGCACCCATCAGCTGATTGAACCAACACTGGACCCAGGACCAGTGAAATCTTTCTCTTCTCTCTCTTTCCCTTTTCCTTTTCTGTAATCCCTACCCCTCATCCCTGTAGACGTAAATCATTGACAAGGTCTTCGACTAGGAGTGGATTCAGCTGCCCCTAGGCGCCTCACTGAGAAGGAGTCTAGAAAGCAAGGAGGGTCCACTCTGACCCTGTGACTCAACAGGAGGGATTTCCTTATTGTCCTCCCTGAACTGGTTCCCAAATAAGCAAGACCTGTAGTACATGTTTGGTGATGTATGGTTAGCACATTACACAGTTTACTGACATAGCCTCATACCATTTTTTGTGGTGAGCATACCAATTTTTGTTGTGAGCACACCAATTCTTGCTGTGAGCAACTAAAAATTGAGGTTTGTGGGTTAAAGAATCCCTGGTGTTATTTCACCTTAAACCTGACCTGGGAATCAGCAAACCTGAGTCATCGTCCTGAGAAATTGGGACATGACACCCTCAGGAAACCCTAAGCCCCCCAAAACAGATTCTCATTGGACACTGCTAAGTAGCTCCCTGGGTAGCTTAATTTTTGTTCTTTTCAAATCCAGGGTAGCAACTCTGTGGACCTTGTTCCCCATCACATCAAAAATTAAACTCTTTACATTTCACGATCACTGTGACCAAGGCAGCCACCTACCATCACATCTCCCATGAGTCCTTTTCTATTCACAAATGGCAAGTCTAGGAAGGTATCTTTCCTAGTTGGCTCACTGAGTACTTGTGACAATAAATTATCTTTAATGAACTTATGAATTTCCGAGACTTGCTTAACACAGTGGTATGATGTTCCCTGTTGATGTCTGGGAAGTTGAAATTGCCGATAAGGACAAGAATCCAGAAATTTCTCCAATTGCCTTTAGAATAACTCAGCAGTGCTTACATCCTGGCTGGTCGATTGATAGTGGACACCCACTACAACATCTTCTTTGTTTTACACACCTTTAATCCTCACCCAGAGGCTCTCAAACACATCATCCTTAACTACAAGGTTTGTAGGGTCAAACCTCTCCCTTAAACACAGTGCAACACCTCCACCTCACCCGCCCTGCCTATCCCTCCTGAACAGCCTGTAGCCCTCCATCCCAGTACACCAACTGTGGGACTCATTCCACCAAGTCTCACTTATACCAATGATATAGCTCTGGGAATGGACCAATGCTTCCAGTACATCCTAGTGTGTTGGTGCACAAGCATTTCATATGTGATCCTAAGCCCTCAGTGCTCCCTGGTGCAGCGTAAATGTTTCCATTAGCATTGTCACCCTCAGACAATGCCATGTCAACCCCTTACTTTACTTCAGCTCTCCTGATGGTATCCCCTTCCCCTATCAATTCTATTTTAAAGCCTTCTCAACCAATCCTGCCAGTTCACAAGCAAAGAATTGTTTCCTGCCTCGGGACAGGTGGATTCTGTCAGCCCGCAGCATACCTTGTGTCTCAAAGACTCTTCCATGGTTATAAAAACACAAAGTTCTGGTGGGGGCACCAGACCTGAAGCCAGGCATTGATGTCTTCGGCATGCTTGTTTCTTCCAATGTCTCTCCCCGTTACTGGGAGGATTGAGGAAAACACTGCCTGTGCTTCTGAATCCTTTAGCATTCTTCCCAGGGCTCTGAAATCTCTCGACTGACCTTGGACTTTTTGTTGCAACATCATTAGTACCCACATGGAAGAGCTTGAGTGAGTAATAACTTGAAGGCTGTACTAAGCTTGTCAGTTTTCTGGTGACATCCCTGATCTCAGCCCCAGGGAGTCAGTAAACTTATCTGAAAAGAGGGTTTGGTCTGCAGATGGGTGCCTCCTTTCCCCTCAGGTGGGAATCACCTATGACCAAAACTCACCATTGTTTCTTCTTGGTGATGGAATGCAGCTTTTGATGCAAGGGGTTGTCTGAGCTGACTTTGGTGAGAGAACTTACACAGATTCTTCCTCTTCCATCTCATTGTGTCCTTTGTCTACCACACCCAGGGCCTTATACCTATTCTGTAACTGTAGCTGAGGGGCAAGAATGGGTTCCTTTTATAGCTCCATGCAGTCATTGCTTCCACTCCTCCCTATGCCTCGTATCATCCTGGCACAAAGCAGATGCTGGACATATCTCAGTAATGAGTGTTAGGATTTTGAAGCTTTGTTTGCCCAGCTCAGCTTACTCCTCTATGAAATTAGAAAGAGCATTTTATCACTCCATGAAAAGACTTAGTCTCAATATTTGAGAAATATAACACCTACATCTCTCTTTAAAAAGTGTGCCCTTATATCTATCAGAAAATTTAACTTCACCTTCTATTACTGGAAAAGTGGTGCATTTTTAGAACACAAAAAAAGAAATACATCAACTTCCTTGTGGTTAGCCAAAACAAGCTAATATTGTTCACTATTCATTATTCGTTGACCTGCCATTTTCACTTTTTGTGTCTTTCTCTTTCTTTTCACTATTATATTAAGGTAACACAGAGACAATCTTTGTTCTCCTTTCATTGTACTTAATTTTTTTTTTTCCCCAAGTATTACTGTTTGTTCCTATATCTCCATTCCATATCATGTAATTTTTGTTAACCCACACCCCAGTTTTCAAAGGAATCTAAAATAGGCAGGTTTCCAGTTTCTGGTGGCACTCAGGGCCATTTCTGTACAGGACATGCTTATGTTTTAACACGTATATTTTTTGCCACTCTTAAATGTTAGCTTTCTTATTGAAAAACTAATAGCTCTTTATTACTGCTTGCTCTCTTACCGTCCAATCCAAAAGACATTCATTTTTATTGGAAAAAGTATCCTACTTATGCCCAAATTACTGGTTTCAAATTATAGGCCATCAAAAAGCTCTAAATTGTCCAATTGTATCCATCCCTTTGATCTTTGCACTTGGTCTATTTATATTAGTATTTTCTGTGATATACCAAGTGTTCTTTCTCTTTTTCTTGATTGTCTGCATTGGTTTGTATATTATCAAATCCATACAATAACAAAGGATTTTATTTGCATATTATAGCTACTGTTTTTTCTGGGGGAAAAAAAGCCAAAGATCAAAAAGCACAACAGTAATAGAGCATATTAAAAAAACCAAGAAAACAAAAAACAACTTGTAGTTTTAAAATAAAAAAAACAAAATACTATATGAAGTCATAAGACCTCCTCGAAAGCACACAGCCAATTCTACCTCAGTTTTACTTTGCAAACACTATTCTATTGTTTAATTTTTGCTTGGATGCAATAGTACCTCTGCTAGAAGGATGCAGTCAGTATAAAAGCCTTGGACTCTGTTATGGGTTTGTGTGGCGCGGTTTTCTTTGGTAGTGGGGAAGGGGGCTGCAGAGGTGGCTCCTGTAAGAAGCTGCTAGAAGCTCCCCCGGCTCCAAGTCAGACCCACCTCTGGACCAGGCCGACCCCATCAGTGACGGTGAGAGTGCCTCTGGGAGAACATATTTAAGAAGGGGAACCAGCAGTGTGTGGGAGTTGGAATGTGAGAGGAACACCTCTGCAGATACCAAGGTCAGTGAAGAAGGAGAGGGAGGAGGGTGCCTGAGGAGGCTGATGGCTCTGCAGCCTGTGGTGAAACAGCAGGCTGTCCACCTGCAGTCCATGGGGGTGAACATGGAGCACCGTGTGACTGGAGAGCAGCCCGTGGAAAGGACCTGCGCCAGGGAAGTTTGGGAAGAAATGAAGCCCGCGGAAAAGACCCGCACCAGGGAAGTTTGTGAGGAACTGCAGCCCGTGGAAAGAACCTGCGCCAGGGAAGTTTGGGAAGAAATGAAGCCCGCAGAAAAGACCCGCACCAGGGAAGTTTGTGAGGAACTGCAGCCCGTGGAAAGAACCCACATTGGAGACGTTCATGAAGGACTGTCTCCCGTGTGAGGGACCCCACAATGTAGCAGGGGACGAGTGAGGAATCTTCCCCCTGAGGAAAGGAGCGGCAGAGACGATGTGTTGTGAGCTAACCAATCCCCCATCCCCTGTTCCCCTGTGCCGCCGTGCTGAAGGAGCTAGAAAGAACCGGGAATGGAGCTGAGCCAGGAAGGCAGGAGGGGTGGATGGAAGGTGTTCTGATGTTTGGTTTTCCTTCCTAATACCCGTGTTTTGTTTTTGATTTGTAATAAATTAAATTGATTTTGTTTCTTCCCCAAATTGAGCCTGTCTTTTGCCTGTGAACATAAGTGGGGAGTGATTCCTCCCAGTCCTTGTCTTGACCCACGAGCCTGCCTTTGTATTTTCTCCTCATCCCAACATGGCCAGGGGCGGGAGTTGGGGGTGAGAGAGCGGCTTCGTGGTGTTTTGTTACCAGCTGGGCTGAAACCGAAACCACGACAGACTGTTACACTGGAAATTCCACATTTGGGATGAAGATAAATTATGAACTTTACAATTTTTGAGGGAAAAAAATGGTAAATAATTTCCTTCTTTAATTTCAGAAAGAGCTCAAGTATGCTCTAAAGCATAAACTCAAGTATATTTTGAAATGGTGGCTAAATAAGATTCTGATGCCAGCTGACATCTAGATTTGCCAGTTCTTTTGTGGTGGTCAGAGAAGGGATCAGGAAGGTGGCTCTCACAGCATGAGATGCATTTCTGCAGTAACCTTTTCAGTTTTCTCTAACCTCCAGGACAGCTTCTGCCAGAAGTTTGTACCTGATGAAAAAGAAGGGAAATTATATCACCACAGGTCTCAAGAGAAAAGGCAAACTCTATATGGGATGTTTTAAGGGGCTCAAGGGATTGAGTGAAATTTACAGGCTGTCAGAGGAAGAGCAAAATTAGGAAAAGGAGGGCCCAGGGTGGATCAAGTTGAAGCAAGCATGGCAAAGAAGAGAGATATTTCGGAAAGCAGAAATCCAAACAAAGACAATTTCTTATGGAAAACACAAGGATGATTCCCAGCGGACACCAGAGCAGTGCAAGGAGCACCAGCAGCGGTGCCAGCAAGCAGCTGCAGGGGAGACACGAGGGGTACAGGTGAACAAGGAGGGGCTTGACTGAACAGGAGGCATTCCCCTTGCAACTGAGCCCAGACCCACTGATTGGATGAGACAGAAAGGGGCGGAGCCTGCACCCAGAATCACAGCAGATTTAAACAGGTGAAAACAATCAGCCCAGCTGATTGCAACAGAGCAGCATATGTATCTCACAGCAGGCAGGCACGTGGCAGTGGGCAGCATGGTGACTACCTGGCAAAAAACATTGTCCTCTGCTTCTCCTGAGGTTCTAGCACCTGGTAGAAACAACACAACCACACAGACAGAGCTCCTGTCAAAGCATGTGACCACCCAGGTTTCCGGCTGTGGGATTTGCGCAGGGATATTCCTGGAGCTGGAGAGTGATAGAAAGTAAGCCTGTGGGAGGTTTGACCAGATAGATGAACTGCTCTGCTTGGTGGCTGAGCTACAGGAAGAGGTAGGCAGACTGAGGAGTATTCAAGACCCTTGAATCAATACAATCAGCCTTACTCAATACTAGCTATATGTCAGGATCTGCTCTAGTCCTGGAAATTATAACTGGGGGATTGACTAGAAGAAAAAAAAAAAAGGAGAGAAAAGCAAACAGCAACTCATTGCAGTTTTCAGGAAATGCATATTTAATATGAGTAAATGCTATCTCCCTTGCTGAAAGTGGATAATTAAATTCTGTGGATTACCAAACAATCACCCTTTTTTATTCACTTTGCTTCGAGACACATTGTATGATATTTCAAAGGGTTTCAGTAAAAAGGAGTTGACTGCAAATAATAGATTCAATATACAATCTTTTAAAAATATATTTTGTTTCACAGTTAAGCCTACAACAAAACACTGATGATGACTTTTGCAAAACAAAACAAAACAAAGGACTTGGGTTAACTGACTGTAAGATGCCACCATTGACTACTCCTTTAACAATGTAAAATAGAATTTAAAATCAACATAAATGCAATGAAAGATGCTTTGTGGTGGAAAGGGGATTCACTGTCAGTAAGCATACAGCATTTAAATATATTTTTCAAAACAAATATTCAGAGAAAAATATATTATCTGATGTGAGATTATTTTGGTTTATCTCTTTTGAGTTTCTCTAGAGCACTGAGGTTTGTTACTGACTCTTAACCCCCTGAAGACTACGTAATAAAGTGCATGGTACATGATAATACACAGATACTGAAAGAAGATAATGAGTAAATTCATATGTCTCAGTGGGCATGGTCTCATCGCTTTATTTATTAAAGGAATCTTTACTTACAAAGTCACACTGGTACTCCAGGTGCTTAGAGGTCTATCTTTAAACAGAAAATGCTTGGAAATCAGTAACAAATTAAATAATTAGCATTTTCCTAACATACAGAGCCAAGGATGGTATCTATGGAAGAGGTACCATCCCTTATTAAATAGAATTCTTTACTAAAAATAACAGCAATTTCTGGTATCCCTTTTAACCTCAGTTTCATCTTTCACAGCCCTTTGAGATAGGCACTGGAAGTTCTATATCCTCAACTGAAAAGAAAGAAGGGTATGAGCTACTCAGATATTTTATTTAAAATGAAGAAAAAAGGAGTACATAGAAATTCCAAATGTGTACATGATGCAAATGAGGCACTTTCATGTTCACACAGGCAGAACTAAAACAACAACAAAAAACCCCGCAGCAACAAATTCTTTGTCCTCTCATGTTAAATCTTAAAAAAAAGTCAGTCTTAGAGAAGCAAATTCACAAAAAAAATCTCCAGCTGGCCAGCTGAGTTCTTTTTTCACAGAGCTGATAAAAGTCCTCAGAAAGAATAGAAAGCAGTAGTTCTCAGAAAGCAAGGCCCTGTTTCTCTGCTTTAACAGCAAAAAACAATGAGCATATTCCACCTGCTTTATGTTCAACATGTATCGCAGTCTTCTCATGTCATCCAGTGGGACTCCTATAAAAACAGCAATGGCAATTTTTATATAGTGATTCAATTAAGTTTTGGTCTTGCATTGTTTAAATCACCTGGAGTTTTGCTACACAATACAAAATGAATAAAGTTTTTGTTCCTTTAGTGGACTGTGTTTCACCATGAAGAAGATGCATACATACCTACTTTTCCTGACTTTGAAGAGCCTTTATATAAAGTTTTCTTGTAAATGAAATTCATGCATTGTGGGAGACTGCTCATCCATTACAGATTGCTTTTAGGAGTATGACATTCATATTTATGTTCTGTAGATTTTAAAATTTGCTTTTTTCTTTGTACATTTTTTGCTTGAGTTGCATGGAATATACATTTTTTTGTTCTGATTTCCCCTCCCAAATCAGAATGAACAAGTAGTCTTCCTTTAGTAGCTGAACTTAGTAGCAAACCACATGTAAAATATATACTGTATATCCTAGGGGTCCTGCATAATACTTTCTTGATAAATAATGCCTTTTTATGAGGAAAAAAGAAGCTAAATACAAGAACGTCTTCAAGTTATTTGAACAGGTTAAAATGGCCTCAGAAGCATTCACATCTGCCATAGAAACTATAAAAGCTGGTGCAATAGTTCTGTTCATCAGATTGCCATTAATTCCTGTATGAATTTTAGAAAACAATCATAAAAAAAAAAATCCAATGAGACAATATTGTTCATGACGAGAGTGCTAAAATGTAAACAAAATAATGTTTACACTAAATGAGGTTTTCTTAGTAAGGTTAATTCTAGACCTAGTCAAACATAATTCTAGATCAGGTTCATAATTTTTTCTATACTGTTTCAGGGCTACACAATGAAACCTTTAGACATTAATGGATGACAGAGCCCCAGTGAAATGTAAGAAAAAGTCTTTAAGCTAAGCTGCTTGATAAAGACAAGCTGGCCCACTAAAAAAAAAAAAAAGCTGGAACAAAACCCCAGCCTCACAGGAACTTATGTATGGAACTATAACCAAAAGCCCTGAAGTGCTTTGTAATAAGATTGCATACATCAAAAAAAAAGATACATTCAGATTTTTTTCATTTTAACAATTTTTAGTTAACATGTCTATAGTCCAGCATAAACTGTAAATGCACAGACCGAAGGAAAATGTATGTATAGTCTCCTTGACTTTCCTCTCAAAGCTGCAGATCTGAGCATGTGATTTAAGTGTGTGCATGAACCAGGTACAGAAAAAATAATTTTAAGGTTTGGGGTTTTTTTTGGGGGGGGGGAAGTTGTACTATTATGGGCCTACTTTAAAACCTGAAAAACTTTCATAAACATCTGCCTAACATATATGAAATTTACTTAAATGTACCATCTGAGTTCTTCTCAATAAAAAATTGGAACTATTAAAGTCTGCCATTATGTGCTGAAGATGCCAGACTGTTCCTTGTTCTTTTATTCTTACTTCTAAACTGGGAGGGATGGACTGTATCTCTTTTTTATAATTTTCCATTGCTGACAGAATGTTCACAATTTATTCTCAATTAACAACAAAATGATTCTGCAATCACTGGCAAAGTTCAAAACTGTAATAAGTGAGCCTTTTGTAAGTATATTTTTAAATTAATTCACTGTGTTTTTTTCTCAAGTTTTCTATGTTTTGCAGAAGTGTAGAAAGCTGAAGAGTTTTGGCATACTCTTGAAGATATGATGTATCAAATCAATGCAAGCAACCAGTTAAAAGGAAGAAATAGTATGATTTCCATGCAATTATTTAATTTTGAAAACCTTTGTCCATAATAATCAAAATAATTGTATGTATATCTTTAAAAATACAGACAGTCCTTCTAAAAACTAAACCTACTGGCACAGGCAGTAGTAACTTTCTTACATCAAATAGCCTATGACACCAGGGTCAGTCTGCCACTGGGCTTCCTAATGGTTTCCATGTTCCTGTATAGGAAAAGTTTTGGTCTGGACTAAAGAACGGCTTTAACATCATGGCTTAATTGCTTATTAAATGTGGGCGTATAACAAAGAACAAGTATATCTACCAGATGTAGACACAGATGTGGCACTAGAGTCAGGAATGATATTATACAGCCTTGGAAAAAGAAAAAATAATTAGAATGAGATACAAGGAAGTATTTTCCAAAGCATAAATAATATATTACTAAACCACTTAGAAATGCCCCCAATCTGTATATGAATGTTTTAAAAAGGAAATGTTATGGTCACTGTTGGCAGCTCTGACTAGCATGCAGCTGAGAATTGGAAAGCACCAAGAAAAAATGCACTATAGAAGAGAGAGGACTTTTTGCTTGACATACAGGGAGAGTTAAAAAAAGAACAGCTCTGTTCATTCTGTCTCTCTGAAGGTCAATGTCCAGGCTAGGACACATCATCTGGAACTGGCTGAAATAATCCAGGCTGCATTAAAAATGAAGCAAACAGACAATTATCAGATATATGTGTTAGTGTAAATTTATATGAAAAATATTCAATGTTTGCTTCCTGAGATATGTTAATAATTTTTGGCTGAATTAAACCATTATTAGTGCTCATTTTTTGTTTTCTATACTTTCAGAATACTGCAAAATGGTGATAATTCATAACAGTCCAAAAAAACCTGCAGCAAAATGCAGAGGACACCAAGCTGAGTGGTGCAGTTGATAAACTAGAGGGAAGTGATACCATCCTGAGGGACCCTGACAGGTTCCTGAGGAGTGGGCCCATGTGAACTTCATGAAGTTTAACAGGCCAAGTGCAAGGTCCTGCACCTGGCCAAGGGCAATCCTCAATGTCAATAGAGACTAGACTCCAGCTCTGCGGAGAAGGACTTCGGGATACTGGTGGATGAAAAACTGGACATGAGATGGCAATGTGCACTTGCAGCCCAGAAAGCCAACCATATCCTGGGCTGCATGAAGGCAAGTGTGGCTAGTAGGTCAAGGGAGGTTGTACAGCCTCTCTACTCCACTCTCATGAGACCTCACCTGAAGTACTGCATCCAGTTCTGGGGTCCCCAGTCATTTACTTTTATCCAACACTTGTGTAATATAGCTCTTACCATGCACTATTTTCTCCTCCAGAATCCCAGAGGTACCTTCTGCCTTCACTAAAACCCACACATTTCATTTCATACAGTGTCACAAGCACCAGAAATGATTGGGGAACCACATGAAAGAAGTTTCAGCTATAAGTATCTTTTTTCTGTCTTTTTATAATAATTTTGCTTAGGAAGTTCTCCACAGCAACCAGCTGGTATTGCCAGTTTCTTAGAAAACTTAAACTGTGTATGTATTCAAACGAGAATTGATAGGGGTAAATATTAAAGGAGTCCAGATCCATTCTTGAGACAGATTCCATTATAAGCAAGCTTAATAAAAATAAAAGCATATTTTGAAAAAAAAAAAAAAAAAGTACTAGCACATTAATAAAAGCAGTAGACTTTGGCAAGGGCAAGGTGTCTGAAACAACTCAATAACAAAATTCATGGGGTGTTTAATGAACCTTGTGTTATTGTGATACAAGGAAAAAAGTACAGAAGTGTTAAATGGAGCTTGGAGCTGTTTTGCAGATTTCTCCAAGCTTAACTTATTAAGTCTGGAAGGCTGAGGGGAGGGACAGCTAATGAGAAAAGTTTAAACATTAAGTGTAACATTTATAAAAAAAGTCAACTGCAAAATATCCATCATTTTGCACTGTGAAGGACTGGTTACTTAATAGCTTGTTTTCTGCAGTTACATTTTGAAAACCTTTTATAAACTGAAAGGAATGCCACCCTTAGGAAAAAGGGTTATGCTAGATTACACTTTGTGCATTACTCATCACCATAACCCACAGTCACCACCATGCTTCCATGCTCTGGATGGGGGGCGTGTCACTGCTGAGCACCGCCATGCCCAGAGGACAGTTTTCCCAACCCCTCCTCAGCCTGATTGCCACAGGCAACCGCCTCCTTTTCCCTTTCCCAGTACACACAGGCACACACAGCAGAAACATGGCTGGCCATACTGGCTGATCAGAACTGTACTTTGCTCCTGGGGCACAGGCACACCCTCACTGTCTTATTTCATGTCCGTGCTCACATCCACAGATTGCTCAGACCCTGGAGTTGATCGTAATCCTGTCCAGCATCTGTGGACATATTAAATACTCATAACATTTTACCTATAAGAAGTTACCC
Organism: Pandion haliaetus; assembly: GCA_013401275.1. NCBI lineage: Eukaryota > Metazoa > Chordata > Aves > Accipitriformes > Pandionidae > Pandion > Pandion haliaetus. The sequence goes on along the minus strand of VYZV01037051.1, from coordinate 671 downwards.
ATAACTGTTCATCCAGCCTCTAGATCCAAATTCGAGTATTTCCAGATTCTGGTTTCCTCCTCCAGACCAGTTAGTCCAGATTGAAGTTTGCAAGTGACTCACACACACACACAGATGAACAGAGTATAAACTCAAGAAAAATTTAAAACTTAAAGTAGCTTTTCAATGTCATTAACCAGATATCCTCATGAACCATATGTCCTTGCAATCCACATACCCTTACATTCCAGATATCCTTAGTGTACATCTCTGTGCTGACAACTTTCAATTACTTCAACAGTATTATTCTTCCACTGCAGGCTTATCATGTTTAATGCATTACACCTGCTATTCATGAATACTTTACTGTGTCATTTTTATGAGTAGTAAACAGTATAAAGAAGAAAGCCCAGAGGAAACCTCTCACAACCTGCAGCTGCAAAAATGCAAGCTTCCCCTAACTGCCGTGCCTTTATACCTGTAACTCTACCATGGAGGCAATGTCTGGGTTAATATTTGCAGTTATTCCTAAACCTCTTTGCCCAGATTGCCAGCATATGCAGTGTGTGCGCTAGTGGGATTTTTTCAGGAAAAAAAGATCTTTCATACCTTAAATTCACTATCAGTGGTATTCTTCTCCAAATAAAAAGCCACATCATTGGGTAATTGTCGTGGTTTCAGGTCAGCTCAGT
>VYZV01037050.1:61313-73821 GCA_013401275.1 Pandion haliaetus | reverse complement strand
ATTTGAGAAATAAGAGTAAATGCACATCTTTAATTTAAGCTGCCTATGCAGTTATATTGCTCATCAAATTTGGTGTCACAGCTTTTTGACTGCTGAGTCTGTCACAGATTCATTGTTCTTGATTTCTGTGCCTAGACCCCACAGTTCATGCATTTAAGAGTGGGCTGGAATTTCTATATGCCCTTGGAGGGGAGGGAAAACGTGCTGTAATGGCTGTCCCTTGCGGGGTGGGGTGGATGTTTTTTCAACTCCTTCAACATTTCTGAAAATTGGTCTTTCCTGGCTAATGCTGGGTGTAATATAAAGTTGGGAACACATTCATCGCTCTTTATTCTACAAAAGACAGTGAAAATCACACCAGGGCTGAATGCAATTCTTTGCTTTTGGAGGGAGCTGCCTTTCTCTCCTGGAGGAAGTAAAAAGAGAAGAGATTTTGTATATACAAAATACGTCTCAGTTCTAGTTTTCCTTGTTTTCTGTTTTATTTGCTTTTGCTTACATGTTCATCTGTAATATTTGAAGTATAGGACTAGTCAGGCTATGTTTGTAGACAGGTAATCTAATTGCTGAAGTTAATGGGACATTTGCATGTTAATCTTGAGTACCCTTGACCCTGGCTTGCCTTATTCAGTAAGTTCTGTACAGGAGAGGACTGTCTGAGGTAACTGTAGAGAGATCTCAGGGAAGTCACTAACTTGTTTCCTCTACCACACTCCGGTGGCAGAAGGGACATAAAGATACAGCCCGTCAAGTCTAGACACAATGGGCCCAATTCATCCCCAGCATAACTCCATTCATTTTGTCTAGTGACTCTGGGATGAATTCAGCTAGTTTTCTGTTAATACTGTTTTTGTTTAATCGACAAAAGTGATTGTACTGCCTTGTGATTACGATCTTTCCCAAAGAGTACCATGTTCATACGAGTGCTGACTAAAAGCAAATATAATGTCTATGGGAGTTCGTGGGAAAAAAGTCCTTCCTAATGAAGTGACTGGTGTCATGGTCTCTGACTTTTGTACAGAACTCTGAAAACCCCCTGGATGGCTTTTGAATGAAAAAAAGAGAGTTATGAAACATAAATCATACTGCATAGTTCTCTTCTGAGTCAGCAAGTGTAAACACAGATATCAAATGCACTAAACAAGAAGATGAACCTTGTAGGTCTGGTTCAAACACAGCCTGAAAATTGTTAAATTTAATCTGAGGTGTTTGAATTGTTTCTTTTATGGGAGATCATGTTAACTAATAGGTATATAAACCCAATTCTTAAATTCACTTTTTTTCTCCCCTTTGACTTAGTAAAGAGTGCTCAGCAGTGGAGTCTTGAAATCGAGTCTATTTTTGATGTAGTCAGCTCCCAACCAATTGCAGGTCTTGTGACTGTGAACATTCCTAAATTGCAAACACAGCAAACATTCAGTGTGAAGCTTCAACCTGGAGAAGGCAGCATTGTGCTGCTTGTAAACATCAACAAGGTAAGGAGGTGTGTGTGGAACCCTAGCCAACTGCAAAATGTTTCCCCTGGTTTCCAATGTGTCTTTCTGCCTCCATGCCAGTTTTAGGCCTCTCTCCCCTTTCTTACTGTGTTCCTGACTTTAACAATAGTTCTGTACCCCTTACAGGATAGAACAGTTCTTTTCCTCTCTAAAAATTGATGTCTGTGGGGCTACATAGCTCAGTGTCAAAAAGATGATGAAGCCTTTCCCTTCCTGCAAAACAAAAAGATCACATCATCACCGGCCACTGTTAAACGAGCTATTTAGGTAGATATAACCTTTGGATACCCTGTATCACATCACCTAACTGGCAGTAGGTATCATCTCCTATGCTATTGTTTACTGGACTGATTGAGACTACAATATACTGCAATATGCATGGTTCTCTGAGGAAAGAGAGGAAACATTCCTCAAACCTCTCAGTAGATACTCTTTCAGGTAAATAAAAGCAAAAGAGCCCTAGAAAGAACTTGGCTGGCAGTAAGGTTGGTGGAAATATTGTGGAGTAGTACTTCCTTATGTTGGCTTGTAGTCCCTTGGGTAGACAAAACTCAGGAGGAATTTTAGAGACGTAAAGGATGCTCTAATGAGGAGAGAACTCAGTTGAAAAAACAATGAATTTGGTATACAACCCAGTGATGAAAGAGGAAAGGATTGGTCTGCTTACCTTCAGAGGGTGTTGGGAAGCTATCAGGTGGCGGACTTAATTCACCAACATTATTTAACTTCTATAGAATTTGTTTTGTTTGTGGTTTCTTTTAGAAACTGTTGAGTTTTATCACACAGATATAATTAAGAAAAGATAGATAGGCTTCAGAGATGAAGAAAATCAGTGTGTCTGTTCTAGTTGACAAATAGCTAGGTGTCTTGAATTAGGCAGTGAGCCCAGTGTGGCAAAAAGAAGCATGAACTTTGTCTTGGCTTCTTGCTCAGGGGAGCAGGGCCCTAGTAGAGCTGACAGTGCAGAACTGAACCTGACAGTGGCAGGCCCAGGCCAGTGGGCAGGGTGGGAGCCCTGGCAGGCACCGTGGCAGCCACAGCTGATGGCGTTCTGCACTGGAGCCAACAGCATAACGGGAGCTACAGTCTGCTTCACTGCCTCAGGGCACAGTTAGATTTGTGGGTGAGCGATGTGCTTCGAGCAGGAATTTGGGGCTTCTGACAGTTTTGGCAGTTAATAATGTTTGAGGGTCTGCCCTCAAACCTTTGTGTATTTTACTGGCTCTACTGATTTTCTCTGTTGCTGTGTAACTCTATTTGTTTCCCCAGTTTGAATGCATTATGCATGTATTGTCAAGTTCTTGTCAGTTGTTCGAGTGGAGAAAAAGCATGTGTTAAAGGCAAGCAGGGTATTTATGTTCTACTATGCACACTCAGTGACTTGCATACTTACATGCTTTGTTTTATTTTGAAATGAAAGCATAAAAGCATGCAAACATATGATTTTTGTTACTATTGTCATCTGATATACAATTTGCATGAGCAATTACACATAACCAGTTTCATTTAAAACAATCATTAGTCTCTGCTTAGCCTTTTTAGGGATTGCATTAAGCAGGTACTGCAGTGTGAAACTTCAAAAATTATTCTGATTTATTTAATTGCCCCACCCCCAACTTCAAAAGAAATCTGTTAGTAGAGTATGACTGCAAGTTGGTAAGGAAGCACTTCCTTCAGGGCAGAGGCAACAGTGTTTTATTATTCTTCGTACACAAAAGGCTTTGCTGCATGAATTCACATCAGCTGATTTTACGAGAAGCCCTGCAATGTGTTCCCATGTATCAATGAGCCTAACGGAGCCCTTAGTCTGTATGACGGACTTATGTGGTGCATGTTAAGTGCTGAGACCTCACCAGAAATTTATTTCTAGTTGAGAGCTTATTGCATATTATGTTGCGAAGCTAGTAGGTGTTTGAGTGGCGTGTATCACCCGAGATGTGTAAGCAGTCTTCCTGCAGTTGCCGCACAAAGTGCTGTGTTGCTAACATACAGCGTTTTGCTTATCAGCTAATGGTGAGCATGAGGATGACATCATTAGCGGCCAATGAGACACTCCAACCGTGCCAGGTGGCTTTGAACGCTCCCTTGTTGTTGAGGCACACGCTGATTTTGTGCTTCCATTTGTATCCGTGCAACACAGAGATTAGTACTTCTGCACAAGCAGTTACGATAAGTCTGTATTGCGGAAGCTGAAATGTTAGTAGATACATTCATGATTGTGTCCAAGTATGGCTACAGCAAAACATATTGTTGGGCTGCTCTCTGGCCTCATTTTATTTGAAAAGATTGAGGCACTCCTTACATGACTCTATTCAGTGCTGATCCCTCCATTGTTTGGTTGCATGCATTATTGCTTTCTTTCCACAATTTTTGTGTTGTGCACTCAACTGGCAAATGTTGGCAACAGGATTGAGCAGCAGAGGTAGGCTGCTAGAATGAAGATATAAATATTACTCTGTGACTAGAAAAATGAGAAAATTAAATCATTCTGTCATCTTAGAGGTAGTTTTTTTATGTTTGTAAAAATTATGGAGAACTAACAATGTGATTAGGAAGCATAGAGAAAAAGCAGAAAACACTCAAAAGGAAGAATGAACCTTATAATTTGACTTAAAAGTTTGACTTAAGTCAAGCAGTGAGTATGGTCACGTATTACCGAAGCCACAATTGAGAAGTGTCACCTCTGTATATTGAATGTGATAGGTAAAAGAGTCAATGAGAGGAGGGGTATGATACAGAGACTAGCAAACAATGTCTGCTCCTGACACAGATATTTGAGTTTTGGAGGAATATTCTGTCAATGTACCTCAGCTGAGGGGTAGCAGCTAGACGTGCACATGCACGTGTTTGTGTGCTGATGGCCTATTGTGGACACAAGTTGAATTGATAGCCTGAACTTCAGTGGAAGAAATCATATTTTTCTCGTTAAATAATTTTCACCTCAGAGCTGCAGCTGGAGAGATCCCAGTTACCATGGCTCAGCTGAGGCACAAAAACTCATCAGGCTTGTGGTAATTCACTCAAAGGTATCTCAGCTCCTAGATGTATATTAGGCCTCTTCTTACACACGTTGCTCTGACTTTCTCTCTTGTATGTTCAAGAGTTCTGCAGTGGAGTCTTGGTGGCCAAATGGACACGGAAAGCAAACTGGATATAACATGACAACAACTTTCCTCATGGAGGCAGGGTACCAGATTGAGAAATTTTCAAAGGTGAGCCCTTCAGCTTGATTACAGCTGGCATTGCACAGCTACTGTTAGGACATCTGCTCTGCATAGCAGGTATGTAGAGCTCTTAAATATTTTGCTGGGTTGTAATATGCATGTGAAAATGCTAATGAGAAACAAGACATTTTTTAACGTCACAATGTATGTTTACCTGTTTCTGGTAGCCTTAATTTGTATGGATGCCTTTACTTGCGTTCAGACTGGAAGATGGCTTACAGTTAGATGGAATCCTCAGAAAGGAAAAGGTGTTTACTTCTTAAGTTTTCTATCTTACGGAAAAAAGCACTTTTAAACTTGATATATCATGCTGATATTTTTGTATCATGCACTGAAAAACCCTTTTAGATTTCTATAGATTATGTAAAGATTTATTACTGAGATTTTTCTTGCTAATTCAATTTAAAAAAAAATTGTGGGACAGACACATTCCTAAAAAGCTAACATACATTCATTTATTAGAATATAGATGTACTTAAGAGGTAACACCTTAATATGACCAAGAAAGTAATATTCAGGGATATTTGCATAAGGGTTCCTGCAACACACTGGCTGCATAATTTTCTGTTTGTTTTTACTAAGAAGTCTGGAAGAGGTAATTTTCAATTGTCCATTGAAAAAAAAAATCCTACAAATCAGACTGGGCTCCTTATGCCACCAACATGTGGAAACAACCAAGTAAATTTACATATTTATTAGGTGATTCTGATGTGTATTGCCTCACTAAAACCCAATGTGGTCAGCAGGCATCTAAAACTGCTATTTGCTGTAATATTTGTTCCTCTGAAAAATCCTATGAAAAGCAGTAGCTTCTGGAGTCCTAGTCTTTATAGGGCTAGCCCTTAGTTTGATTGTGAGGTCATAATAATAATTCTTCACTATTATTAGCAATTTAATTTTGAAACAATTAGAAAACCACACCAAATAAACATGGTGTATTATGCTTGGAAAAAGTGGTTGTAGGAAATATGGTTATAAAGCCTGTAAAAAGGAAAATTCTGTTGTTACTGTGTGAAAACTGCGCAATGATAGGAAAACTAATTGATTCCACTTGGGTAGTTGCGTCAGGATATTTCACGGAGCCCTGTGGCATACGATCAGAGGGACTTCATGGTCTGCAAAAGATACTCGGAAGCCTTTTCTTTTTTTCTCCTTAAGGGGAAAAAGCAAATGCCCCACGTAGTGGGCGTTATAAATTAACCAGCATATGAAGCCTTTACAGATTCATAGTGTAAAGTCTAGTCTTTCTTCATGTGTTCTGTGAAGCTTTGTCTTGGATTCTGACACACGCATGCTACCCTGCCCCTGACCTGAGCTGTATGAGTGGAAAAAGCCTCCATATGCAGTTTTTTCATGTTCTAGCACAGTTTGCTGTCATGTCAGCAGGACTGAATAGCAACGTTCGTATGGCTTAATAAGAACTTTGAGTAGTTCGGGAGATACAATCAGGGATAAATGCTCCTGAAAGTTGTTCTGTTGTCAGTTCTGTTGTTCTCCTAGTACTGTATTCAGGTGGAATACATTTCCCACTCCCACCCCTCTTTTTAAAAAGAAAAAAAATAGGGGTGAGATTTCACAAGTCGTTTGTCTCCATATGAGTATCTACATAACTTTGGACAGGCGAGAACTGTGTATGTGAGAAAGCACAGCTTGGTCTTATGTCAGATTTGGCTACCCTCAGCTTGAACTACTCTCTGGTTTCCGATGTGTTAGAGTAGTCCCCAAAACATTAACTGATCCCTTAGGAAAATTTCTGGGTAGCCTCCCAGTATGTACCTGCAGGAGCTCTATAGAGCTCTAGCCAGCTGTGCCGGGAACCTCTTTGGCTGAGGGAAGTACCTACTCACTCCTGTTGAGAGCAGCAGAAAAACGAAACAGAATAAAGCCAACATCCAGGACAGGGTTGGTTTTGGCTTGTTTTTCTATTTGAACATTATGGTTTAGAGTCTGGTTTCTCAGGCTAATGTGAAGCAAAGTCATATCCAGAAATTATCTCAGAATGAAATTGGTTTTCTTGAGGGACGGTCTATCCAGTCCTGTTTGCTATTGCTAAGTTGTTTTTCTTCTTGCCATGCCTACATCAAGGAATTTATTACCTCTTATTGCCTCATGAGGCACTTGTTTGCATTTTGATTCTGTTTCCCCATGTTTCTTCAATGCTGTAAGCAGAGTTTTTATTTTGTGAAGCTATTTTAGTACTTGGAAGATCTTAACCTCTAGCTGTCTTTCTCTCCTGCCCTCTACACCCTTTTTCCCCCTGGGCCTTTTAGCATGACTTCCAGAAGTCTTTCCTTTTGGCTTTGTAGTTTTCACACCGCTTTCATGCTGCGTGCTAATTTGTTAGGTCACTGGGGCATTCTGTGATCTTATTTCAGCTCTAGGCATCTTCATCGCTATTACTTTTCCTACTGCTAAATCCGGGAATGCCAAATGTGATCCACAGGTCACTTAACTGGGTACAAAGCCTTTGTATGTGACTTAAAAAGACAGGTATCTGTTTCTTAATTGTGCACAGAAGCAGCTGATTGGTCTGTGGTGGCTAGAGAGCCTCTTCTGTGTGCTCCAAGACTGGGAGAAATGTTCAGTCCTCAGGCAGCAAGGTCTATCAGACAGATTTCAAGGTGGCCGAGGTGTCAGTAGCCAGAAAGGCATGTAACCATGCATGCCAGATGCAAGTTGTCTCCCCCCTGCCCTTCTTTTACACCACAAGGCAGAAAGAAGCTGCTGCAGGAATAGGAAGAGGTGCTGTGTTAGCAGGTGGGCCCCTGGGTAGCAATGGAGCGGGAACAAGAAGGCACTGAACCCTGGAGGCCTGGGAATGTGTGATGGGGCTGAGGAGCTTTTCCTCTTGCTCCTGCTGTATGGGTGGTCCTGGCTGGGTGTTTCAGCCTCTTGGATTGCCTCAGATTTGGCCAGTTGCATGAGTTCCACTTGAGCATGAATAAAGCAATATCACATTACTTTTGTTAGTAATATAAATATTCCATTACAAATGCACTCTGAGACAGTCCCAACCTGCCTGATGACATCCATCAAGAGGACCTCCCAAATACTTTGGGAGCCCCAACTATAAATCCTATTCCGTTTTGTGCCACAAAAAAGAGCTACACTGGAGTCTGAGAAGTTTTTCTCCAAGTAATTGAATTCACTGGAGGAAGGTCAGAACTTTTTCACTAGTGTAGTACTCCTAGTTTTTCTTTTGTAGCCTTCAGTAGTTAGGGTAACCATGAAAGTTGTATGAAATACTGGTTATTTGTTTAATTCAACTTCCTATGTTAAAATAAATCTGCAAAATACTAGGAATGGGTGTAAGAGTCTTGTCCTAAAGCTAAGTTCACCAGGCTGGTCTATATTCAACCAACCTAGTGTGCAAGGGGATCACAGTAGAAAAAACGCAGGGCACGCTGTCCTCAGCACATGTATGTGCACAGAGATACTGGACAGGGAGTCTGAAATGTCCTCTCAGTGCTCTGATTATGTAGTTTTTCTCTAGCTGGGAATTTCCTCAGTGGTACAGATGCTGAGCCCCACTTGCCACTAATCCACTGTTGCCCCTGGGGAAACACTGTGAAACACTGCAGGACTTGGGGNTTTTTTTTTTTTTTTTTTTTTTATTCATTCAGTTTCTATGTTTTGGTCATTGCCATGATGCAGAGGGGTTTGGTTTGAGGTCAGTGATCTGCAGCTTCCACCTGTGCATCTAGTTTATGTGCATTGTCTCTGTCCAGGTATTTAATTAATAATTGTCCAGTTGACTAAGCAGCACCACAGAGGAAGCAAAAAACCCAGTGATTTTGTCTTCTCTACCATTAGGAATAATTTTCTGTCTATCTGTATGATTTTTGATAAGCTGAAAGTTTAAAAAACACAGTCCCACAGTGGGATTAGTTATTTCGCATTTGAATTTCAGCCTTGTCTGGTGTGTGAAATAATTACATTTTATCTTAAAGGCAGGTATATCACTTGCACTTACCTGGGTTAATTTTAGCCTGAGTTACTGACAGATACTTGTCTCTGCTGTAGCTTGTAGCATAGAGAGAACAGGCTGTACTCTACAAGCTGACCTTTTGAAAAGGTATAACAAATAGTCATCTGGGAGAGGAGTGGTTGCTATCTTAGGGGTAGTCTAGAAAAAACGAGGTTCCTGCCCTCCTGACCCAAACTTGTTGCTTGGTGTGAGTTGGCTGAAATTTGCTATTAGCTTTCCTTTGCTTTATTTAATTTCCCAATTATCTCCCTATGACAATGAGCAACAGGTACCAGAAAGAAGAAAGAGTTTTCTTTCTGGTGTAGATAAGTTGAACTGGAACAGGGATGCATGAGAAGAGGAAGTATAAAGCCTTCCTGAAAGAGATGTTTTCTGTAACACTTTGCAGCTGCACAGGAGCCTAACATGGCAGCTGCTCCACATCTGCCCCATGGCATGTGGGGAAGACACCTCTACAAATAAAGGGTCAGTGCAAAGTAGTATTGCAGTCAACTAACTGCTCTCTCATGACTGTGGAATTGACTGTGTTTATGTCAGTGCAATCAGGATACCCCTCAGAGCAGCATTGTTGCTTTGACTGAAGTGAAGTCCCAGAAAATGTCCAGAATGATTTCTTGAGAACTTTTCTTCCACCTGCAGCAGGAAGGAGGAATGTTTTCTTGTTTCAGTGTCTGCAGTACACAATACCAGATATTAGGCTGAAAAAGCAGCTGTAAAAGTTTGGCTTCTGCTTGAGATGTGCTTTTATCTGGAATGACCTTCATTACCTTACATAGAGTTAGTGGTTATTTAGCTGTACTGGTCTCTCTGAAACCTTCTTGCTGATCACGCTGTTCAAACACAGCTGCGATGGCCAGAGGGCCCTTCACTTCCAAACTGGCATTTGTGTTTGCACGCATATCTTTTTTCTCTTTAATTGCTACACCTATTAAAAAGGTATCATTTCAGGGCAGCAAAAGATTTTGCTTTTACTGGATGATCCTGAAGCTAGGCATTCAGGGATAAGACTTACAGCTGAGCTGCTGCAGTGTGCTTCTGTAAGGAGAGAATTGCAGATTAAATGGTGTGTCGATCTAATGCAACCACTGTATTCCTCTCTCTGTTCCTCAGCTGGACTTTTGACTGAATTCTGCAGCAAGCAAGCATGCACCTGTCTCTTACATCTATACATGCGTGCATGCTCGTTTGTGCATGCTTTTCTCTCTCTTAATAGTAACTTTAAAAAGTGAACAGGTTTATTGGAAGGATTCTTTTTAGCCCTGTTACAGTGTGTTTTAATCAAGCAGGAATTTAGAGATGAGACCTTATCTTTTGTCTCCTTGACAAATTCTAAGCTGTTAGTGTTCAGCTGAATCCCTTTTGTAATGGTTTTCTTTATTTATTTTGTTTTAATTTATTTTTGTCTGCTTAAATCTAAGTTTCATGTCTTCACAGGCCTATTTTCGGACAGTAGAACTTGTTCAGGAACCTATTCCTGGCTCACCAGGTCTGAGTTTCTACTTCAGAATCAATGGGCGACCCATTTTCATTAAGGGCTCAAACTGGATTCCAGCAGATTCTTTCCAGGACAGAGTGACCTATGACACGTAAGCCACATGTGATGTTCTCTAAGGAGAAAGGATCATGTTTTCCTCCTCCTGATTCTCTATCTGCCCTCTATTAAAGGGTGGCATTAGCAGGTGGAAGTCCTCTCAAGGTAGGTCACTAATTATTGTGGGTTGGAGGCCTCAGAATTAGGGCTTAATTAACATTAATAGATTTGAGTGATGTTCAAGGCATGCAAGTGCAGTAACTGATGGGAAGGTGGTTGTTTGCTGTCCACAGTTTACTGGCCTTTTGGGTATTTTTAGGGATGATCCTCAGGCTGTCTGATCCTATACTCAGAGGAAGTGCGCTTTAGCTATGTCCTAACCCATCTCGTGCAGGGAGACATAAGCGCAAAGTAGCCTCTCTCCCTTTTTCCCTCTCTGGTCCAGGCTTCTTGGATTTCAACGGCACAGTACCCCAGAGATGCAGGTGGGATGGGGGCCATGCTGTACTTTGACTACGCTTTGCTCTGGGTATTTGGCAACCAGGACAACAGGACATGCTGCAGTGTGCATTCACATGCAATTTAGAGGCTGCCAGCATGATTAAGGAAAAACAAATGGAGCCTGAATCCCTTAAAATGAGGTTCCGAGTCTCAGGCTTTCTCCTCCCCCTCTCACTCCCCCTTCTCGCTATGCGTTCTGGAACTCAGGAAGAGAATATAGTTTTCTGAACGTGTTTAAAAGAGGATTTGAATTCAAGTGATTGCTATTTAAAGCAAGTAATATCTAAGGAAAAAAGAACGATGTGATTAAGAAAATATAGTATTTCTAAATCTGGTCCTGCCAATACTTCTGTAAAAGCACTTACTTGCATGTGTCACTCCATCCATTTCATAAGTGTTAACAGGATTGAGTAACTTCTTGTGCACAAAAAATTGCTTTCTGAGAGCTCTGTCCAGACATGCAGGCTTAGATGGTATCAAAATACTCTGGTTTCTATCAGAGTTATAAGGCTTAGATTGCCTGCTAATGATGAATGTTGGGTGTGGGGGGTTGGGGTTTTTTTTTTTGTATAACCTTAGAAACTCTTAAGTGATACAGTTTCACAAAAGTTGTATAAATCTTTTTGTGTTTGACAGATTATGGCTGCTCTTGAAGTCTGCAGCAGATGCTAACATGAATGCACTTCGGGTTTGGGGAGGAGGAGTATATGAACAAGATGAATTTTACAATATTTGCGATGAAATAGGAATAATGGTAAAAACAATAAACACAGAACACTTATTTAAAAACTGACAAGAACTTCTAAATAAAAATCCACTCTAAATGAACAAAATAAGAGAATTAGTACATAAGTTCTAGCCATCTTTCTAAAGGACGTGGTAGAGTACCAACCTGAGAAGTCAGATCAACCTGGGGGGTTTTTTTGTTTGTTTTTTTGTTTTTTTTTTTTTTAATTTGTTTTTAATTTGAATGGTTCCTGATTACTGAGGCTGTCTGTTGAAACTGGAAGTGATATCTTGGAGACTTTATATTAGAACCCCAGCTAGTATTTTCTCTTGTAACTAAGGGTGCAACTCCTTTTCTCGCTCATCCCCACTTCCCTTCCCAGCCCAGAATCTCCCCCTCCTTTTCTCCCCACTGTCTTGCCCGCCCCTTCCCACCTTACATATGCCCAAATCGGAGCAACAGGACTGTGCCTTTAACTTTCTGTCTTTGAGCTCTTTTCAGACCAAAACTCTCATCTTTGTATACTGTACCTCTCTCCCAGTTCTACATTTCCTGCTCTCTTGGGAAAGAATGAGAGAAGAAATGAGTGCTTGAGGGACTGGTACTAGTGATGTCACTTAATGCAGGAAGATGATGTTTACACTGTAATGATGAGCACGATAGAAGACCTTTTGTGGACTGTAGGCATCAACAGGGACTTGCAACACTCAAATAGTGGTGAAACAAGTAGTGCATGGGAGGGGGAGAGTTATTCACAAGATCAAATAATATTTTTCCCACAGCAGCCAGACTTTGGGGCCCTGTAGCTGTGTTTAGAGCTTACTCATGTGAGAATAGCCCCGCCGAAGAATATGAGTGCTTGAGTATATCCCCCAGATTGGGAGCAAAGGCCTTGCAATCTGACCTCAATGAGGATTTAAGGGCTGCTGTATTTTGAGTTTTGTGCTTTTGGCCACCTCTGAGTTACCAAAACACTGAAGAAGGTAGTCATGCTTCTCTCTGCTCTGGAAATTGATTTTTTTTTTTTTTTTTTTTTTTTTT
>VYZV01037050.1:15534-40676 GCA_013401275.1 Pandion haliaetus | reverse complement strand
TTTTGTTTTAAGTAACAGAAGTCTCCATTTGTTTTGACTGTCTTTCACCTGACTGCTGCAGCATTGCTCCCTTCATTCTTTTTGTCCCTAGATAGCAAATAGCATCATGGCAAGTGTTCTGCCTTGCAAACAGTACTGTATGTCAGTACCAGGTGATGCTAGTTCAGTTGAGTATGGAGTGCATTACTGTCAGCAGTATTTCCTCTTGAAGTGCTCAAACTCTCAGATCAGTCTACCATTACTAATGTGCAGTATTGCGTGTTCCTTTCCTCCTTCTGCAAATCCCTGCCTTCCAGCTAAGGGTTCTGATTTGCATAATAGTGATTATTTCTTAATATCTGGCAAGTGTGTCAGTCTTCTGAGCGGGCACAAAAAGCATCAGTGTTGTATAACACTGTCATTTAGTCCATTTGCTGCTTTTCCCTAGACTTCTTCCACTCCTAGCAAGCGTGCTCTATATAGAGAGAGCAAGCATGCTGTTTGTGTGTGTGTACACACGCATTTTGTTAAGTCTCACTTCTTAGCATGTAAATCTTATTGCAAAGTTCTTAATCAGCAGATTGGCAGGATGGGGACCTGTGTGTTGTCTCATTTGGCTTCCAAACTGCAGTTTTGCTCTGTAGAGCTAAACTAAACAAGGGGGGAATAGAGGTCTCTAATCTCTTTGAATCTGGACCAGCATAATTGCTTTACAAAAAGAAAATGGGCCAGATTTTCACCTCTTATCTCCTTCATGGCAGCGTGGTCTGCCTCCTGAGTATACAAAGGGAAGAAATCAGCCTGGTTTTATTTTTTTTTCAGCTGGTGGCACAATCTGGAGTCTGAGTCATGCTGGGTTTTTTTGTGGATGACATCATCAATAATAAAAGCTCTGCAACTGGAGCATCGTTGGGAAATTTCACTCCTTTTTCCCATGGCCGTGGTGTCTCCCCAGTACTAACTAATAAGGATAACTAGCAAGCATAAATGTAAAGTGGTTATTTTAAGAAAGTACGCAGCTGTGATTTAAAAATTTATTCTGTTTTGTGAGAAGCTGGTGCTTCTATACATAGTTACTAATGAACTAACTAGACTTTCAAATACATTGCTAATCCAAGTGCTACTCTTCATAACATTGCTTTTAAAAAACATGATGCGTTTCTTCAGAAAACACAAAATGTAAACGATGTGTGCTTTTTCTTAAAAATGAATAGAGTTGTCTTTCTTGTAAGCAGGATGTGTTTTCTACACTTAACACAATTTGTCTGCTTTTTATATATAGTTAATTGGTATTCGAAAATGATGTAGCATATTTCATGACGGTGAATGGGGAGTGCTGAATGAAAATGCATCCTGGTTGTGCTTCTAAGTCTCTCTGAGATTAACTACTCATAGATCATAATACAAAACATAGCTTGTCCTGATATTTCACAACATAGCTGCCTTCTAAATGTAGCGTAAGGACTTCACTGCCATGTTCCGTCAAGATGGAGTCACCTCCTGTGTTACTGTGATTTTTACCATCTTTTGCTTCTGTGTATTTCTGTTACTAATGTAATTGGAAAGGCCAGCTGCTTTAGTAGTTGTGAATTTATAGGTTGAGTGAAGCATGTTGGTGAAAGGACAAATCTCTTTCACTGCAATAAGTATAGGATACCAGTACTAGATACAAGTCAGATTACTGTTTATTCAGTTATTTTCATAAGAAGATGGTAGAGTGGTAACACTTCATGGCGTTTTTCCCACAATCTGTAGTATTGTCGTGGTTTAACCCCAACTGGCAACTAAGCACTGTGCAGCCACTTGCTTGCTCCTTCCCTGCCCCCTGCCAGTGGGACGGGGAGGAGAATCAGAAAAAAAAAGTAAAACTTGTGGGTTGAGGTAAGAACAGTTTAATAAATAAAATATAATAATAACAATTGCAATGAAAAGGAAGATAACAAAAAGAGAGAGAAATAAAACCCAAGAAAGATGTGATGCACAATGCAATTGCTTACCACCCGCTGATCGATGCTGCTCGGGGACTGGCTGAGCAATCAGCCACCCCCAGCCGACTCCCCCCCAGTTTATATACTGAACGTGACATTTTATGGTATAGAATATCCCTTTGGCTAGTTCGGGTCAGCTGTCCTGCCCATGCTCCCTCCACTTCTTCTTGTGCACCTGCTCACTGGCAGAGCATGGGAAACCTGAAGAGTCCTTGACTTGGGATGAGCACTGCTTAGCAACAACTAAAACATCAGTGTGTTAGCAACATTATTCTCATACTAAATCCAAAACGCAGTACTGTGCCAGCTACTAGGAAGAAAATTAGCTCTATCCCAGCTAAAACCAGGACAAGTACTCTGTAGGAACGTTCTAATAACCTTTGCAGGTTTTGCATGATTCTTACATATGAATCCTGCGGGTTTGACTTTTTGTTCCTGAAGAGATTTCCAGAAGAGAATAGTAATTTTGATCAAATTATTGGTTGTTCAGTCTGTTTTACTGACATGCAGCTCTTTCCCAGTTTGGGTGCAACTGGGTTCTTCTTTAACATGTATGTTTTATTTATTTATTTATTTATTTTATTCCTCTTCCAGGCCTCTGTATCCCAACGAGATGACATTTATATGTTTGTTCTTCAGACCACTGCAATTGCTCCTTTTGTTTCTCTGGATGTAGGGAGTATAAAAGGCAGATTTAGTGATAACGGCTTCCTCATGACCGAAAAGAAGAAAGTGGTTGTGTTTTATCCTTGGGAACCTACCAGTGTTGAAGAACTGGAAGAGTCACTAACCTTGACCTCTCTGGTGGATGTTGTCTGAGGATATTCCATTTTCTTCTAGATAAGGAGTGAAACAGGAGGAGGAAAAAAACTGGAAGAATTTGACTAAAGTTGAAGTGATGTACAATTTGAGCTGACTGGAGAACATACTGTCTATTCCTGTCCTGTGTGAATTTTAACTGCTGGTTGAATGTAAAGATACCAAAAGCAAAGCTTGCATATAATATATGTGGTGTATTGAAACTAAGGCTTTCTCAGGTAATGGGAAAAATATATCTCAACTATAAAATGGGAGGGGTGAGTTGGTGCAAGAGAGCTAGTCCGAGTTCTCCAATTCACATGAGATTGGAGTTGTGAATTCATCCTAACTAAGAGGCAACTTAAATATGCACCTCCAGACTATGGTTGTAAAAATCCGTATTTTTGAGTTTCGCTATGCTGTAAGCGGAAATTCACGTTAGGATAACAGCAAGGTATGC
Organism: Pandion haliaetus; assembly: GCA_013401275.1. Taxonomy (NCBI): domain Eukaryota; kingdom Metazoa; phylum Chordata; class Aves; order Accipitriformes; family Pandionidae; genus Pandion; species Pandion haliaetus. The sequence goes on along the minus strand of VYZV01037050.1, from coordinate 37,451 downwards.
TGGGAGCAAGGGGAAAAGGCAGGGAGTAAAGCTGGGACCACCTCCGCAGGTATGCCCCCACTTGGAGCGGTTTGATCTTAGCTGCACCCAAATCAGAAAAGCACTACCCTTTCAGATTTATGGCTGTCACTCCATCAGGTGTCCTGCCTGCCTCCTGCAAGGTAGGCTTCCCAATAGACATGATACCTGGGCTGTCTAGTCAGACATCAGGCAGAACTGTTCCTCCTTCTGAAAGGGGAATTGAGTAAGAGACTTGTTTTCTTCTCTCTCTTCACGCAACATGAGCAATAACCTTGAGAACTCTTCATCTAGCTTTGACTATTCTCAGAGTGCTGCAGTCACAAACCTTTTGCTGCTGTGAGGGATCCTGCATAATGTGGCATAGTACGAGATATGCCTGGCTGTGGGAAAAGGAACAGGGAGAAGAGTTGACCAAAGGTGCAAAGAGAAAGGAGGCAGTACAGAGAAGAAGTGGTCATGTGGGAGGACAGCAGAGTTACAAGTGACTGTTTTTTTCTCTAGTAAATGCATAGGGCAGGGGCTGCTGTTCTCACTCAGACATTGCTGCACAGCCGTTCTGTTACCTCCTGGGATTCCTCATGAGTGGTCCTGTGCACCCCACACTGATCCTCCTCTCTTTTTAGCAAAGGAAAACCTCATCACCTTAATTTGGCTTCTTTGCACATGGGTTCCCCATAGAAGACATTGTTGACTCATGATTAGATCTGGTAGCACATTGAACTCCTTAGTCCGTAAAAAGTAATGGTGCTTCACCTTCTATTCTGTTTCCGAGTAAGTTGTTTTTAAAATGTTGAGGTTTCTCATAGAAATGTCATCTCACCTTGGCATTTGATACAAAGAAAATAAGCTTGCTTCAGCATGGAGGGCTGCTGTAGCCCGTGGAGCTGAAAGCCTGAGGGTTTGGCTGTCAGGAATCCAGGCCGCTGAGCCACGCCACGGGCAGGTTGCTAAACATCGGGCTTGTCTGTCAGGTGCAGTTTGAAAAGCAGCTGGGATCTTGCTGGGGTTCCACAATGATCCTCTCGCAGTCCAAGCAATTATTAATTTTCTTGCAAAGCACCTAGCAGAATCAGCACTTTACAATAGAAGGTGTTTGAACAAGCTCTGCTGGTGATGTCCATCTTTGTCATAAAAACACCACGTGAGTGATGCTTGCTGGTGGTCCTGGGGGTCTGGAGCATGTGTGGGGAGGGTGGCTGCATGTTCCATGGGTCATTTAGAGAACTTGGAACTGGGGGTTGTTTTCTTGCAGTGATCACAGTTTTAATGGGCAGAGATGAGTACATTGACTGATGCTTGGTGATCTCTGGTGCTTTTTGAACTGGGCATTAACCAAAACTGACACAATCCTGAGCAAAAGGAAAAACTTAAAGATGAAAGGAAAATGATAATGGAAGTTGCTTACAAGTGCTTTATTAGGTCACCAAAACAACTAACTGCAGTTGCATAGGAGGGCTTTTTTGATTCAAAACTTGTCCTAGTTGAAAGAAAACATGAAAGCAATCAAAATAGGTATGTGTATGTGCCAATGTTTATAGGTTATGGGAAATAAATAGGGAAAATGATAGTCATGAATCAAACTTAACAGTTAGAAAATGCAGACATTGATAAAGGAATTCAAAAGTTATCTGAGAGGCATCCTGGGTCAACAATACAAGAAAAATCCTTCAGTTTTTTCAGTGTCCTGGAATCGAAGTAGAATCCAAGCAGCAGTAGAGTCAATATAAGGTAAGGATGAAAAAATGTGGAGAAAATATGGAATAAATATGATTAATAAATATTGCTGCAGTGTATTAGGAAAAGGGCAAGTTGGTCGATGTCTCTTACATTGTTATAGAAATGTCTCTTCCAGCAACTTCTAGATAGAATTTCAAAATGGCACTTAATAGTGTTAAATAAATAAAACTTTGACAGAATTACTTGTTTCAAAGATGATCAAGAGGACTATCTGAAGGTCGATGATATTTGAATATGAGTGACGTTTCAGAGATGTAGAAGAGAGCTTTTGGATTGCTAGAAGCCATAACCCATGAATTTGGGTAACTGTAACCTTGTTTAGCCTGGTACGAATTTTAGGCAAAATCATGAATAAAATGATGTGGTACATGATCAATAATTGATGAAGTGGCTATGCAACTAATGCCTATCAGCACTGTTATTCTAAAAGAATGCTCTTCTGCATTTGTTTTTTTTGGTGGTTTTTTTTTTTTTTTGCCATTGCTTTCTGCAATTACCAAATTGGCATAAAAAGGTTCAGACAATTTTTTAATTATTATTTTTGAAGGTCAGAAGCTCCCTAAAGAGTCCATTCTTTCACACTGGAAAGCTTTAATTCAGCACTAGGTACTGTTGTGAGAGATTAGCAATTGCTTAAGCCAAATGCTTGAGCTCGCTCAAAACAGAATTTAATGGGGGAGGTTCACTTCCATTATTGTCTTAATATCCTTAATACGTTCTTTTGGTTTCCTGGTGTTATACTGGGTATGTATTTATAGATTCTGTTTTCTTTTCTGCCCTGTGCAGCAGTGGCTGTAACGTGTACCTTGGTTAACTATTTCCCCTTGGTACTTTTGCTGTTGCATACTATGCTATACGTGGTTACGTTGTTCTGCCTTTGTCTTGGATCAGGGCAAAGATAGGCATGCAACAGTGAAGAGATCTTCAGAGTATCCATCACTCCTATCGACACATCTGTCTGTTGCCATCTGAGTGTTGTTGCAGCTACTTGGCAGCACCTGTATTGCCAGTTGTATCTGATGGGCTGGGGATCAGCAGCAGGAGCATTAGGAAGAGCGTTTGGTAAGTGTAACGGCGCTTGTCCTCAGTGTCATTAAATTGTTGGTGGCAACAGTAGAGGGGAATGGCCTCATCAGCATTCTTTCAGGGTGTAGCCTTGCAATGTTTTTTGTTCAAGGGATCACTGGGTTTGCTTGTGCGGATGGCCTTTGATTGCTTCCGGGCTCCCTCTGGGCTGTTCTCCACAGATGGCAAAAGCAGTAGTCACAGTTCACCTCAGCAGGAGCCATGACAAATGCCCTTCCAGAACAGAACTTGAGAGCAGGTTTTGGAAGAAAGCTGCATGGCATTGGCTAATCTGTTGTCCTAAAACTGGTCTCTGGCAGAGATTTGGCTCTGAACCCATTCAGGACCTGCAGAGAACGTTTTGAGCTTTAGAGGGCACCTCTTTGTTGGTACTTTCTGCCACACAAGGAAGACTTAAGTATTCAAAAAGCATGTAGACGAGGCACTTCAGGACATGGTTTAGTGGGCATCGTTGATGGTTGGACTCGATCATAAAGGTCTTTTCCAACCTAAATGATTCTATGACTTATTTTGCTCCAGTTTACTGGAGCACTTCCTTGGAAGCTTTACCAAGTTCTACATCTTTTCCAGGAAAGAAGTTCCTCTCTAAGTAAACGTTCATGGTTCTTTGTCAGTCTTTGTTGTTACCTGCTGTTCGCATGCCTTGGGGCCTGGACGATTTTTCTGCCTTAGAGGCATGTCTTTGTTCAGTACTTCTATTAGTCCCCTTTTGGTTTTGGAGATGTGTAGCAGAGACCACTTCGGTGACCTGTAGCAGTGCCAGATGCAGAGGAACAGGCCAGTGAGTTTCTTAATAAAGGACAGTTTGGTTTTGTAGCTTTCAAGCCAGCCTTTATGTTGTCAGAATCGCAGTTTTCTTTCTTACCCTCTGAGGGGTAAGTTGAGTCATCTAGGAACTTGCGGTTTGAATGTTTAAGGACATGTTCCAGTCAAAGAACTGAGATTATGTAGCTCTGCTTTCCAGTCAGATGTTACAGGGCAGCAATTTAGTTTAATTAGGGTGGAAAAACAAAACTTCAGTGAAAAATACAGAACCTTAGAATTACTTGGTTTTGTCCCTGCCAACGTTGAGGAAAGGCCACCTTACTGTAAGAAGTAGGGTCAGTTAGTAAAGACCTGTAAATGTCAATTTTGATTATTAGTGTGCATTGGAGCCAAAATAGAGGTGTCTTTTGGTCTGGGCCACTACAGCAAAGGAAAGCTGCTGCAGCATGAAGGGAAACAACACCCTGAGGACTAGGCAGGAGGAAGGTAGTGAGTCTGGTTGCTTGCCAGGACCTGTTCTTGGCGGGGTCTGCTTCTGGAAGTTGATCTTGAGATTTCCTGATGGGCTCTGTGAGTGCAAAGTGGTTCAGTAATTGCTCTTTCTTTGCATAGGTTTTTGGTTTTTCTTTTTTTTTTTTTTTTTACTTTGTGACTGTCTGGGGACCTGGTTGACTCTGTCGAGGGGAATGGCCGTGGTAGAAGGGATTTCACCCTTGCATCTTAGAACCAGTGGCCTGTGGATTGAGCCAGGCTCTATGGCCCAGTGAGGAGTTGGGTAATCCAGAACAGGAGCTCTAAATAAGAATGAGAGCTGTCTGTCAAGCTGGTGGCCTGGTGGGGAAGCATGCCATTGTCAGATGCAGGAGCTGAAAGTTTCGATCCTTTTCCACGGTGGTGAAGAATCAAACCCTTAAATGCTGGCCTCTACCTCTTTTCTCTTGTTGTAGCAGTCCTCCTTGGCTTGTTGTAAAGAAGCTAGATGATAGATAGTAATACTCTGGCATGCTGGCCTTGTGACTCTGTCTTACCAACAGGCATGTGATGTACCAGGATTTAAGCATTCAGCACTGCAGGCTTCAGCTCGCTTCCCCAACAACTGTAAAGGAGCGGTGGTGTGAGCCAGGCCTCAGGTGGTTTCCTGTGAAAGAAGGAGTGGGAAGCTTTATCTCTTGTTAAGAGTTGTTCTATGGTACTGGTAGGATGGTAGGAAGCTGCAGTTGGGCTGCCCAGCCTGATCACTGGTGAGGAGCCAAGACAGCTGGGGAGTTTCTGTGAAGAAGCAGGCCCAGCGTTTAGGACAGTGAGGTGGTTTGTGTATCTAGCCATCTGCTACCCCTCTGGAAGCGCTCTGGCCACAGCTTTTGGTTTGTGCTGTAGCCAAATGTAGAATTTCTTGCCTGGGATGTTGAAAACAAGAAAATACTGAGGTGATTGCACATCTGAAAGAGAAGCGAGGCATTAGTCACGCTCCCGGCTTTCTGGCAAACATCGTCGTATTAGCTAGCCCAGAGGGCATGATACTACTCCGTGTGCGCGCGCGCGTGTGCCGAGTCAGCTGGAGCGTTGGCAAGTGCCGCTGCAGGCCACAGGTTAACTGATGTTAAGTCAGTCACAAGTGTTTTCCCTTGCAGTGTGTAATGAAATCCACTGATCTTATAGTACTCTTCTGTATGGTGAAAAGAGCAAGGGTAAATGGGTGGCTGAAAAATTTCTATAGCAGTTGCTTTGAAATGAGTCCATGGGGAAAAACCTCTACAGGCTTTGCATAAGGTACATACTACAGCCTAGCTCTAAGCCGGGCATCAGACTGCTTCATAACCCTGAATACAGAAAAGCAACTCCTATGTAATTAACTTGTCCTGTCTTTTGCTTGTAGCTGTAGGAATCTTTTGAAGCCAGCAAAAGTTCGGACCCTGCCTTTGGCAGTTACTCCAGAACTGCTCTACTGGAAGAGAAGATGGTGTGCTCCAGAAGGGCCGAAAGCTGTGCATGGTGGGCGAGTATCGAGCATTGCACCCTGAGCTAACGAATGGGCACCACCGTTCCTGTCACTTCGTTGGAGGGAGAGGGGAAGGTTGGTCTTTTTCCTTAAACACAGGAAAACAGCATTGCAGTTGCCCAGAAAAGGGAGGAAAGACACTTCACGCACCACCACGTGCAGGCAAGAGTCTCGCCCTTCCTGCAGTCTATGAAATCTCTGAATGCGGCCTAGAACTTCCCACGATCATGCTGATTTCCAAGATTCTAAATACATCCCGAGATGATGCCAGAAACTTACAGCTGTGGCAGCAAATGTAAAACCAAGGGCAGTTTAACTTTCTGAATAATCCTTTTTACGTCAAATGCAGAGAAGATCTGTAGTGTTCTGTTGTCACAACTTAATTTTGCTGCACACTGCAGGTTTCTGGTGTTTATTACTGCAGCAGAGTAGCAAAATGTAGCAAGTTCCAATTACTGCAAGTGCAGATTAAGTTTAGAATTATTTCAGATTTTGATCCTTACTGTATAATTTAATACTAAATGCCCAAAGGTTACACTTCTCTACATTCCAGGAAAAAAAAGTTTAATTGGAAAACCTTTCTTATTTTGATATTGATTCATCTGAGTATTGCAAGTGTTTCCAGATAAATGTGCAGCTGCTGTCAAAGCGCCAGGAAGCATGACTAGCGCTCAGAAGGACAAACCCATGAAATCAGCTTTTAAAGATGAGTTTGAGGTTGTTGGTCGGTGCTTTTTGACCATACCTCCAGCCTCAGGGCTTTAATTGCCGACAGAAATACGCACCGAGCTTCCCGGTGCGTTAGAAGAGCCCACTGTGGTGTGGGCCTAGTCAGTACTTGGGTTCATCCAGCCACAGTGCAGAGGTGCCCTGCTCTGAGTAAGTGAGAGCTTGGCAGTTTGCTGGGGAAGTTTTCCCAAAACTTCTAATGGAAAAAACTTAACTAACTCCAGAATTCTTGCTGTTCCTACGTGTATCTTAAAAAAACCCCCAACTTAGTCCTAACTTTTGAGAACTTGGTAAATAATACCCTTCTCAGTTTTGTTTCCTCAGAGGCAATATGGAATAGAACGGGCACCATACCCTGTGCTGCTAGGTCTGGTGAGGTACCTGTGCTAATTTACTGTGCTGAATGAAAAACGCAAGACGGCGTTACACCATTACTACCCGCTTTTCAGTAGGCAAGTGAGAGTGGTTTCTCTCTATAAGCCAGGTGTAGACAGGAGCTCTCAGGCGGCGAATTCCCGGAGGAGTTTTTTTTTTTTTAAGTTTATTCCATCGCATTTGTGAAACTGGAGTAGCACTTCCTTTCTGGGCAAGGAGGTGTAAGGATAAATCTGTGTCTGAGGTGAGCGCATACGATGATGAGGCACATAAATAGGTCTTGATAGGTACCTGTTAGGAAGAGTAGATCTGCTTGAAATGTTTCAGTTAAGACTTGTCCGCATCGCTTACGCTTTATCTTGCTAAGCCTGGTTCCTCTGTGTGCTGCCTTCACCCTCATACCTGCAAGGAGCCTGGCCTTCTCCCAGGTGCCATCAGTACAAGGCAGTGTGCCCTGTACGGGATGAACACCTACTCATAAGGAAAAAAGGTAAAGCAGAAGGACTAAAGCTGTGTGTTTTAGCATTTTCTTTTAATGGAGCTGCTTGAGGTAAACACTGGGCTCTCCAGTAGCTTTGCTCTGCCAGACAAGAACTGGACAAGACACAACTGTCTCCTACTACGTGTAGTGCCACTTTCTGTAGTGTGTCCTACCCCAGCTGGGGTGTTCTACCTCCTACTCTCGCCTAGTTCTGACACAGCGTGTGGCTCGCCTGCAACACGTACTTAAGATGCTAAGAGTTAATGCAGATGGGAAAAGTTGCCCTATTATGTGATGCACCTGTAAAAATTTAGTGTTCCTGTTTGAATTAGTGAGACTACTTTTAAATTAATATTTTTCTATTTCTAAACAAAGAGGGGAGAAAAAAGAAAAGGACCAAAGCCTCTGTGGTTAAATAGACTGAAACCGAGACGCTGCAAGGAAAGAAGCTACCAGACTGCCATGTCAAGCACCTGAATACACAGGGCCTAGGGGAGATGTCCTGCTGTTCATTCACTGCACGATCACTAACCTGATGAATAGCTATTATGCAGCATTTGGTAATGAAGTGCTTAAGGAAATACAGACCTAGGTGTCTTCTGGTTCTTTAAAAGCAGAGCTGGTCAGAAATAAGGCTAAGAGGTGTGAATCAGCAGCCAGGACACCCTGGTGAGCTGCAGGATTGTGGAAACCTCCCAACAGTTTCTGCCAGTCCCAGCTGGAAATCCTGTGGCAGCAGAAGGTGCGTTTGATGGCACAGCAGCTCTGCTAGGGCTCAGAAAGCTCCTCCACCCCCAGAAGACGAGAACCTTTGCCTGTTTCTGTTACAGCTGGAATGCAAAGAGAACACTGGACAAGTACCTTAATCGAACAAAAATCCATATGCCTTTGACACTGCATTTGTAGGTTATACATACTGTAACAGAAAGAAAGACTGGCGTTTTTACTGTTGATGCATCTTGTTTCTCTGGAAGTAATTAATGTACTCAGTGATTCAGCTGGATGTAAAATTACTTCACAAGTCTTTTTTCCTTACACGTGGTTTAATTCTTTACAGCAAATACTGCTCTAAATGTAACAATTCTCAAGGTTTATCTTGATTCGTTTTCTCAGGAGGAACAGCCAGGTTCCTGAAGACTGAGCTGAGCCAAGATCATGCCTATCGGTCTCTATCTTAGCGCCAAGAAAACTGGCTACAATTGAATGACAATGGTATGATGCTGCTCATTGCTTTTTCATCGTGAAATCTGATACCCGTATGCTTAGTAGGGCCAACACCTGTAACGGTTACGCTCACCATCTCAGAATTAATGTGCAACAGGAAGAAATACTGCTCAGGCACACAGTTAGTTAGTAGAGGAGTTTCTAGATAGCCCAAAGAACCGTCTCCTGGGAGCTCTGCTGAGATGCTACGTAGTTGGTTTCAGTGTAAATGATTCTCTGCTGCCATAATTCTAAGAGACCTAAAAGAGACCGTGAATCAGCAGCTTTAGTTCCAAAGCACAGCTGCTCAGCAGTAGCTGCTGCTCCTGGTCTCTCACCATAAAAGACAGTTAAGCTTTAAGACATGTGGCTTGCAACCCTTTATTTATTTTAGTACTTGGAAATCAGTATGATCTTGTATCAATACCTAACTCTTCAATAACGCTACTTGAAAGGTATGCAAAAACTACAGCAAGGGTAGACAAGAGATTTCACTGTGGGTTTTTATTATAAAAGTAAAATAAAAATAAGCATTTAAAAAGCACATTTTTTTTTTAAAGGAACAGATATTAAAAAAACCTATTTACAAATAGGAAAATGCCAAACTTGAAAATTTTTTTGAATAAGAGGCACCGAAGTTAAGTTTAAATACATTATTTGAAATATACAAGATTCTTTTTTCTCTGAGCTGTCACTGTGATTAATGATTTTATTCTTTGCCACCTATTTTGAGCTTTTTTCACGCAACGGTGCTGCAAAAATTATGAAGAGAGCAGCTAGAAATGGTATCCTTTGATTGCTCTGTGTGCCTTACCTCTTTTTATTAAGTGAGTTGGTGTTACGCATTGACAGAGAGCAACTTTCATCTATAAAAGAACATCCTCGCAAACCAGAAAAGCTCCGTCAGTCATTCGCAGTGTCCCGTCCTGCGTATTAATGTGGCAGTAGAGCCCTGGTTATTGTATACGGCTTGTAAATGAGTAAAATTTCAATGTGCTCGGGGAAGGAAGCAATGGCTAGGAGTCACGTGCTGAGGTCGCCGCTGGTTCAGGTTCACGTGTGGTTCCTCCAGTGCGCTTTTGGTCGTGAATTCACTTCCCTCGGGCCAGGATCACACCGATGTAATTTTAAATGTCACGTTTGTTCCTGTAACTGCATATTGCTAATGGAATATTACTAGTTGGCTATGTAATTGCTTTGTACTGAACTTTCATGTCCATAGCCCAGGGTCATTTTGGTAAGTGTTACTGATGACTTGCTGTTCAGAGAGTCTGAATAAGTAAAGCTCAGTTTGCGGAGGGAGGTCTCCACACCACTGTCACACATGCTTTCGTTGTCTTGAAATTTGCTGTTATAAAGGTCACCTGAGGGAGGAGAGAGAAAAGGGAAATGTATTATTGTGTGTGTTGCTTCAGTAATGTTGCTTTCAGAAAAGCCTAAGGAATGCAAACCAATAGGTCAAAGCTCTTCTGTGGGAAAGTAACTCTAACTTTAGGTATTGTAGTAGGAAAAGCTGTGCTGAATGTTTTCAGTTGACGGAAGCATGTGACCTGATGCACTGCTGGCAGAGATGGACCGCAGCTGGGGCTTGGATGGGATGAGAAGGCTGGTGCTCTGCTGACACTAATGCTGTCACCACACTAGTCAGGGCTCTGCCCGAGTGTGGTCGCAGCAGGGCAAAAGGTTCTCTGGCCCTCACGTTCCTAGACTCTGTGCAAGCAGACAGCTCCAGGATGAGGCTCCTAAACTTTCTCGTGTTACTTCACTTACAGGTTTATTTTTGAGACAAATACTTGAACAATTTTCGTCTAGTAAGTGAGCCTGAAATACAAAAGAAGTCAGCAGCAGCTGTCAGCTCTGCAAGATCCACAAAAGGAGCGTCTGACTGCAAGAGAACAGTATCTGAGTTGAAGGTATGATGTGGGCTCAGTGCGACTAGAACAGTGGCTGGCACACTAAGAATTCAGTATTATTTTGCTAAACAACCGTCTTAAAATAAATGACGCGATGCAGTCCATTCATGTTGCAAGGCAGCAGAATCCCTCTTACCCTTCCAGATTAATCTAAAGAAGCAACGTGTACTCTTGGATAGCTATGAAGGCTCATTCCATGACCAAACAAACAGTTTTCTATAGAGAACAAACTAGCAACATTAAACCACGATGGAGTTACTGTGGTGTTTCTTTTTTTCTTTCCAGAAGTATCTACAGTATTTTCACATAGGGTGTAAAGTTTCCACAATAGGGTGCTGGCAGCACTACTAGTGTTTGAACAGGGCGTCAGAAAAAAACAAAGGTTTTTGTTACTTGACGTGGCCAGGCAGTGACTGAACATCCCTGACGACTTCCTGCCTTCTCACAACCTCTGTTTTTCTGTTAGTAGAGTCCCCTGCCCAAAACCACCGTAGGAGCTCCACCATTGAAGATGCTCAAAACTCAACTGGACATGACACGGGCAACCTCGTGTACTGTTATATTGGCTCTGTTCCGAGGAGGCAGTTGGACAGCCTGACTGCTGGAGGTCCCTCGTAACCTAAACCATCCCCGATTTCTCTGCCTGTAGCACACGGGGACGGTTTGGAGTGCCACACATTGTGGAAAGAGAACTTTAATACCAAAGGCTTACTGAGAAGTTTATGAACCCAAAACGTTTTTGTTTATCCAGATACGAGGGTGGGGTGGGGTGGGGCGGGAAGTAAAAAGGTAACAACACTTGTACAGGCCTGGGAGATCATTGCCTGGTTTATCTTTGGAAACTTACCCCTGGTACATCCAAGGAGTTACCATCAGTAAGTGGCAGATGTCTGGGTTTAGAAAAGGGAGGCTGTACAATCAATACCGTAACGCAGGGCTACTGCTTCAGATGATCCATTTTGCCCCTCTTTTCTAGGCCTAGCAAATGTCTACGACGAGAAAGTCGTGCTGCAGTAAAATATGTCTGAAACAGGTATGCAGCTCGGGCATTGTGTGTAAGAAACTATGCACCTAGTAGCAGTCCAAGGCCAGGGGAGGTGGGGGCAGGGTACTGAAAAAAACCACCTGAAGTAAAGCTCTTGATGTTTTGCTGTCAATTTTACCTGTCTCTCCATTTGCAAAGGTGGGTGGTGATGATGATGGAAGAGCTTTTGCTGTACTGTCCTCCACGTGAGATGGGCTTTGTGAGATGGCTAGTGCTTTCTGAATGATTTCAACGGCTTCTGTGTGATCCATCTGTCTCAAAGCAGCAATCAACTCTTGAACTGTACCACCAGAAACCTACGAGAGAAGAGACCAGATGCTCACCGTCACGCAGGCTGGCTAGAACTGAGGGGCTGCACTGTCTCACCGTGCAGGAGGACAACATTCTCTCTATGTCTGAGTGTGCTTTATAACTTGCTACGGCCACCTTACCTCATAGTTATCTAGCAGAGTTTTAGATGGGGAAGGGCTGAGCCTGAAGGCATTATTAAGTATGCCCAGACCCAGTTTTTGTGCTAGAGCGGACCAGTTTTTCTTTGGATCAGGCAATTCCAATAGTTTGTAAAGCTGCATCTTGGAACTTTCATTCAGCTCTCTCAAATGTCCTGGGAACAGAGAAATATGTTAGCTTATTATTTATACAAATCATGCACCAGTTCATTTCTAGGCAGAAACAAAACCAAACTGAAGAGTATTTTAGTGCCCATCAATCCCAGTGTTTACTCATGTATTGTTGTAATACTGAGAATGTACTCCTTTGTGTCCTTGCGACCTACCTCTTAACAGAATCATGCTCGTTCTATGAATGAGGGGGGTGGGAGGGTACCTCTTCTCCCTCCCCGTTTCAGTTACAAGCTATTGCAGGGCAATGTCTTCTGCAAGTAAACTTTCAGTACTCAATCGCTAAAGGGATATCGTCAAAGTCGTCTTTACAGATGTTACCTTGTGTCAGTAAGTCCTCCGAAACCGCTGCTGACTCGTAGGGTTTCCCATTTAATATGTCATACACCTAAGAGAATACATTAAAGTCAGTATTTAACCAGGTTTCTGCTAGTGCCCATTATCTTGACCGTTCTCAGTAGTATTGTGTAAAGCCCTGATTCCAGCTGTTGATTTTTTTCTGTCCCAGGATCAGTATGACTAAAGATACTGTAGAAGACCTGTGCAAAGCTTGAGGCAGAAATCTTGAGCAGCTGATCTCCCTTGCCTTTTACCTATGTCATCTGGCAACTGCTTTCAAGATACAGAGGCAGTCTTTGCAGTATATAAATGGCAGTAGCAGTGCCTAAATGAGGAGCTAGTGCCTGTCTGCAACTAGTAAATTAAAACAAAGCCGGGGTTAGATTTTCACCTAAGGCTCGTTCGTATGTGATTAGGGATGCTGACTGCTTGTACCTTACACTCGCACCAAGCCAACTGCAGTAATCAGCTACTAAAGCACGGACCCTGCAGCCTAGTCACGGCGCAAGAGTGTATTTTGCCTACACACAAAGTCTGCAATTCTGAAGAACATGCAGCAAAGAAACCCACAAGAGAGCATCTCTGAATACGGGCCTTCGAGCACAAGCTGCCCAACCAGCTAAACACTGTGCCACCTTGAAGACTGTAGGGCAACTATTTCAAGAAGTGCCTGGCCATTCCTGTTAAGTGGAGCTTTCTTCCAATGCCATTTCACGGGGGGGGGGAGTTGTGGCTGAATTAGTTTAATTTTTGATGGCAAATTAGTATCTTGTCACCACTGAAATGACTGTGGATGCAGTGAAAGGAGTTGGCTGAGAGTGCTGAACTGTCATTTATTATTAAAAAGAAAAAAAGCCAGACCACATACCTCACAGCTGGCCGCCATATCCAGTGGTGTCGTTCCAGGCACAATCCCTTCATCGTCATTTTCATCATCTTTCACATCATCTAGATCAAACAACGGCTCAAAGTTCTCAACATGAGGATTTGCACCTGGGAAACAAGTGTGAAAAAAGATTCCTAAGAAAAGGCTTCAAGTTGCTTTTCAACAATATTTAAAATGTATTCTAAGTTCTGAATGGCAAATCTGCTAATTTAGCTACTCAAGCTAAATTGCATTTTATATTAAGTCAGCAAATAACTTTATCGACTAAAGTTAAATGCTGTCACATCTCTGTATAATGCTACTCTCCATTATAAAGAGGGAAAAAATGATGTGCAGAGCATTAGGGCCCAAATCCCGAGCTATGATTGTATCAGCTGCCTTCCACTCCCATTCTTGGCTCACATGCTATGCTCTGGGTATGTGATGAAGTGGTGGTGTGGTGCTTCTTTTTATAGCGTCAGAGAAAGTGTGGGTACTATTAAAAAGACCAAGCGCACACAGCCAGAGCAAGGGGAAGCTTGGATTTCTGTTTCAAAGGAGAAAAATCAGGTCTAAATACAGTTGCAAAAATGGTCCAATAAATATTCAAAACCAGCTCTTCCACAGTGATACGAAATAGGGGACGCTAACAAGCTCACGTTTCAGTGACCTATTTTTTTGTTTTTAAAGCAGTCCAACACTTATCCATCCCAACTATGTAACGAGGTCTCTTCTCTGCTTCTTCAGCTATAAAAAACTACAAAAGAAATACTCAAAAAACTTCCAAGAGTGCTCGAGACTTTCTTCTTGACTAACATAAGTTGCTTTTTTAGCCATTAGATGGTGCTAAAGAGTAGTACAGCACCTGGAAGTAGGACTTCCCTGAGGAAAAACAAACCTTCAGGCTTTTAACATCTGATTCCTCCTGCTCATTATATAAGTTCACTGGCACATTCTTTTCTGCTTGCAGCCTTCTAACCTGAATTGTCACTGTGAAAGAAAACTCTGCAGCAAATATCTGTTTTCATACCTGCTGCTTTGAGAACTGCTGCCAATTTTGTAGAGCCCCTTCCAGCTGCTATGTGAAGAGGAGTTGTCCCGTCATATGTAGTGCTGTCCACATCTGCATCACCCTAAGTTTTTATTGAACGACAAAAAGAAAAGTGCTGCTCGTCTATACAATACAGCTGCAGAGACTCACGTCTGCGTAAACATTGCTACTGTGCAAATAAGCACCATTCCATTCCCGTTTGCCTAAAAGCTCTAATCATTGTCTGAAAAGAAAGAATCAGAAAGCAACTACAACTGTCTCTGCACGCAGGAACAGATGGTGGTTGTGTGCTCCAGTGTTACAGCAGGAGGCACAGCGCATAAACCCAAATAGGTCAGGTAGATAAAAGCCGCTTTGCATCCCATGCAGTAGCTCTGCCATCCGATTACCCGCAGCATTTGGCGTCCGAACTGGTGGGCGCAGAAATCTGCCTTCCTGCTGCTCTTCAGGAGAGCGGGTAGGCTGGCGGCACATTCGTACACAGATACCGAGGAAAGCTACCCCAGCCAGCTCTGGGTGTGTAGAATTAAGCACACCAGGATCAAGGTGTTAAAAAGATGAGACAAATACTTATACACAACCGTCTCTCCGTGCACATCTGTATACACATTCCACTTCACACAGATGAAATTATGAACTTGTTCAAGAGTAGTTTCATTGGCTGTCGGGAATACTCAGTGCTCATTAAACACAGCATATGTAGTCAGGTGAGGGTCACAAACTAAATTCCTCAACTGGGGCAAAAAGGTTCGCTAGCAGTGCTGAACAAGTAATAATGAGTAACATCAGCAATAATTTTGCCTTTATACCAATTTAAGTAATCAAGTCAATAAACAGGAAAACCCCTTACTTCTGTTCCTCTGAAGCACTTGAAGATTTTCAAGAGTTTTTAAATATGTAAGTGAAAAGACCTGAGAGAAAGGAATTCTGCCCTCACCTCAAGCAAAAGGCAGCCCGCCAAAGGGATGTTCTCTTGTTCAACAGCTAAATGCAATGCAGTTCGTCCTGATTTTTGCTCCTGAGCATTGACATTAACTCCAGCAGCAATCAGCTGTTTGAGGCAGGACATGCTATTTGCCATCACCACCATGTGAATTGCACTGAGACCTACAGAAAACAAAACCCATCCATCACATGCGTTAATATTTGGAAAATACAGAAATGTCACAGTCATGAGTTTTGAAGCGGCCGCATCTATGAGAATTACTGGAGTTATCTGAGCAGCAGTGACTTGTTTTGCCTGCTTATACACTAAAAGATAGTTAATAAAAAAATGTTCTTTGTGCATAAATTGGAACTGGTTATGTCACTGATAGTGAGTCAAAGCCATGCATGGGAAAAAAAAAAATCAGCAGATTACAAGGTGGAACAGAAGGCAGGAACTGAAGAGCTCACCTAGAGCATCTCTTTGCCTCAAAGGAGAGGAGCCTTAAAAAGGAAATCTGCATCTTGGTACTAAACAAGTAGGTACCCTGCACTGGCCCCATCTGCTACTGAACATCTCTTCTAGAAACAGTCTGGGGAATAACTGGTGTATTTTAGTACCATCCTCCTGTAAGGTCACACTGCCCTATCACCTCAAGATTACCTGCACCAGCTCAAAAAGAGAATAACAAAGCCTTGTATTTAAAAAACAAACAAACACATACCAACCCCAAACCAAGGAAACAGAAACCCCACCTCTCTGTGGAACGTAAATACAGTTTTTGAATCCCATGATGACATTTTTAGGTCAGACACTTTACAATTTACTAGAGCAGAAGTACTAAATTCAAATGACCTGTGCCACCGAAAAATGGGAGAACTGTGTCTTTGTGGTTAGTTTATAGGCTCCAATTCTGTACGGTCACAAAGTACCAGATGTGAAACTCAACACTGGTCCAGAAACTATTTTTGAGGGAATTTCGTTCATTAGAGAGGAGGAAACATTTTCTTCCGGGGGGATTTTTTTTTAAAAACCAGTGGTTGCATAAGGTATCTCAGGAGGAACACAGTGCTTGAGGTTTTGCGAGATTAAAGAGCATATACAGTAACAAAAATTCAAATCCCTACTGTGCCACGTGGCCATTACCAATCCTTATGTTCCGTATAACCAGAAAACCTACACGTCTGTGTTCTCTCATCTGCAACTGCAGGCATGTAACAGCCAAGGATAGCACACGCAAGATGGGGAAAGATGCTATTTCCAAGGTCTGCATCTACCTGTGTAGAAACACTGTGTTGGCAGGAATTGAGGTGTGCTTGTCCCATAGGCAAGTGTAAAACACAGCCATTATCTTTCCGTACCTTCACCATTGGAAAGGTCAACCATCGGAGATATCTTCTTATGCTTGAGGAGTAGACCCAAAATATTGTCGTCTCCTTCAGTAGCAGCTAAATGCAAGACAGAATTACCATGGCGATCCAGAAGGCTGACATCTGCTCCAGCCTTCAGCAAGTCTTCCACCACCTCTGCCTGCTTTGTGATTACCGCCAGGTGCAAGGGGGTCTAGAAGTGACAGAAGCCAGCCATGAGAAGATAAGCAACAGTTACATCACTTCTACAAAAATCTCTTAAATCCATAGAAGCCCCTAGCACGAGAAGATGTTACTCTACTTCAAAGCTAACAGAAATGAAAAGCTTGCGTATGTGTACGGTTTTTTTTCTACCGCATACTACAAATAGGGTTTCTACTTACTGGAAATAAAACCTGCTTTGCTAGTGTCAGCAGCTGGACTTTGGGAGGAACAAAGATGTTGCCTACTCTGTGAGCCAGGGCACCGACCTGGCTATTTGAGCATTGCGGTGCAAGGGACTCGGGGAAGGAGAAAAGCCCCGTGTTCCCCCCGGACGCTGTAACTCTGCTTCCAGCTGCCCCATAGCCAAGTCCATGCCACAGAGGGAGCACACGCACTTTCCAGGGCCTGCTCGAATCTGCCTTTGGCACCTAACTATGCTCTAATTTTGCTCCTGAATAGGAGGTTTGCAGCCACGGGCGTAGGATCTCCTTATCCCTCAAAACGACTGCACAGAAGAGAAGAAAATCCTGCTGTTCTGCGCGTTTGTCAAAGGGCAGAAGAACAGCGCATTTACGCAGCACGTGCCTAGCTAGCCGATTCTATTTGCACGTTCTCCACTTCTGTGCAAAGACACCTGCAGCACCGAAAGGCTCTCAGGCCAAGAGGTTTCAAGTACTTCCAAAGGCTGATTGTATACTGCAGTCTTGAGTCTTGCCAGCAAACAGCATCATGTAGAAGACACTCAGAAACATAGGTATTTAAGCAGTAAGCATTCCAGTAAGGCTTGGGAAATCACATTTCCAACACTAAAATAATCCAAAAATTGCACAAGATTCCATCTCCGTATCATTGTCCTTACATTAACAGAGGACTGTAAAAAAAGCCTATTCCAGCTCTGTACAATAAGCTGGTGTTTGTCAATAGATTTGTCAACATATTTGCAATTAATTACTGAATCTATAAGGTACACGTACAATTCAGCTTTCAGACTATCTGTACAGAAGGAAAGTTCTAGCCCAAGCCTACATTCCCTCCCACCACTGGCTTAAGGTTTAAGTAGAAGGTAGGAATAGCTGGAGAGGTCCTGGCAGTTAGAGATTTATTTCTTGTGGGGAGCACAGCTTTGCTTCCTGTTTCTGTTACAGAGAGGGCACAGAATTCAATTCAGAATCTTCTGCTTGCTTTCATCAGCCTCCACATTTTAAACTTGCTTTGTATGAACATAAAAATAAAATATGGAAGAGAACAAAAAAGTCAAAATAAACCCTCTGGGACCATCTGCGTAGAATAAAAACCTGCCTTTACTGTTCACAGCAAAAGAAACGACACAAATGTCAGTGCTGCTGTGTAACGTCCAGCTGGTTACCTTTGGGACAACCGAATGGCGTGCACGGTTGAAAAGAGATTCTTTTCCAGGCAGGTTTCCACAGCTCTTTTTAAAGCCTGTCTGAGTTACAGTACAAAAAGCTCAGACTCTGTCACAGATGAAGGCGAGAAGACAGCATTGTGCCTGGCAGTTAGGAGTTCTTTTCCTGCTAGGTAAAAGACATGGGGATGGGCTTTTTTTTTTTGTTTTGCTGTAATGTGAATCTACAAACGAAAGAGAAATCTCGGTGCTCATGTGATGGGCACAAATACTGTCTGGGCTACAGGAAGGGCATAGTTTGTTACAGCTTCTGCATGCCTCTAGATAACTGATGATGCAGCAACTGACTCATGATCCCGAGTTATCCTACGTTAGAAAGGTCAAAAGAGCCCAAAGTTGGCACACTGTAATCCATACTGCTGGTTTAATAACAAAGAAGTCCAATAATGAAGACATGAACCGACGAACTTCCTACTTTTGGCCTGTTCTACGATTGACCCATGGAGACGTTTCTATTGACATCAAGGGGAGTTATGAACTAAAACAGTGAAAACATGCTTTTGCTCCTCCACCACCCTAGAATATGTCATTGTGCTTCTAAACTTGTTCGCATTACAGTCTGATCTGGGCTCATTCCAATGAACAGAAGAAAAATAAGACAGAAAGTTGTGGAATTTCTGTTTTACTGGCTGAACAATCAACAACATTTAAACCACCACAACTGCACACCTGATAAAGGTCGTTTCTCATGTTAATGACGTCATTATAATTCAGATCAGGCATCACTTCCAAGAGGTTTTTCACCAGCTCAGTATGAAGGTGGATAATTGCTAAATGAAGGACACTGAAACAAACAAAAAACAGGTGAACAAATTCACGCTATTTTCAAATTTATTATAAAAATTTTTAAGGTTTTGCTGTAGATCTGATTGAATTCTATCTGATATAAACACTTGACTATCAGAGGTCATGATTTCAGCACTAAATATCAGCACCTAAAATGAATCCCCACACTAAAAAAAGCTAGTCAGAAGATAAGTGTGTTTAACCCTTCAATCACAAAAGCAGACTCAGGATGGCTTTTGCTGGTCCTAAGCATAACTTAGCTCATAGTGTAATAAATACAAGCTATGTAGCACAAAAGAATTGTTTCAGAACTTCGTTGAAATCCCCAGATTCTTTGCTGGTTTGTTTTTTTTCATGTTTTGAATTATCCAGCACATGAACACCTTTTACTGTCAAAACCTTCCTTCAGAATTTCCACAGGCCTCTCTGCCACCAAAGCAGATTTTCCCTCGGGGGTTTCCCCAGATCTGCGGGGTTTTCTTTTCTTCGTTTTCAAACAGAAAAATGACTAAGGACTCAGGCCCGGTGACTAACAGCCGCAGGATTTGCAGCAGTGGCCAGAGATGTCATGACAAAGAAAAAACCTGTTTTGGGACATGAGTGACTGCATAGCAAGACACTTCACCACTTCTGCTGGGTTAATGCAACGGCCTTTCCCGTGCTCTTCTCCAGAGCCAAGTCCTTCGCCACCAGCCAGAGCGGCTGTACTTGCAAAACGACACCAGGAAAAAAGCAGGTTGTGAATCCCATCGCCCCTCTCCAACAGAACTTGATTTGTCTTGTTCCCTTGAGACTTCATTTCAAAGTCATGCCTTTGGTTTTGAAACATATCTTGCCAAGCTCTCCCTTAACAGATGCTGGCCAGCTTCTAGACTCATCTTTTTAGCATATTGCTGCTGACACACAATATCAACACAGGACATGTGCGTGTTTGTTATGCTGCTCCGGAAATACATGAACATACTCGGGTCTACATTTTCATGAGAAAAAGTTCTTTGCTGTTCAAGGCGCAGTCATCTCGAAATTGAGACCGAGAGCACTCAAAACCAGAAGATATTTTAAAAAGGGAAAAAACTGTGATTTCCAAACCAAACTCGCGCTCGAAGGGCACGTTTTGTTATTTATTCTGGACACTGCCACAGGCAGTACCACTGCACGTTCCCTCCTTCAACTCTCCTGTGCTGTTCAAACAGTCCCACCACTGCTGTAAAAGAGCTGTTCCGCTGCTCTCTGGCAGATGCTTCTTATTATGCTCTGTCGTGCTGACATTTTCTTTCCAAATCTCACTTCAGAAACAAATTTGCTCTTCTACTGCCTTTAGTTCTCTTTCCTGTAGCAAGAATTTTAAATTTACCCTGCCACTACGTGTGATGCTGTAAAGACATACTGACTAGGCCATGAAAGGGCAGTCAATTCCATTTCTTAAGCAGTCCTTCATTAGAAAATGCATTTCAGCACTGCTGTGGAGGCAGAGTGCCATAATACTGTCAGGCTTCTGGAGAGCGGTGATACTGGTATAAATGCAGTAACAGCCAGTGTTACTGAGTGCCCACTGTAAATATACGCTAAGCACAGATTAACGTGTGTTGTCTCAAAGCCGCAAAACACAACACAAGGTCCCACGAAAGGTATTTTCATTCCCTACATGCTACTTTGATGAAAGATGAGCAAAATTGTTGACAGCAATACTTCACTAAAGGCTTAAGCAAAAAGTTTGTAGTTTTTGCCATATAATTTTAATGACTAAAATGAAAACTAGGGAAACTGATGTATGAGTTTTGACCTTCTTTTTTTTTTTTAAACAGCTTGTGCGAGAGAGCTGGAAGACAGTCACCAAAACTTTGTTTTATTAAAAAGCTGTGGAGTAATTTAGATGTATTACATGCTCACAGACTAAAACCCATCCCAGGAGAAAGATGACATGAGCTTGAGCCTCACATACTTGCATCCAGGATCCACTTCTTGATGCAGGAAGAAAACAACTATTTACCATCATTGTGAAAAGTATTTTGAATTTGTTGAAATGCCCTGCAAGTTCAAATCTGAGGGGCATCCTGTTGATATTTAAATGCAGGTCCTACTCGGTCAGTACTCCTCTACCCCCTGCTTTTTTTTTTTTTTTTTTAAAACACAGAAGCTGTATTGTCTGTAGTGCTCTCTCCTGCCTTGCTCATATTCCTGCTTTCCTAAAAGCAGACATCACGTTGCCAATTGGAAAGCAAAGCAAGTAAAGTAGCTATCTTTGATTTTGCAGTCCTTTATCAGTAATCTGAGACCTATTTTCACTGAAAGTGGAGTGAAAGCAGTAGCCTCTCACAGAGTGGGAGAGGGAACAGTGAGATAGCATGTCTCAGTTGCTTGTAATTTTCCATCTAGCGGGACACCTTAAGGCTTATATGGCTTCTACTGTACAAAATACTGCAATTTAAGGAAACATAAGTGATTGCACAGGGCTTGCCCAAAGCCTGTCAGCTAAAAAGTGAGCTTATTCAAGAGATTATCTTTACATGGGTTCAGAGCCACTCCCACTGAATTTGCTTTTAAGTAACTACTAATCATTAGTTGCTCACTGTATGTCACTCTCTGAGTCCCACAGAATCTGCATAGGTGTAGAGGAACAAAATGGATTTCTACTCCAGCTCACGTTATTGAAGGACTGTTAAGCAAATATTAGCAGCAAAGTCTGCCACAAACATCTGTGCAATCTCTTGGAAGACAACAGTATAGTACAGATGTAAGCAAGAGCAAAACACCGTCCTCTGGGAAGAACTTGGGTGTCAGTGGGAGAAAAGCAGTATGGACTCTCCAGCTATTCTACGTCTCCCAGCGCATCTGTAATTTAAAAGCTTCCTATGAAGACTTAAGGACTTGCATGGAATAAAAAGCAGGGTGCTCTCCTTCAGCACAAAGGTGAAGATCCCCATCAACTGTGTATCATGATGCAAGCATAGCACTTCATGCTTAGTCAATTTTAAGT
>VYZV01037049.1:0-13546 GCA_013401275.1 Pandion haliaetus | reverse complement strand
TGTCAACCCGCCCCGGAGGCTGGGCCCGGCCGGGCCGGGGCGGGCGGCAGCGAGGGCCGAGAGCCCGTGCCCGCTTTGGGGCCTTCCCGCCCGCCCACCGACCCACCCTCGTAGGGGTGCTTGTCCGACTTGTGCTTCTTGTGCTTCTTCCCCATGGCGATGGCGGCGGCCCGCCCGGGTAGGCCGCGCCGTTGTCGCGGAGACCAGCCTCGCCGNCGCTCCGTGCTCCGAGCCGGTGAGCAGGGAGATCAGGCGGTTTTCTCTCGTGAGCAGCCCCCTCGGCCGCGCCCGGCCCTGCTCAGCCCGGGAGAGGGGTGTTTGTGGGGGGGGGGGTGTGTGGGTGTGTGAAGGCCGGCCGGCCCGGCCCGGCCCGGCCCGGCCCTGTTCCTCGGACAGCGTTGCTTCTCCAGAGCCCTCACAGCCTCCCGTGCCCTCTCCCCTCAGAGTCCGCCGCGGCCCTCTCTCCTCACGCAGCCGCCGGTGGGCTCCCTCCTGCTCCCTTGGAGATGCCCCTTGCTCCCTGCCTGAGGCAGGCTGTGCCTGCAGCCCTGTCCCTCTTGTCCCCCACCCTTGGGTCTCTGGGGTAGCGCAGCGTTTCAGTGGCTTTGGCAGGATTCATCCTAAATACTCACTAGCCTGGGCTGCGGAACCTCCCCTGCCGTGGCCCTAACAGCCAGGGGGCAAGTGTGATACTAGCAAAAGGAGTGCTGGGGAAGCCTGCTTTTCTGAAAGTGTAGTTTACGTTGCACCTGACTAGACACAAAGGGGCTTGCGAGGGTTGCCCGCTTCCCGGCTGTGGTGTAGAGCTGTGACCTGGCCGCTGCTACCTGGTCGAGCGTGCCAGGCAGAGCTCCAGCTTGCGGCAGACCCTCAGTCCAGGATAAAGGCCACTAGCAGTGGCCTGCTAGTCCCAGAGTTTGAGAACCTGTGCCCAAATTTGTACCAGCGAGAAGAGCGGAGGCTGTATATGCCTGAGGAAAGGTAGAGAGTTTGCAGAGGTACACTGAGGTCTGTACCCATCAAAGGGACAGGTCTCCCCTGTGCCCGGACAAAAAGCAGTGATGTTTGTGCCTGTCCTGCACAGGCTGGGACAGGCTCAGCCTTGCAGACTGAGTGCCTAAACTTGCTTGCCAGTTTTGAAAGCAAATCCTTTATGACCAGGTGATAAACTTAAGGAAAATGTATGTGTGTTGTCCCTTACAGGTTAAAAATAACTTAGAAATTAGGTCCTCCTAGAAATGGTGGAAGTTAACACATTTGTCTTGCCTGGCAGTACTTCCTAAAGCAAGCAAAGGGTTTTCAACATTAAATACGACACTGATTATATAGTCTTTCAAAGTTAATAGTGTATTTGGTGGTATCACTTAAACTGCAGTCATTGCTGTTTCAACAACACTCTGTAGATGTTGTTTTCTGCTAACACCTGTTCTGTAATGCATCTTGAAATTTCGCTCCTCTGAAGTTTGGGGTGCAAACCCAAACAGCATCTATTTCAAAAGAGAAGCTTTAATGTTATTGCCACACATTAGTCCTGTAAGTATTCCTCGAGTTTGTTGAATCATATGTGATATAGCCAAAGAAAATAACAGTTGTTAAATAGAAATTTATGATATGTGTGGCTGTACATCTACACAAGGTTTATTCTGAAAGCTTGAGAAGTTGGAGAAAATCTCTTCTCTGTTGTCCATTCAGTCACCAGGAATTTAATCAGATGTGACAGCTTTGTTTTGCATTTTACTGGTTAGATTTACTGTCATTTGGTAACCTGCTCAGAGAATTGTGTGGGTGGTGCTCTGGAATAAACCACAACTTTCCTGCTTGATCTTACTCCAGTAGTTTGAAATTCAGCTATAATAGACACAGTTGTTTTTCTAATTCACATCTGGATCCTTTAATACTTTTATTACATATGCAGTGAATGTTCTGAAGCATACTTTAGTGAGAGGTAGAGGGCTTTTGCTTGGGATGTGGCCACATGTAAAAAATACAAGACTAGTAAATATTTAAAGGACATGTTTTATAGAATGGAAAAAAAAAGTTGCTATATCCTCTATTCCCACAAGAGGACTGGCAGACTTTGTAAGTTTTTTTTCTTTTAAATGTTATATGGCAAGACCATTTGTTCAATTGTTACTCTTAAACTTCCTGACTAATCTTCTCCTGAATTTAATGAAATTTGAGAGAATTATACACAAACAAGTAATGTGAGATATTGCCAATATTGAGAGCTACTCTGTCTAGGTGTCTCATTCAATAACATCCCCTGGATCAGGGAAAGATACCTTTTAACTATTAGTGCACGCACACATGCCTAGAATACACATTGGGTTTGCTGTCCTTGTCTCTAGCTCTGCTTTCCAATTAAAAGCTCAGTATTTATTTCCCCTCAAAACCACTTGTGCTGCCTTTCAAAGCACTGTTCAGCTTGGGCAAGCTTGGAAAGAGAAGATGCTGCATTTCTCAGCAATGTTCAAGAGCATTGCTGTTGGGTCTTGTCACTTCCCTGAGAAGCCTGCGTTCCTTCATACTCAACTGGCTCTGCTGTTACCTGTAGCACCAGAGGAAAGCTGAAGGAATCTTATCACTGCCTCCTTTTCCAGTACATTATGTCTCCTCAGCCCTGATCAGGGACGGTCCTTCCAACTTCAGCGGAATTCAGTTGTGCAAAGAGGAAAGATGGAAGTCCTGAATGTCCTACAACAAAGGAAGGATGCAACTTGGAACAGCTGTCATTGGCATGTTTGGAAAGTAATTTGTTATATCACCCTAAAAAAAAAAGGTCTTAACTATGACCTCCTATTTCCTAGCAATGTTTTTTCATATTTTCAAATAAGATGTTATTTTTCAACAACAAATCACATTGTTTACAAAGTATACTTTTGCCCAGTGAAAGTGAAAGCTGGTGGTTTTCAGAGCTGACTCAAGGTGGCCAAAGCTTTGCCGGTACAATGTATGCCTGGTGCCATAGCAGAACTGTCAGTGTAGACAGAGCTACAGACTTCAGAAGGCTGAATGTTTCTTTCAGATTTATTGCAAGTCTCGCACTGTTTAATGTTTTGCCAAATTCCCCTCTACTGGAATCATTACTTACCTGTAATTTTAAACTTTAATTAAAATAAAATCTCTTGCATACTATTATTATAGAAAAAAGACTTGGATATATGGTGTAGGCAAACCCTAGAAACTTGGAAGTCAAAAACTCAATGTTCAAATAATCTACATTTTACACTGTTTAAGTCAGTCTGGTGATTTCCTTGAAAATGTGACTCTCAGACCTTTGGATTCTTCTATGGACTTCTATTTGATAATTCCATGATGTCTGTTAGTCGTATTCTAGACTTTATGATTTGGACCCAACTTGGCATGCAATACATGTTCAAAAATTCTGGTTTTGTAATGCTTCCTGAATTTGCTGTTCTGCTGCTTTAAATTGCTGTGGCTAGGAAAATAATTTCAAAGCTTTTACAAGCTTAAAAAATGGATCTTTTTTTTCTGTATATGACAATCCCAGGATTTAATCCCTACACACCAAGAATACATCATATATATAGTGTAGTATCTTCTATAGCGTTCTTACTGTCACTTGGATTTGAAGTGACTGTAGTATAAACCTCACTTTGAGGTGTAAAATTTTGCATCACCACTTGAGGGGTGGAGCATTTCATCTTACTGTACTATACTTTTCTCCTTTTTCCTCCTTTTTCCTCCTTTTTCCTCCTCTTCCTTTTCCTTTAACTTAAATCACAATCGAGAGGAAAACTTGTAACTATCTCTGCTCTACAGTCTGCAGATGACTCTGACAAACTTTTGTTCTCCTAGCCTTGTAATTAAAATCACACATTGGGATTTGATTTCCATTGGACTTTTGCTGAAGGGCTTTAACTTTATTCCTAACAAACTATCTTTAACAGACAAGGTATTTAATGACAAACATTTTCTTTCTTTTCCCCTTCATCAAAAAAAAGTTTTCTTGGTGTGTATTTGCACTGAAATAGACAAATTTGAACAAGGTTGAGGGCAATTATTGGTAGGTTTATTGTATAAGGTTTTTAAAATCTGTTTCATGAAGCATGTATTTTGATTACAGACACAGCAAGACCCTCTACAATATATCAGATTACTGGAGCGTACAAATTCCTTTTCTTTCAAATGTCTTGAACTCAAGCTGGAAAATAAAAATGTACTTGAAATTTCTTTATTGCTGTTAAAAAATGTATAACTTTTCTGCATGTCATCTCATTATTTTTTGTTTTTGTAGAAATTGTGGAGTCTTCCATAAATAGACTTTAATGTGGAGTAAAATAACTGCTAGTTATTTTAAGTTTTTTTTGCATGATGTATGCTATATACTAATGCTGAGTCTACTGAATCATCATTTAATTATAACATTCTTCACTTGTATGCAGAATTATCTGTAAACTATGTAAGAAGTATAAAATAGAAAATTTCTGTGTAAGAAGTATCATACAGTAAGTTCCTATATAAGGAACTGTAAAATAATTATCATGGAAACAATATAATACAGTTTCTAATACACAGCTTTCCAGATAACAAAATCAGTTTTTTAAAAAGGAAGCTATTAGATGTTAATACTCCATACCAACAGGTATTTCTTTTATATTCTCAAGTTAATTTGCAATGTGGCCTTATAGCAGGACTAAATAGATGAGAGGTCTTCTGTTACTTCTAGAGGTTACAGAACCTTTTTTCGGTTTGAAGAACTTGTGTTTTGGGAGTTGATGATAAAGATTATCGCTTCTTATATGCAACGTTTTGAAGTAAATTTATCCTTCCTGCATGATTTGCTTTTTGAACAAAACACACTCTCTGAAGAAATGCAAATAGAGAAGCTTCTATTAATTCCAACAAAAACACCAGTATTACTTTGGACCTCAAAATATTATGTTGTCACCTAGGAAAGTTAACAGCTTTTATTGTTACTTGGTCTACATGTAGCTTTGTAACAAGATTTCCATGTCAGCTGAAGCTGTATGGTTTTTGCTAATGCAATAAAGTGGTAGAATCCTTCCTGTGACTGCAAGTTGAAGTGCGTAAAGTGTGCATGCGTTTTGCTAATGTGAACAGAGATATTTTAGGTGTCAGCTGAACGGATTCCAGAATTGCATTGCAGAGTAAGAAGGAAATTTCTTGCAGCTTGTGTACACAAAAAACCAAAGCAGAGCTAGGATAAGAACCTCTGTGTCAACAGTTGCCTCTGAATAGTCGCTTTGAAAGCTCTTACCTATGCTCTTTGAAATACTTTTCGTTAGCAATCAAATAGCTGGCAGTTACTGTCAGCATATAAAGACCTGCTTCAGGTCACATTGTTTCCATGTATGATATTATTCAGAAAAAGTCCGTTTGGGCATAATTTCTAAAATGCCATTTGTAAGCCTATGAAGAGCTCTATCCCTGTCTGGTATTAGAAATGCAAGGTCTCATTCTTGTTGGTTGAATGTGCAGGATTAATAATTTCAGTTCACTGCATGTTTTCTGAGGGTCATGTTCCTCATCTTAATCAGTGTCAAGTTTCTATAGCAACTAGCATTTAAGAGTGAGAGACAATAATGCATGTTGCTGTCACTGTTAGCCACTAAGAGTAATGGAGAAAATGTTTGAAAACAGATGTCCAGGTATTTTCACATGTACCTTCTTCCATCTCTTAAAGAACTTGGATTCAGACCTGTGGATAGTGTAAGATCATATTAGTGCATATTCATTTAACAAGACATCAAATAATGTAATTATTTAAATTGGTCATTGAGCAAAGAAGGATGCGATAAGCACAGTCATTTGTGGGTTTGTCTTTGATCAGTGTGTATATAGCACAATGAATATAATTTAATGTGTTAACAGAGGTATAAAAAACTTGGTGAAACCCTGTTGCTTTAATCACTAGTGTAGTCCAGGAGGAAGAGGTGGATTCTGGTAACAGAAAGATGCAGAGACCACTGCAAGGCACAGGAGGCAAGTGCACTAAAATCTTCGGAAGAAGGTTTCCATGGGTGTACAAGCATGTAGAAGCTTGGGATGCTAAAATCACTGGGAGTTTTTCATAAGCAGGTTTGGTTTGTAGTCTATGACACACAGACACATTGGGATAACAGTTATTATGTCAGACATTTATTTAAAAACAGTATTTTACAGTAGCAGACCTTTCTAAAAATATCTGAACACATATGGCTGAAGTAAAGAATGTGGTCAGCATTTTATTTGTTCATGTATTATTATCAATATGACTTTTAAATCAGTTACTCATTAGCCGAAAGATTCAATATGAGTATTTTCTTGATTCTGTGAGTATTAAAGGAACACTTTCATTTTCCATGGGCATATGTCCTGACAAAATCTAGCATGGCAGATGTAAGTTTTTCCCCAAGTTTGAATAGACTGTCTCATCATTGTGCTGCATTTTTTCTTTTTTACTTTAGCAACTGAAGTGCTGCATATTGTGGTGGTGGTAAGTCCCATCTGGAAACACATCTTAAACTATTAGGGGTGAAGAAATGGCACTTTACTTTGTCTAAGAAAAGTTATCCTAATTCATTTACTCATGGTAATAGGCAAATATCTGTTTCTACCCCAAGATCCTTAAGACTGTAATAAACTTTATAATATTGTAATTCCATCATAATTATGGATGATTAACTTATTGTCCATAGAGCAGTCTTATTAATAATATATTTTTAATATATAATCTATATTAGTATATAAATATAATGTATGTATATTTGTTTAAGTCTGTGTTTTGTAAATATTTTTTCTGTGACATTCTCCCAAGTCCTTTGGGCACCTCTTTTAATAACTCTTTTGAAGTGATTTTGTGCACCTGAAGAAATACCTTGTTGCACACCTCTGAACTAAAATAGCAACATTTTTGCTAGACATGCATGAAATTGCATGAAATTTAAACATTTATGACCTTGGTTCTTGGCTACTATTGCTGCACAGGTTGGGAAAATTAAATAGGATTCAGCTGGGTCCACATAGCTTCTCTCAGGAGTGGAGATGGATGGACAAATGGGATTTATCCATCATCCCTGCTTCTCCCTAATCAAGTGGAGGATTTGGAGCAAAAAAAAGGGAGAAATGTGAATAGCAAACAAATAGGAACTGAAGCCTGCCTTAGCAGTTGCAGCAGGTAATTTCCTTAGGGAGTGGAGATGTTACTGGCAGAGGCCGCTTTTCAATGCCGAGTATTGTCTTCTGTGGTGACTTGTTCCAGCCCTGCCTGGTTTATCTTCATTCCCTCCCCCTCTTCTTTCCATTTAGCTAGTCTTTTCTGAATGCAAATCACACTTGTATACCTGAGTGGGTATAGTTGAAATCTGTATCCCATTGTGTTGTTTACTTTGCTTAATAGTTACATTCCTCTACTTCAAGCTTACTTTAAGCTGTTTAGGGCAGGAGCTATCATTGAGTGGAGTTCCTGGAACAAGTAAGGAACAGAAGCTTCCCTCTGTGATTGCCGTACGCTTGTAACCACGTAGCAGGGAAGTAGCTCTACTTCTGTGCATGTTTAGCTCAAGTCTATGCGACTGCTGCGTGCAACCTGGTTGCTGTCTTTCTACAGTGCTTGAAAAAACAAGGTCCAAAGTTTTGCTTGGCATTTGCTATAACTGTATTGAAAGAAGTGTCTCCCTCAGGCTTGGAGGAGTATTTAACTCTTAATAAGATTCTCTCAGTAAGATAGCTTAAGGAATACTTTATTTTAACATAAAAATTCTAGCTCAACGTTGTCTAAATGGTGAGCTAAATGTTGCCTAATATGGAGCAGATTTCCAGGTAAAGCCACGCCATCTTGTAGCAGTGTAAGATTGAGCATTGAAAATGAGGATGGAAAATTTGAGCTCTAGTTTTAACTGCCAGGTGCAACCTAAGATTTTTTGGAGGTGTAACCAAATTATATTTAGTATTGATTCCGAGTCTGATCCTGTTGCCCTCACTTGTGTAGTCCTGCACGTTTCAAATACCTGCAAGTTTTGCTTCTTCAGTTAACATATTACAAGCCTATTCTGAATTTCCTTGATTCACGTGCTTGGTCAGACTTTATTTGAAGTCCTAGAACATTTTTCTTCTGCAATATATATTTTAATTACTTATGTCATATTTTAAATTTAATGAAGTATCTGAAAATGCCTGTGTTCATAGCAGATGCATCAGACTGCTCCATTAGACACATGTATCTCCCAAATAAAGGTGATGATGAACCTTTTCCTAGTAAGTTTTAAGTCGCTGTAAGGGGAGAAACAGATAATAAAATGTACACTTTTTATGAAATTTGTACTCGTAAGCTGTAATAGGAGAAAGTTTAATACAAGTTTCTAGCTGAATCTCTCAGATTATGCTCCAGCAATTCAGCTTTTATTTTTGTTTTGTTTTGTGTGGTGGTGTCTCTAGAGGAAACATAGTGAACAGAAAAAAAATAAGAGTATTAGGCCACTTGGTGGTGTAATATACAAAGGAAAACGAATCTGTCACATTCAAGTGAGGGAAATGCACATAACAGACCATTTTTATTTGCTTATTATCTGATTAAACACAGTAGAAGACATTACTGTGAAGAGTTACTTTTTACAGACGTTTAATTTCAAGCAGGTAGTCAAGTACATTTTGTAGGATAAATTCTGGTTTTAGCTCAGCTCATACTGGAGGTGTTTGTGTTCAAGCCATTAATGGTCTGTTAGCTGGTTCAGAAATCTTGAACCAGTTCACAGTAGAAAGTCTATAATTCAGAAATGGAGAGGGCCACGTGGAATCTGCAGCCCTGCCATGTGTGACTTTAGTAACAGCTTTGGTTTTCATCTGCTAGAATCTGGCATCCCTCACATTCACAACAGGTGCAGCAGCTTTTCTCAACTCTGTATTTTATACACGTGACTGAGAAGCTTGGGAGAAGCTGTGGCGTTGCAGTGCTTTGGGAGGTAGCTTGAACTGCACAAGTCATGGCAAGAAAGCGGGGGTGATGGGTGCCAACAGTCCAGTACGCTCTCCTGCAAATGCATACACCTGCCAAAGATACATGTGAGTTTGCATGGTGATACTGGAACACATGTACACTTCTGCAGCGAATACCAAAAGAGAGGGTAATGTGTAGAAGACCAGGTTGGTAGGGCCCATTTAGTTTTCTCTATGCAATAAGAAGAATGCAAGGTCCAGCCTTCTATTACCTTTTAGTTCAAACTTCTAGGCAGGTACAAAATGTTTGAGCTCAGCAGGATGTCATAGGGTCTGCAGAGCAGTCTGTGCAGAGACAATTTATACTGTATGCACTGGTGTTCATGTCAAGGGAGAAAAGTGAGGATAAAAGAATCAGTATAATGCTGCTCTGCAAATTCTAAGAGGTAAACATTTTCCATGCTAAGTGGGACCTGCCAAGAATTGTTGGTTTTAAGCTATTATTCTGAAATGGTAATCAGAATTTCCTTTTCTGGGGGAAAGAAAAAATGAAGGGAAAAGTTTTCCATTCCTGTTTGAGAGAAACATCAAAATAACAGTTAAGTTTCATTTTCAGATTGAGGAAGCGAAAAACAAAGTTTTAAAATAAAACTTCTAAATTCTAAAATAAAGGAAAAAAATGTTTTGACTTGTATTTGGCTTGAGATTGGTTTGGCTTTTTAACCTACAGCCTAGAAATGAAATAAAATTTAAGAACAACTTACATGATTTATACAGATATGATTTAGCCTTGACCTTCATGATTGTACCAAATCTAGATACTAAAAGAAGTAGCAGGTACTTGCTAATTTTAAGAACAAGTGACCAGGGTAGTGTCTGAGTGGATACTAACCTACTGGGACCTCAGCTTAGGTGAATTCGTCTGAATCATATTATTATGTTCCTCTGTCAATCCAGAATGTATAGCTGAAGTGGGAACTTCACATGTTGACTGGAAGAGCTGTAAGGAGGGGCTTACTCTTTAAATCAGTATGGAGCGTACTCCTGTGCTTCAGAAGACAGAGAGCGTCAGTGATGGCTGATCTGTTGCTTATCATGCTTGTTGGTATGGGTAGTGACATCCTGGATCATGTTCTCCTGGAATACCTTCAGCACTCCACAGATTTTTACATAAATTAGACCTGAAATATTTTTAACTTTCCCATAACAAGTCAGGTGGCAGATAATTGATCTCCTTATGTTGTACATATGATCTCCCGAAACTTCTAAGTGGTACTGGTGACCAAAGATGTAGAGTGGATGGGGAACACAAAATTTGTAGCATACTTCTATAGCTCCTATGATATCCTCCACAATTTTGTTCTCTCAGTGAAAGCTTGGAGGAGGTCAGCATAAACAGTGTGTACTGTAAGGTCACTTGACCCTTTAGATTGCTGATTATATGTAACCAAAATAATACTAATTCAATATCCAAATATTAGGACCTGTTGCAGGCTATGAATCTCTTAGAAATTACTACTTAGAAATTAGTACTACCTAAAAATTACTAAGAGCTTTTTCTTTAAGCTTCTGCCGTTTTTTTTTTTTTGTTGTTGGTTTTTTTTTGTTCTGAAACCATTCAGTAGAATACAGTCTTTAGAAGAGATTGGCTGGGATCAGAAAGTTGACAGTTGGAGAAGGGAAATGAAATTAAATGAAAACTGAAGAGATTTGTCTGGCTAGGCTGCTTTACTAGAACTCTGCACTGATTTTAGTTCTTCTAAAGTCTTTGTGAATAACTAGCCTGATGTGGAATGAGAGGGGAGATGGATGCAATCTGTGGAGAGGAATGTGGCTCTACTTTACTCTTATTATGCTTCTCTTTATTATGCTGCTCTTTTATTGAGAGAGTTTGCTGAAAAAATGTACTAAATGACAACTATATGATCAATTTTTTTTATCACCTTTAAAGAAAAAAAACCTCATTTGCTCAAGGGAGTGGGGGAAGGAGTTGAAGGATTTAAGCATGTAACTGTTCACATGGAGTCTGTTTTGTTAGACCTAAATTCCTTATGTCATTGCTCATTAATGTTGTTGTACCAAGTGTTTATGCATGAGTGTCCGAGAAGAACTGGATGTGATCAATTCAGAATGGCCTTGTCAGGCTGCATGAAGAATTCACTCTGAGATATATGTGGAAATGCATGCTTTATGATTTATTCTGACAGGGTATTCACATTGCTGCTATAAGTATTTCTCCAAATCTTTTCACAGTAGATGATCAATTAGTGCTTTACTTATTCTTTCTATTAATTTAAAACATGAAAACAACAATATGGCCACTTCTCATAGGAATTTTATGTATCCTATGAAATGAAATCAATCAGATCAGTGATCTGGCCTGGTTCTGTTGCCAACAGGTTCTTAGGAGATCTGCCTCTTGTTGCAGTGTGATTTCCTTGTTTTCCCCTCTAGTAGAAGGTTAACTGAATTACAGCTCTCTCTAGGCCCTGGGGGCAAGAATCAGATTCTAATTGTGGAATTGGAATGGACTTTTTGTGTAGGTTTTGTAAACTCTTCTTTCCCTTCTGCGGTCTTCTTGTCTCCAAAGGGGACTACTAATTCTAAAAATTGGTTTTCTTAACAGGTTATGAAAGTTTACATAGAGTTGCATTAGGCAACTTAAATGTGTGGTGGCATGGTTGTGTTCTGTTGTTACATCCTGATGTTGAACATTTATTTCTCTAAAGGACTTTGTCTTGCATGCTGAGGATGGAATGATCCAATATTATCTGAAGTTTTCAGCTCATGTTTTGTTTTTCACCCTGTCTTATGGCAGGTGATTCCACAGGCTGATTGGGCAAGAAGATGTTTTCTTTTATATCAGTGTTTTACATTTTCTGTCCTTCATTTCATTCACGTACCCTTGTTTTTCCATATAGAAAAGCATGAATTTCAGTCGTAGTTATCTCTCATGCCAAATTTTCTTGGAAAACCAAAACTGATTGTGTTTAATCTTACAGCAAGCTAGCTAGTATTTTTGCCCTAAAACCATAGTACATTGAGTCATATAACTTCTTGCCTTCAGTGGTTTTTGGGGTTTTTTTTCTTTTCTTTTTTTTTAAGAGCAATTTTTCATGTTTGTTGATGCACAGTGTAAGTTGAAAATGTGTATTCCAGAGAGTAAATTAACAGAAAATGGAAGTATACAACTTATATTTGTTTTAAGGTAGTATGATTATTTTAGTGGAAAGAGCCTAACTTGTGATATTCTGAATGCTTGGTGTAGCTATTTTTAGCTCTTAAATCTTGTCTTTATTGAAATATCTGAACGTTAGAGGTATTCTAAATGTAGCTCCTGATCTCAGGCTACTCCTAAGTACTGTTGCCAAAGATACACATAGGAAGCAGTTCAGGAAGAAGTTTTAACCATACATTAGACAGCACTTTCAGAGTCCTTGCTGGACCAGCAATATTGCTGGAAATGTTTGTTTCAGATAATCTATAAGGGGCTGTTGCAAATGTTTTTCTGCTTTTTATAGAACCTGTTTCTCATTTTGCAAGTGGATGCTAGATAAAAAGGGCAGAAAAATAATTTAATATTTTTGTTTTATTTAATTGGAGGCGTAAATATAAGAGTCATACTTATTCAACTGAAACCTTATATTTATTGTTACCTACCAGAATTCTTGCTTTATAGTAGAGAGCAACACTTCACAGTTGCCAAGTTTCACTGGAGATGAAGTGATAATCTCTAGCTGTAAGTTGTAAATTGCTTTGGGATAAAAGGTACTGCATAAATGTAAATTGTTACCTTATTAAATGCAAGTGTAGCATAACATGGTTTTCAAATTACTAATGAGTATTTTCTTTGCAAGTCTGATGGCTTTTTTTAAGGTAAAACAGCACTGGGTTTATTTAATCAGTCTAAAAGGTTCATATTTAGCACATTCTAGTACTCATTTTTTATTGCTATAAACAAACATTATTTGGAAGAACTGCAGGATAAAATAAGAAAGTTTACAGTGGTTTTATTAGCATTAATGTTTTGATTATTAATCAGGTTGCTTATTTTTCTGTTTAAATTAAAATCAATTTTTTATGATAATACTTACTAAAATACTTTTTTTTTGGTCTTGTTGCTGTTTTTAACAACACATAGAAGTCAAAAATGTCCTAGAATCTATTCTGGATGTGCAAAATGATTAAAGGTGTTAACACCAAAACCACTGTGAATGAGAAGATCATTTGGGGGATATTTAACTGAAGTACTGATGAATACCATTTTAAGATGTTTCTGTATCATTTGTATTACTTCTTTTCCTTCCCCCCATTTATATGCTTGGCTTTTAATAGGGTGAAGGAACAAAAATCAATGAGACTATAATTTAAATAAGTGTTTTCATCAGTAGGCTGCAAGATCATCAAATTCTTATCAGTCTAATTGTGGTTGTTAGGAAGTGCTAGGATCTCAGTTCTACCTGACTACTTTTACCACTCATTTGAGCAACCATAAGAATACACATACATGTTTACATACCAACGACTGAAATCTGACATGTAATATGCTTAAAATGATTTGGTTTCACAGACTTACTTTATCCAGGGAAGAAATGGAGGAAAATAGCAAGGTTTTAAGTAGAAATTGCTTAGGAAGAAGAACCATAGC
>VYZV01037048.1:0-15731 GCA_013401275.1 Pandion haliaetus | reverse complement strand
CCTGATCCCTGGCTGCTCTGACAATTTCTCTGTATTGCTCCCTGGCTACCTGTCCTTGCTTCTACCCTCTTTAGGCTTCCCTTTTGTGTTTGAGTGTGTCCAGGAGCTCCTTGTTCATCTATGCAGGCCTCCTGGTGTTTTTGTCCGACTTCCCCTTTGTTGGGATGTATCGCTCCTGAACTTGGAAGAGGTGATCCTTGAATATTAACTAGCTTTCTTGGGCCCCTCTTCTCTCCAAAGCTTTATCCCATGGTACTCTACCAAGCAAATCCCTGAAGAGACCAAAGTCTGCTCTCCTGAAGTCCAGGATAGTGAGCTTGCTGTGCACCCTCCGCACTGCCCTAACGATCTTGAACTCCACCATTTCATGGTCACTGCAGCCAAGGCTAACCTTGAACTTCACATTTCCCACCAGCCCCTCCTTGTTGGTGAGAACAAGGTCTAGCATAGCACCTCTCCTCGTTAGCTTCTCTATCACTTGGCGAAGGANATCAACACATTCCAGGAGCCTCCTGGATTGCTTATGCCCTGCTGTGTTGTCCCTCTAACAGATATCAGGGTGGTTGAAGTCCCCCATGAGGACCAAGGCTTGTGAATGAGAGCCTGCTCCTATCTGTCTACAGAGGGCCTCATCCACTCGGTCTTCCTGGTCAGGTGGCCTGTAGCAGACCTCTACTATAATGTCCCTGCCTTCCTGTTAATCCTGACCCATAGGCTCTTGGACAGCTCCTCATCCATGCCCAGAGCAGAACTCCATGCGCTCCAGCTGGTCATTGACATAGAGGGCAACAGCTCCTCCTTACCTCCCCTACCTGTCCTTCCTAAAGAGCCTGTATCCTTCCATTGCAACACTCCAGTCATAGGAACCGTCCCACCACGTCTCCATGATGCCAGTAAGATCATAGCCCTACAGGTGTGCGCACATCTCTAACTCCTCTTGTTTATATGTGTGTTTGCATAGAAGGATTTAAGTTGGGCCCCTGATGAAGCTGACTTACTGGCTGGAGTGGCTGGAATTCCTTTGTGCTGCCCTTAAGGCGCTCTCCTGCTGACCTGTGATCCCTCTCCAGGAATCTATTGCTGGCACTGGCATCAAACTGGTAGGAGCGGGATGGATTGAGGTTCCCCTCCCCTGGCAACTTTAGTTTAAAGCCCTCTTCACCAGCTTGACAAGCCTATGACTGAAGATGCTCTTCACCTTCTCTGACAGATGGACCCCATCAGCCCCCAACAGACCAGGTTTCTCAAAGCGAGTCCCATGGTCTAAGTAGCCAAACCCCTGGCTGTGGCACTGGTCCCATAACCATTTGTTGACTCACCAGATTTGACTGACCCTTTCAAACCCCTTCCCTTTGACTGGGAGGAATGATGAAAAAACTACCTGTGCTCCAGAATCCCTTACCATTGCTCCCAGGGCTTTGTCATCCTTGATACTCCTCAGACTGGTCCTGGCTGTGTCACTGGTGCCCACGTGAAACAACAGATGAAACTGAAAGAGCACACAGCAAAATGCATCACATATTTGAGGCATCTTGGATGTAAGAGGGATTTTCCTTACAGTGACATCTCCTGCAGTGCAGAGGCCTGCCCAGTTTCAACTGCCTTTAAGTAATGGCGAGATATTACAGTGGTAGCATAGACACAGAAGATTCTTTCATCTGCATTTACTTCTATGGTATATCCTTTTGCCTGCACAGCTGAACTGATCATTATCAATTAAAAAAACAATAAAACATATGCTTCCTCTTCAGGTTGTCCCATTTCTCAGTATGACATCCAGCACTTCACTGCCCCCGGGAGTAGCCTTGTTTGGAAAATGCCTAGTTGCTCCCATGCCTTTGGGATGGTTATGTACTGTAGAATTCTTGAAGTTTAACGTGATTTTTTTCTTTATTTTACCATTTCTATTTTCCTTCACTGAGGTTGACTCCAAGGAATTTTTTTTTGCCTTCCTCTGAGAAAGGAGGACACCCAAGGCTCTTCTTACATTTATATACATGAAAATGTGAAGAGAGATCAGGCAGAAAATTTAAATGCCACCACTTGCATAGTCTAAAATTGTAAATCCCTACAAAGTAAGGCTAATTAAAGTCCCTGTCTTCACTAACTGACTCTCCGTACTCTGTCTTACTCGAAAAACACCAGGTACATGGGGGATTAGTGAGGGCCTGCATTATCAGATATCTGGCATTAAGTAACCAAGCAAGATGTCCAAACTTCTGTGATTCATTGGAGCTGTTTATATTTTTCCAGCTGGAGCAGGCATTCCTCAGCTCTGGGAAAGCAGGGAGGGAAGTACACCACGCTTCCAAATCCCATTTACTTTCTCCTTTCCCACAAGAGAGAATCACTTTGTTGAGAGACAAGGTGGTTAGAAGTTAATTGCAATTTAATTACCCCCCATGTATACCTTTGCAACTGAAGGAGAAGACAGACTCTCAGTTACTATCTTCATGCTGTAAGAAATAGCCCAGTGAGGCTTTCAAAAGAGGTCTGTAATTGGGGTGTACTTTTTACAAATACAGTCAAGTGGGTCCCCCAGTCTTGCTCTTGCAAAGGCCATGCGGCAGCATGTTTTTTTTGGGGGAAAGATGTATCTCTGATTAAAACTGTAAGATTTCTGAGACCAAGCTCGGTATTTTCAGCAATCAATTAATACAATACTAATGAAAATATTACTAGTTTTATTCCTATGATTCCTACATGCCTACAATGTTGACATGTAGGATGAGGTCTTCTTTCCTCCAGTTGCTATACAAACATGAAATAAATAGCCCCCTCCAAAAGAACTTAAAATCTTAAATATTCTCTTAAGGGGCAAATTTTCAGATAAACCTCTGAAAGTCTAACCTATTCTATGGCCATGGTCTCTTTTAAAAATAGTATAGTTATGAGGCTGATAAAGACTGCCTTTTAGCAGGTCTTTATTGTGCCATTAACTTGAAAATACCATTATTGTAATACGATTTTTATTATTGCAATTAAAGATTGGCTTGATTTTACAGGATTGGGTGTAACTGGGTTTTATAGAAGCCTAGTATTCAAATATTTACCTGAATTCAAAAGCGTGTTTGTTGGTGTAAGATTGTAGTTTACTCAATATACCTGGTACAGAGGTGGGTTGAAAATATGTGTAACAAAGTAAATGTTAGAACCAGCATTTTCTGGGGAAGATTGATGTGTAGTAGATACAGCAGAAGACTGAGTTTCAGGAATCGAGTTCTGCTTTTTTAGTTGTTGTTTTCATTGTAAAATGTTTTAAATTCTTGTGTGAAAAGGCCTATGTAAATGCTTAGTATTGGCTTGTTCCCATTTCTTCCACTAGTTCCTTGTTTAATCAGGGACTAATAATCACTTAGCTTTTGTATGGCTGAGTTTACTCATGAATGTATTCACTATGAGTATTTTGTCAGAGGTGTCTTTAAGTTCCATTTTTTTTGACTCTTAAGATAAAAGGTTTCATTTTAATAACTGTCTAATTCCTGAAGCAATACTGACGTAGTAAGTAAAACAGCACACAATTTTTATAGTGTCTTCCATTACAAATACTAAGCCCTGAATGTATTTTAGAAACATATATTTTCTCCATCATGTTTAAAGAAGGGGAAATATGTATGCTACTAGAATTTTTGAAATACAAGAAGAGCTGATGGTAACACAGTTGGTGCATCTACAAACAGTGCTCTGCAAGGCTATGTAGCCTGTGGACTACTCATTTTAAACTGCAGAACATAAAATTTAACCTTGGACACCCTACAGGATAGTTTGGCACTACCTGAACAAAGTCTTCAGGGAAAGTGACAAGGATAATACTTTGTACTTACAATGCCTTTTCACTGGAATAGGTCTTAGTAGTGCATTTTGCAGATTCAGAAATTGAAATATAGAGGAAAAGTGAGACTCCAATGCAATGAGACACTAAAGCACATATTTGTTAAGAATGATTTTTCTTAAAATTAAGCATATGCTCACATGTTATGGTCTGAGGCTGAATCGCTTGTTTAAGGTCATACAGCAGGCAGTTCCAGCATTAAGGCTATTGGAATCTGTTGCTTCTCGCTACTCCACTCTTTTCCTAGGTCATGGATAACACCAACAGCAGAGGTGAGAAAATGCAGTCATTAGAAAAGAGTAAACTTGACCAGCAGGTGGTTAACACTTTTACAGAATATGACATTTTCCATCTTTACTAGCATTAAACAACCAAGAGACACTGATGGTCATGGAAGAGAATATACTATGAGAAAAAAATACCGTTAAGGGTATTCCATGCACAAGTCAGGGCTATACGTGCATTGAAGAAAGACCATTGAACTCTCCTGAGGAGAGTAAAGTTTTTCGTAATAGTGTGACATTGAGAGATGATGTGGTGGTTATGCTCTTTGACATGAGTCCTCACTAAATGCTAACTGAAATTTTGTGCATGCTGCTATATGAAATAAATATGTGTATTTGCCATAGGATTCCTGCAGATCGACAGCTTTTGTTACAAAAAAGTGTATAGTGTTCAACAGACACTTTAGCAATAACATTTTTTCTTCTTTTATAAAGACGTAAATTCTTCAGTGCAGTGTGTTTGTACAGCTAAGATATTTTATTGANTTTTTTTTTTACAGGATTAAAGAATGTAAAAGGCTATTTGTATTAAACAGATTAAGCTGTTAGTAAACATGTCCCTTTTAAATTAAGTGGTGGTGAAGACAAAGAAAGTGCTTTGTTGTTGTCAGATGGATTTGTCTTAAGTCAAATGGGCAAACAAGTTAAACATCAGTCCTCTTTAAATCCCTAATGGCTGTGCAGATTAAATCTCAAAAGGTCTGTAAAATGAGTAAAAAAATTAAATTGCTTTACTTCTTCCCGTCGTTTACTTTGGCTAAAGCATTTTTGTTCTTTCTTTTCTTTTTTCTTCTCTTTTTTCTTCTCATCCAGCTTTAGAGAACTTTGTTTTCAAACTGCATTAGCATACAGACAAATATTAAACAAGAATTTCACTTCTCTGCAGTCTTGTCACTTGTGATGAATACGTCCTTGCTCGGTAAGTGCTGGTGACACATCATTGTGGCAGCTTCTGCCTCTCAACAGAAGGATAATTAATCTTGCTATCAACACTCCTAAACAGGGGTAGCTAGTTCAAAGTTTTATTCCATAGAGCTGCTTTGTGTGGGGTTGGATTCCTTCATTTGAAATGGCTGCCTGTGAATCATGGCCTTCCTGTGCTTAGATTTTCTTTAATGCTGGGGGTGTTGATCTGTGTGGGAACAACAAAATGAGGAGGCTTAGTGCTGTTCTGACCTGGCAGTTTTGTGCTTTAATAAAGTGGGTGGGTGCAACATGCAATTCAGAAAAGATACCAAGAGCTTAGGTGGCCTCGCAGGGGTGTGGAAGTGAATTCAAGGTGGTGTTCTGTGGATTCTTCTTCCATCCGACTGACTACAGTGGGAATTTGGGTGGTTTGGTTTCTGGCAGGAAGAGATCCAGGGTGAACACATTGCTTATACATCCCAGCTATGAGTGCGAAAACATTTTCTATGCACATCCAACAGCTGTCAGCATCAGAAATATTAGGAGGGGGACAGACTGCTAGCTAGCTAAGCATTTAAGACTGAGTGTTCACAACTTTTTCCCCCATGAATTTCATCATTCCAGCAGCTCTGTGATGATGAAAATCAACCAACAGAGTATTTGCTCCAATTGGATTTTCATTCAGTTTGTTAATGACAAAGAAACCCAACTTCATGCATATTAAAGGAGTGTTGATTGAAGGTCACAGAGGTGTTAGCTGTGGTGTCCTGGCTAAATTCCAGTTGGCTAATTACAATCTGCCTTCCTAAAACTCCCTTGTAGTTTCATTATTTAGATCATTAGCTCTTTATATTTTGTTCCAAACTCTTAGTAGCATGGCTTTATTTTTGTTAAAGAGCTTTCACTATTGAGCATGTTGGTTCATCAGAAGGCAAATGGTGAAGCCAACTTTCTGCCTCTTTGAATGCAGTATCAATAATATAGATATGGGATTTAAGTGGGACTACATCTAGCAGTAAAAAGCAACTGAGGCATGTTTTACAATGTCACGTCACACTCTGTGACTGCCATTTGCTGTACTAGAATCAGATAGCACACATATGGAAAGGTGTATCTTTTTGCTATTTTCTTCCAGTTGTCTAAATATATCATTTGACATGATTTCCCCCCACACTCTTTCATTTTTGAATTGCATGCTACTTACTCCTGCTTGCCTGATACTTTCAACCCTTCTGGCATGCATTGTTTTTTTGCAAAGGTTTGTTGAACCGAGCAGGTCAGATGTGCAATCTCTTTTTGCTGCTTGTCTCATACCAGTTGCTTTTTCCAAAGGCATGTGAGCTATCTGTGGCCTTTCTGAAGGGATCATGCTGGCAAACACGTAGAATATATTTTCTATTTGGTGATGCAGAATGCGATCGCCCTCCACTCCAGACAAACCTCTGTTTGGCCAGGCCTCCGGAAGCTCTCTGTAGGAGAAAGGTGGGTTCTGTACTCTGGTCTGAACTAGCAATCATGTTGCAGCTTGCAGAGCTGGTCCATAAGGTTAGGTGGCATTTGATATCTGCAGTATTGTTTTCACACTTAACAGGGGTCACACATCAATGGTGGTGTCTAGTAGTAACAGACTGAGATGAAATTTGGCTGTGGTCTGTATTGACTTTACTCTTACACTCCACTCGTGAGTTTTGGTTGCTGAAGGTCCGCTGTGAACACTGATGGAGGACAAGCAGTGAAGCAGCTACTTAGAAATGGGTTCAAATGCAGTTGAAATAATTGGCTCTAGAGATTAGGCCTATGCTCTTAAGTGAAAAAGGGAAGGAAAATGATTTATCAATTATTCAAGATGTTTTCTTTGTACAAAACACTGACGTTTTTTGTAAGTATATGTGTCTCAGGATATTTTTTTTATTGAACTATTAAGTGTAATTAAAAACCAAAGGTAAATGGTGACTCAGTGAGTCAAAAAAGCCACGGAGGAGCTGAGTGGTGTCTGTAGCTTTCTGAGCACTGTCAGTTCCTCACAAAGCCTATCTAAGGGTGATTAGCTCTTTACTCATGCTCACTTCAGCTTGTTTCTAACTAATGATGGTTTACCATTTTGCTAAATGCTAAGCAGCATGTGTTTGACAGGGTGCAAAGTGCAGGCTTAGAGAAAAGCAGGTAAAGATTCACTACAAAGGGGCTGTCAAAATACTTCTAAAATATACTGTCATAGTGTTAAACAATTTATTAATAAGCCTATTAATACCCAAGGATTTTTGTGTGTGTGTGTCTTGAGGTTCTGTTAAAACCATCAGTGTTTAAGATGCTATCCACACAGGCTTAATGCCAGGGAAAGCAATCCCATTAAATTGGA
Source organism: Pandion haliaetus (assembly GCA_013401275.1). Taxonomy (NCBI): domain Eukaryota; kingdom Metazoa; phylum Chordata; class Aves; order Accipitriformes; family Pandionidae; genus Pandion; species Pandion haliaetus. The sequence goes on along the minus strand of VYZV01037048.1, from coordinate 8,350 downwards.
CCTCATAAATATTTCATGAGGTCCAATTTAAAATTAATCTTGGCATGAAGCCAAACCAGGCAGTATATTTGCTACTGTATTAAAAAGAAGCAGCAGATGAGGTATTTTTTCACAATAGTAATCTGACTGGATTTTTGCGCAATCCTATCAATATTTTTAATAATACAGCTGTTAGTTTTGGCAGGAAGAAATGCATTTCTTTCATCACCCATTCATGCAAGATTCATACTGCAACTAGCATATTTTAAATGTCATCATTCAAGAAGTTTTTTTTTTTCTGGTGATGAAATCTCTGTTTTCTGAAAAAAATTTCACCTTGCTACTTGAAAGGAAATAAATAGATCTGTAGTTTAACAGTGAAAGTGTAGATTTCTTTGGGAAAGGGTTATGAAGTAGTCAATTTTCCAAAGGGATTTAGGCAGGTAGGAGGTTTTCAATGTGGTTTGAGTCTGAAGTACCTAAGTCAACTGGGAAATAAAGTTTAGGTTTTTTAAGTCATTTTGATAGGATTGTGAAATTTACTTCTGGTCACAATGTTAGTAGGCAAATTGGAAAAACTGCAATTTGACAGCAGTTGAGACTCAGTAAAAATATATCCCTAGGTATGATCGAAATCTTCTAGGAAAGTCTTTATATATTTTTCAGAGACAATGTGTCCTGATTTAATGTCTCTCTGAGTCAATCGGGATTTTAATCAGTGGATACAGAATCAGAATGCATAAGACATAGGCAAAGAAAGGGCAATTCATTTACTTTGCTCATTTAGGAGATCAGATGGTTCTGCAGGACTGCCTGATGGGAAAAGAATTCAGACTGCAAAAAAATCATTGCAAAAAGAAAAAGTCTCCTACTCTTGGCAATAAGCATCAGATGAGGCCTCTAAATAATTGCTCTTTTTTGACAAGAATTTTAGGAGACTCTTTCTTTTCTGTTTTTCATATATTGCTTGTTCTTCTAATCTGTGACCAAATTCCAGCCTCAAGAATTTCCCTTACACATTTGAAAACACTTAAAACTGTGTGAGTGAGCAAAGGGAATAAATAATAAATACAATGACAATATAAGAGCCTGAGTAACAGTTTGTGTTGTATGGCTTTAAAACTGGTTTGAGGATGAAGAAGAAAGCCTTTTATGCTGGAATAATTTCTGGGAGACACTGGTAAGGAACAAGATTACAGGGTGTTTAGAGATGTGCGTTTCAATAAGGAGCAATCACCATTCATATGCATACGTTTCATTTAAATGCATTATATACACTAGCAGATTGGGAGGCAATCCTGAGACATTGAACATAATTTATTTGGATTTGAAGAAAGCCTTTGCTTTTGTGCCTTACAATGGATTTGATTTACTAAGTCAGGAGACATAGTGGAAGCAAATTCAAATGGACTTGCATTTGGCTGAGAAAAGGGGAAGAGCAATAATATCAGTGTGGAAATGGACAAAAGTAACATAGGAAATGGCATGGGGTTCAGCTCACCTGATTTGCTGCCTGAAATTCTTGTTTAGGAGTAATAGGGGGAAGGGGAGGCTTCTTCAGATAGTGACTTGTGCCTCCTGTCTTAGAGATGAATTGCACCTTCTTGTGAAGGTGCTGCTCTGCCCCATTTACTATAGATGGAGCCTAGAGACCTAGCTTGGGCTAGATACCTCATCTGAAATGAGAAGAGGTGAATCCCAAATTTGTTATTTCCTATGTGTGTTAATTGTCTCTTTTCTTGTTTGCAACCAGTGAGTGACCTAAGGGTCCATTTAATTCATCTGGACTCTTCTCTAGTGGGTTTTAGACTGGGACCTCTGGCCTTATTGGTGGAAGGGAAGGAAACAAAACGCTTCCTGTCAAGGAAGGGTGACCTGATCAAACACTACGTACACTGGCAATTCTGGATGGGTTATGCAGGGAAGGAGTGAACAGCTCTGGCAGCCAGCAGGGATTCACTGAGGATAGGTCACCTCCAAGCTGATAGTGAAAGCTAACCACAGCTCAGCAGTGAGGTGTGTCAAATGCTTCAGTTACACATAATAGTCTTCAAGATCTGCATTTAAAAGAGTCTGTGAGATACAAATAAAGGGGCATGTAAGAAACCAGGGGGGCTTGATCCTTCCAAAGAGGGGCTTGTCAGTATGGAGGAAGTGAAAGATGCAGACTTTTGAGAAGTAGGGATTTCATGAGTTCAAGGAACTCTAACCATAAGATTTTTACTGTTTAGCAAAATTTGGTCAACGGTTGAGTCTTGTATAGCTTTCAATTTACTTTCCAGAGTTACAGACTCACAGAACGATTGAGGTTAGAAGGCACCTCTGGAGTTTGTCTAGTCCAACCCCTCCTGCTCAAAGCAGGGTCAACTAGAGCAAGTTACTCACAGCCATGTCCGTTTGGGTTTTTAATATATCCAAGGATGGAGACTCCACAAACTCTCTGGAAAACCTATTCCAGTGTTCAGTCACCCTTACAGTATAAAGTTTTTTATGTTTAAATGGAATTCCTTGTATTTCAGTTTGTGCCCACTGTCTCTTGTCCTTTCCCTGGATACCACTGAAAAGAGTCTGGCTCTGTCTTGTGTACACCATCTCATCAGGTATTTATATATATTGATAAGATCCCCCTGAGCCTTCTTTTCGCCAGGCTGAACAATCCCAGTTCTCTTTGTGTGTCAGGTGGTCCAATATCTTAATCATCTTTGTGGCCCTTTGCTGGACTTGCTCCAGTGTGTCCATGTCTCATAGTGAGAAGCCCAGCACTACAGCTAGCACTCCAGATCTGCCCTCACCAGTGCTGAGTAGAGGGGAAGAATCACCTCCCTCGACTGCTAGCAGTGCTCTTCCTAGTGTAACTCAGGATGCCGTTGGCCTTTGCTGCAAGGGTGCATTGCTGGATTATGTTAAACTTGGTGTCAGCCAGGACCCCCCAGGTCCTTTTCTGCTGCTTTCCAGCTAGTCAGCCAGGTTATAATGAGGTTGTTCCTCCCAAGGGACAGGACTTTGTGCTTCCCTCTGTTGAACTCCATGAAAGTCCTCTTTGCCCATTTCTCCAGCATGTGGAGGGCCCCATAAACGACAGCACAACCATCTGGTCTATTAAACACTCATACCAGTTTTGTATTATCTGTAAGCTTGCTGAGGGTTAACTGTGCATTAGTTAACTTCCAGTTAATTAATGAAGATGATGAACAGTATTGGCCCCGGCGTCCACCCCTTGGGTACACCACTGGTGATTGGCCTCCAGCTGGACTTCATGCCAGTGATCACAACCGTTTGAGCCCAGTAGTTCAACAAGTTTTCAGTTCATCTCACAGTTTACTTACCTAGCCTGTACTTCATCAGTTTCTCTGTGAGAATGTTGTGGGAGACACCACTGAAAGCCATACTGGAGTCAGGATGAACATCATCCACTGCTCCCCTCCACTGCTGTCCTTTTGCCCACCAAGCCAGTCATCTTATGGTAGAAGGCTATCAGGTTGGTCAGGCATTTCTTCTTCATAAATGCATGCTGACTAATCCCAGTCACTTTCTTGACCTTCAGATGTGCGGAAATGGTTTCCAGGATGTCGTGGTTTAACCCCAGGCAGCAACAAAGCACCAAACAGCTGCTCACTCACCTCCCTCACAGTGGGACGGGGAAGAGAATTAGAAGGGTAAAAGTGAGAAAACTCGTGGGCTGACATAAAGACAGTTTAATGGGTAGAGCAAAAGCCACATGCGCAAGCAAAGCAAAACAAGGAATTCATTCACTGCTTCCCATCAGCAGGCAGGTGTTCAGCCATCTCCAGGAAAGCAGGGCTCCATCATGCGTAGCGGTGACTTGGGAAGAAAAATGCCATCACTCCGAATGTCCCCCCACTTCCTCCTTCTTCCCCCAGCTTTATATGCTGAGCATGATGTCATATGGTCTGGGATATCCCTTTGGTCAGTTGGGGTCAGCGGTCCCAGCTGTGTCCCCTCCCAACTTCTTGTGCACCCCCAGCCTACTTGCTGGTAGGGTGGGGTGAAAAGCAGAGAAGGCCTTGACTCTGTGTCAGCACTGCTCAGCAGTAACAAAAACATCTTGGCATTATCAACACTGTTTTCAGCACAAATCCAAAGCATAGCCCCATACTAGCGACTATGAAGAAAATTGACTCTATCCCAGCCAAAATCAGCACAGAGGATTATTTGCTCCATTACATTCCCCGGAATTAAAGTGAGGCTTCAAATGATGCAAAATAAAATAATGATTATTTTGAATAATTAGATTTTGACTTAAAAATTTACCTCCGCAGGATAATATTGCTAGATCTAGATAAAAGATGATATAATTGGGAGGGAAGATTAAAGGGCAAGGGAGGGTGTATAAAAGCTGCAAGGTCAGTAAGAGAGGACAAGAATTCAGGTTCTGAGATTCTTTTGACAAGATCTTTGGCCTCCTTGGATTTGAGGTTTTCTAGGAACTAGCAGGCACCTAGTAATGGCATTTGCTGGAAAAGGGAACTTGCGATACTAGGTCTGCTTCCCAGAATGTTTTTAAAAACCAATGTTTTTAATCTACTAATCTACTAACTGAAGATGGCTGTTTTGTAAATAGTCTCATTCTGAGGGAAAAACCATTATTATGCATCAGCTCCTTGGAAAACAATAACACAAATGGAAGTTTTTTACAATGGGAGGTCAGTTAATCGTATGTGCATCTTTCTATACTGGAGTACATGCAAAGCCATGGTAGTGCCATTGTTATGAGTGTTGTCATTGCCTTCAGCATTTTTCCCTGCCCAGTCTAGATGCTGTTCACAATACCTTTCTCTAGATACTAGATTTAAATACCCAAATGTAAGAAGCCAGGTTGTCAGTCTGCAGATAATCAGCTGTTTTCATCTGCTTTTCCCTTCTCCTTTCTTGCTCATATCCTCTCAACAGAAAGCGACCCTGTTTTCTTCTTGGCCCAGGATGTAAATTCTGAACTAATAAAGGCCTCCTCTGTTATGCCAAAGAATGGAGAGCTTGCAATGATTAAGAATGAAAGCGAGAGCTCATATTTTATCAAAGAAAGGATATATTGAATGGTGGTAAAAAGATAACCTAGCTGGATATAGAAGAAGGAAGAGGAAGAAATTAAATAAAACATCATAGTATAAATTAGGGTTAATAAAAAGACGAATCTGCTGTAATCTGGAAGCTCACCCACTCAAAATGACAAAGAGGGTAGAAAGGCTGGAGTCTGCTAGTTAACAACAGGATGACTGTGATTCACCAAAGTGACTGCAGAAAAGGCAAACAGAAATTCTCAGACATGGTGTTTCCAGTAGTGATAAATAGTATTAATGTCATCACAAAAAGCATTGTTAAAGCCTAGCATTGTTTAGCATAGCAAACACTGTGCTATAAGGTATATGGCTTCTCTTTGTAATCCTATCAAGGGAGGAAAAACACTAGTGCTATTGAAGCTAGAAGATAATGTTGGTATTAAAACAAATGGGTTTAATCATTCATGAGTAAGACTGGCAATATGAACAGCATTTGTAAGTATCAGAAAGAGCAGTTCAAGTTCTGGAGCCACCTCCCATTACAAACTGTGAGGCGATAAAAATTTAAATAGCTTAATGATGGAGTTGTGCTCTGTTTATAAAAGAGTATAATGCAGTAGCCTATGACAGCTCATGCTATGTCCCAACAGCTTTCTTTTAGTAAACATATTGCTAAAATCACAAGAGGTGGGATTCAGTTGCCTAGCCATAGGTATCTAGTGCCTTTTGAGATACCTTAGGATATCATGGCTGGCCTTCAGCTGCCACTTCTGAAGGGTGTAGGTCTCTTGAATCCTGCGTCACATCTGATGGATGCCAGGTGGATGCTTCAGAGTCTCTATGGTATCTCAAATGGCATTAGATGCTTGTGTCTGGGCAGCTGACTCAAGCCTTGAAAGTCAAGAGGAGAAGTTAGGAAAGTTAAACTCAGCTTTGCTTATCTCTGGTTTGTAGAGGTAGTGAAATATCAGCACATTATGCTGATACAGTGTGCTCTTGCATCAGCTCATTAGTTTTGATATGTGTTTAACTTATTTTTTTATATAAACTCATTAGAAATGAAGGAATTAAAATTATATGAAGCATAGTTTGTGAGTTATGTAAAGAAATATCTATTGCTGCTGAATACTAAACTTTGCTGTAGAGGACAATATAGGAGCAACGAACAGAAAATTCTGTACAACAGAAACATTTTTTTATCACTGTCAGGAGTCTATACTGTCCCCTTGCCTTCTGCAACTCTTTCTTCAGTAGCCAGTGTTCTCTCACATTTTAAATTGATGGGTAAACAGTGACATCTCCAATCTGAAATGTGTCAGCTTCCTGAGATGCCATTATATGTCTTTTGTAATAGTGTTACAGTGTAAGCCCATTTTGGATCTTTGGGATGAATGAATGTTTGTCTTAATGTAATAAAATATAGGATGACTCCAAAGCCTACTGAAATGAATGAAATTAGTTGAATGTTATACTGATATAGTGAGATTTAGAACAAGCTGTGCGTATGGAAATAGGATTAATTAATTTTTATTGACTGCAACATAAATGGATAAAATTCTCCAGGCAGAAGTAGAGGTGCCCTTAGAAGTGGGACTGGATGATATTTAGTGAAACTCGAGTTGATATGAGATAAATTTGGCACTCTATGAAAGCAGATCAGCATTCCATTCAAGTTGTCATGCTCCCCTTTCAAAAGTAGACTTTTATCTTTTGCCTTCAGAAAGAAAGCATGTGATTTTTGCAACCAGGTGTTTCTTACCATATGCCAATATTATTAATATCAACACATTAATAATATTATTAGAAGATTATCCACTGTGCATAAGGACCTACATAGCATTTGCAATTTCATATGTTAATGAGCTTTGGGGATAAGATGGAAGTTGAAGTAGATTTGTATCTCTACAATAGCATGCAGTGTCCTGACAGCATGCTACTGTTTCTCCATTATATGGGGTAAGATTTATACCACACTACCAGCACACAAAGTTGATAGCATTATCTTTGGCTATATATTTTATAGGGGAATTCTTTGAATAGAAGAAATTTGCTTGATACTAGATAAGATTTTCTGTGGAAATTATGGAGATGCAACTCAGGTATCCCAGTTGTAAGCTATACCTGGAAAAGGAGAAAGCATTTGACTGAGTGGAGTGGTGATGTCTACTTGTGATAGTTCAAGAATGTGTATGAGATACAGGTGATGTACCCTATAATATCACAGCTTTTGTTTTTGGAAGTGATTTAGTTTCAGTTCTGGCAATGCTTTACTGTTGCTTCTATTCATTCTGTCTTTGGAGTTTCAGGGATGAGGCCACTGCAGAATTATGGGGTTAATGGCTCTGCTAATTCAATTCTACACTAGTGATTTAGATATTTAATGCACTTGTGAACCAAAGATGTTTTAGATTTTCCATGGCACATCTAGATTCAGCCAACATTTTAATTTTGACTCACTTTATGGTGTGGGCTTTTCTCTGTCTTTGAAATCTATTTCATTTCCCTCCTCTTCCCACTTTAAAATAAACCAACAAACCACATTGCCTTTAGACTGATTTCCTCTGCAGATATATTTTTAGATTGACCGGTGTTACCCTATTATTCCTTAACTTACAGTCTCTTTTGTTTCCTTTTATAGTTAGATGGCCCTAAAGTGTTTTGATGTATTTACATTTCCATATGCAACTTTTTCCTTTTTTATAATAAATACTGGGATGTGTCTTAAGAGACAAAGAACGTAATTCAAATACTTACCTTCTAGAATGCATTCTTGATTTAAATAAATCAATAAATAAAAGTTCTCTTGTGCAAAATCCACAGTTCAGTTTAGGCCGAGTAAATATGAAATGTTAAAGCATAATGGTAGGAAAAGCTAATTTGGACCCATATTTTGCAGATAGACAGAATCTATGATGTGATTACATTTAGGCTTAGTAGAAAACAAACCATTGCCTGCATAGAATGGCTTAGATTACAGCAGAGGAGCTGTTTCTTACTCTAATTTTATGTTTTTTATGTAGTAGAGATAAATGAGTATTCCCAAGTGGAATGAAATGTCTTTTGAACTCTCTCCCGAATCTCAACATTGAAATTACATTGTTTTTCTGGTGTAAATGGGTATAGACAGGTAATACAAGGCCAGGTGAATTGTATCAAGGAGGTATTTTTATTAATTTGGCATGCTTACAAAATGCTTTTAGTCTGGATGGCAATCAAAGCTCTGAGATTTGAACTAATGTCAAACCCTTAGGACAACTTCTTGGTATTACCACATAGCATGATGCTTGCAGAAAGCTGAAGAAATCTAGCAAGTGTCATGTGTTCAATGAGTTTGGCATACCTAAAACATTCTT
>VYZV01037047.1:84962-116436 GCA_013401275.1 Pandion haliaetus | reverse complement strand
TAAATAGATACCAATTACACTTATTCATTATGCTTGTTTTACTTGGTTTTTTTTTCCTCAGTATTTGATTCAAAAATCAGGTGACAGATAATACAGTAGTTACAGGTAAAAAAAGGATGTAACATTTTAAAATTAGTAATTCTGCAGTTTCTTTGTAGATACTTTTGAACGTGCATAAAAAAAGATATATTTCTGTGAGTTCTTAAAAATAATTTCTTTCAAAAGATGATTTAAGTTTTACCCTAAGTTGTTGATCATTAATTTTTTCCCTCTGATCTTAGTTGCTTGATGATATTGACAGTACTTTAAGTATCCAACTATTGCATGAAAAATAAATTCTTTTTACAGATAACTCTCATGAAATTCAGTATTTACGGGCAGTGTAAACGTAATAAAAAAGTGTATGTTGAAATAGTTTTTAGCAAGGTAATAGCTGTTGAGTTGAAGAGACCTTTTTTCCTTTTTTTACTCTTCAAAAAAGAAAGTGATGTCCTGTGGACAAGATGATATAAAAACAGGAGAAACATTTTCTTTACCCACTATGTCCCTTTCTGGATTTGTCAGCTATTGTACCATTGCCTTATATGCTGGTGTTATCTTAAAGGTGTTGTAAAAACAACCCTGATATTTTTTGTCTTGACTTTTTCTTACTGTGCCAATCATGCTAACTGTGATGGACTTGTTTTTATTTGATGTTGCAAATACCTTTTGTGTTTTCTTTTTGTATGGAGAATGATCAATTTTATTTACCATCCTCCCTCACTCAAGATCCTTTAAATGCCTAATACTGCCTTTTTATTGGGGAGTAAGTTAATAGATTCTAGTAAATTTTTTTGAAAAAAGCAAATTGGTCTAAAAAATAGACCTCTTTTTAGAGGGAAAAGAGGAGAAAAGGAGTGTCATTTTTTATCTTGTAGAACAGTAGCATCTCTGTCACTGCTTACAAGTGATAGGCACATGAATAAAATTAGTTTTAAGCATATAAAACAGGTATTATTCTTAAGTCAGAAAGTGGGCAAATAAAAATTTTAAACACTGTTTTGTAGGGGTGAAGTACAGAATATGCTGGAAAGATTTGGAGGTCAGTATGTTTACATTCTAATAAATTAAAAACCAATTCATGTTTAGGTTGCAGAATTGGCAGTAATTCCTTACCATAAAATAACTTTCAAAATTTAGATAGAATGACCAGTCTTTGTAGCATTTTTCAGCATTTCTGAAAAAGCCAGTTTTCAGAAAAAAAGTTATATCTAAGTAGAGCAAAGGGAAAGAAGAGAAGGGAGTAACTGCATATAAAGTGGGATGTATTAGTGTAAGTAATTACAAAGGTAAAAGGGAAAGACGCATGAGTGGTTTTGATTATTAGTTCCAATTTTAAGATGAAATTTAAGAGGCAGTGATTATATTGTAGAGAAAAGCGACAATATGAGTTGGCTGTTCTTACTCCGTTTTTTGTTACAGTGATGTAGAAGAGACTGGGGATTGCAAGACTTGAGTGAGAAGTTAGGGGCATGTAAATGTTAATATAAGCAGCTAAATAGAACAAATAGTTATAATTCTAAACAAGGAATTTTGGAAGTAGATTGTCGTTGTGATACAGAATGAGCTAGAGAGTAGCCTGTGCTCTACACCTTCAGAAATCTAGAGAACAAGGAATCAGTAGAAAAGATAATTTCAGCAGTCAGGAAAAAAGAGTACAAGCTTCTAGAAGAGCTAGAGAATGAGGGTAAGTAATGCCAGTCATCTAGTGATGAGAGATTTATACATGTCACCTAGTTGGATTTAGTTTAGTCATAATCAGATCATCAGATGGCTTTACTTAAGAGTTAAGTTTCCAGCTTAATTCTAGATAGTGGACAGGTGAATGTGTAATACACGTCACTGTGTAACAAAGCATCAAAAAGCTGTGAAAGGAAGGGAAACCATCTTAATGCCAGTATTACATACTTAATAGCTGATTAATACCTTCATTTTATGTGTAAGAAAATGCTGTACACAGTCATTACTTGCATGTAAATCTTACGGTGAAAGAGGAGTTCAGGTGTTTCCTTAATCCATGAACTAAGACTTGTTGCTGTTAAGGTACATATTAGAATGCTATTGCAGATCTAGCAATCTAGATAGGAGGAGGATTTCAGTGTTAAAAAGCTAGTATTGCTTGTTATTGAAGACTCAGGAGGGAAGGAAGGAAAATGAATGGATCAGAGAAAGGGTGCTGTCTGCTCAAAAATAATAGGTTTGGCATTAGCAGGGGCAGATGCCTCAGCAAATTAGGGAGAGGTTTGACAGATGTTTCCTGAAATCTACAGTGAGAAGGAAAAGAAATTGCTGTATTAACCTTAAGCTGCGACTTGTTTGTTAGATCTCCAAATGCAAATTAAAGTGAAACAAACATACTAACTTATATTAACCTGAATACTTTTTAAAAAGTAGTAAGTGTCTCCAAAGTATGAAAAATAGTTTGTCATTCATTCATTCCATATGTTCACAGTGGTAGTAATCACTACCTGTAATTTATTTCTGAAATCTATGTAATTTGAATATTACTCTGAAACGTGTGTTTTTTTTCTAGGAAAAAAGTAAAAAGTGTCAGCATAACTAAATACCTTGAAGGTCTGGAAACTGAGCTGGCACTGCAGTCATGCAGCTAAACTAACGAGGATTTTGATGTTGTGACTAAAACATTAGATACTAGAGAAAAGACCGAGGTGTCTGTACTCAGATTTGTGCAAGGTATCTCTAGCTTTGAATGGAGAATTTACAGACTCTGAGATGTCCAAATACAATGTTTGAAGATACGCAGTGTGAACTGATTGGATAGTGTTTCTAGTGTTTCAAGCACGTATGTGTGCTTATTGTATCGATGACATCTTAGATACGTGCATGTTGGACCATAATAATCCGTAGGGGAACACACGATGACAGTGTGTAAGGAGCTGATTTAAATGTACATAATGGAAGCACTGCAACTACCCTGAGTTCCAACTGCTGGACAGTTTCAGTTCACTATGTGTGTCTGCTCAGAGCCAGTCTGACACTGTACCCGCTATTGTCTGGCATAGAATGAAAGAAGCTAAAGCTTTGTCACATCGTGGTAGGTCCTATTTGGTCTGGCCCCTGAGAGAGGTGGGAGTCGAAGCAGATGCTGGAGTAGCTGGTGGGGCTGGGCAACAAGAAGTTGCAACTCCAGAGGCCAGGTGTCGGTTAGGGTGTACGGGGGGGCTTAGGAAAGGAGCACACACACCAGTGCCAACAGCAGGTTGAGGGACACTCTGAACACAGCAGCCAGGAGCCCAGATCACATTAGCTTCTCTCCATTAGAATACGCCTTGGTCGCTTCTCCGAAGTGTAATTCCTCAGCGTTTCTAATAAAAGGCATAATGTATCTCGGTATGCTTAATTTCTAACTATTCTTTGATTTTTAGCTGACATTAACAAGGCTCTGTTAGCTAAGAGGAAAAGATTAGAAATGTATACAAAAGCCTCACTCAAAACCAGTAACCAGAAGATTGAACATGTTTGGAAAACACAGCAGGAGCAAAGGTAACATTTACTCTTGTTTTTCAAACCTGTGAAATCAAATTCCCTTTTGTGTTACAGCATCGATAGTTGGTCCATCTTGTTGCAGTTAAATAGCAAGAAGTGTATCTACTAGTTAAATTCTGCTTAGGTCTGCTGTTTCTGCAGCCTCCAGTTGTGTCCACTTGGTTAAATTGACTGTAGAAGTTTAGCATATTGCTTTTTCTTTTGAAGGGAGAATCTTAAGATTTGGAATTTTGAGAGCAAGGTACCTTAAAAAGGGGGTTTTACTTTTGTTTTATCTTTATGGAAAATGACCTTTGATGTTATTTTTGTCTTTTAAACCGATGTTTTTAGTTTTTTCACTTCAGTTGGAATTTTCTGTTTCTACTTGAAAACTGAAAAATGTTCAGTAAAACTTTTATACCATTCTGGTTGAGAATTTTCATTTTCACATTGTAAATAATTTTCACCCTACATAACATTCCTCTCGCCTCTTAAGGCATATTCAGTTACTACATCTGATACTACAAGTAGAGCAAACTGAAAAATGAAACAGCTAAAAAGTGAAAGTCAGCAATATGTGTAACTGTCTTTGTGGTTTTATATATATATATATTTGCAACTTGCATTGACAAAATTTAAGTTTAGAGAAACTAGAGCATAATGAACTATTGAATGAGCTAATCAATTTTTCATTATAAACTCCTTGTGTTAAAGCCAAGATGTGTAGTTGGGTTAGAAAAAATTAGTAAATCTCAGAAAACCTGACACTGTTAGGAAGAAAAGTTGTAATTTTTTTTTTTTAACCTGAGTTTTGTATACGAGTGCTGTCTCCTTATATGTATATAATCCACATTCACTCAGAAAGCATGTGTGTATATACGTCTGTTCAGTTTTTCAAACCACAGTATTCAGTTAGGGCCAGATGTCAAAATAGCCTGTTTATCTATGCCAGCTCCTTTTATTCTACTCCATGTGTGTGTTGAACCTTAGCTTTCCTTGTTATTCTTCGTAGCATTTGTCATACTTACAGGTGGTGTCTGTTCATAGGCAGAAGCTCAATCATGAGTTCTCCCAGCAGTTCCTGACTTTATTTCAGCAGTGGGATGTAGATGTGCAGAAAGCAGAGGAGCAGGAAGAAAAACTAGCGGTGGGTTTCCAGCATGGCATGAGTTTCATTGTATTTTCACAAGGAGGGAATATTGTTGTTCAGACACTCAAGAAATGTAAAAACTATTTATGTAGTTTAAACAAAGATATGATTGCCCCTTGATTAAAAAAATTCATTCAAGTTTGGTGGCACTCAAACTGTAAATGTTTAAGTCTTACGATATATTTTAAAGTGAAGAGGGGTGCATTTATAAACTTTATTGCAGGTTTATAAATGGCAGTAAGTGATGCCCTAGGCCAGCCAGCATATGGTCTTGGCTTTTCTCAAGCCATTATGGAGAAGAAAGATGTGTGCTCTTTCTGTGTATGCATAGTCTTTAGGTTCAGGGAACAAAGGACTAAAGGAAAGTAGTTGTCTTAGCATGCATTGCTTAAAAATATGCCTGTATATAATAAATGTATGAGAATTTTATTATTGAAAGGGGCAGAAGCTATACAATGGAATGTAATCGCATGATGTTGCTGTATTTGTACTCCCAACACATTTCCAAGTCTTGCTTTTCCCTAAGCAGCACATTTCCCTGGGATACCTCAAGAACTGTGTTGGATAGCAATCCTCATAGGATCTCATAAGGATAATTCAGGTTGGAAGGGACCTCAGGAGGTGACTCAGGGCTTAATCCAGTCTTGAGTCCTTCTTTCATTAATAAGAACAAGGATAACTCTCCAGGCAGAGGCCTACATTACATGACCCAGATTTCCAGTGAGGGCAGAATTTCTCATTTTGATAAATGACATTAGTGTTGCTGTCCAAGTGCTTTTGGTTAACTAATGTGATTATTTTTTTCTTTTGCTTCTGCTTCAGAATATATTTCGTCAGCAACAAAAGGTTTTTCAACAGGCAAGAATAGTTCAGAGTCAGAGACTGAAAACCATTAAGCAACTCTATGAGCAATTCTTAAAGGTACAGTAAATTTTCTTCTTAGAAGGCAGCTGATCCTTATCATATCACATAAGAAAGCTGTATTAATTCAACTTCTATGAAATACAGAGATTTAAGGTTCATTTAGGGAAAATAACAGCCTTGCATGAATATTCATGTTAGTATCTTTCCCTTATTTGTTAAGAACATGGCTTGTTCTCTCTATACATGCATACACATTGCATCTGTTTAATAAATGATTTAGTTAAATGTGTTCTCACAGGGATCTGATTGGCTTGCCTGTTTCAAATATTTAACCAGAACCCTCAGAGCATACTTTCTAAACAGAACACAGTTCTGTACCAGTTTAAAGGTTATATAGGTCAGTTAAATCATCAGGATTTTGTCTTAATTATTTCCTTAGATTTTTTTATATGTATTTAAAAAAGGGAAACTTGACAAGCTATAAAAAATACATCTTAGGCTGCAATCTACTGCTTTTATTACGGCTGGCAGGTGCATCCCCCATAATGACAATTAGATGCCAATTTTTTTCTGTCATTAACCTTTCTAGCTATTGCTGCGTCTTGTAAGGAAAGTGACCCTTAAAGAAGATCAATTTTAATTCCCTTAAAATTGCCCAGTTAGAACTCCCTTCATCTCTTCCTAAGCAACATTCAGTAGAAAGGATTTTCTTTTCTGTAGCCTGGTATTCAAGGTGAGCATTCACTAAAATGTCAACAGGAAGAATGTGATGGAAATAATGATTTATGGTGAAAGCAGGCCCAGCTGGATGGTTATGTAATCAGTCCTGTTTAACCTTCCTGTTGCTTTATGCATAATTTTTGTGTTTGCTGGGAGTCCCTACAAACACCATTTTTTGGGACAGTGCTTAGAGAGATAATGTATTTTAAACACAATTTGTACTAATCAACTGTGGTATGTTTTGATTATTTTTTTAAAAAAGTAGCTAACATACTAGACAGCAATCAAAAAATGATTGAGTACAACTACTCAAAAATTTGACTTTTTTGTTAAAAAAAAAAAAAAGTTTTTCCCTGTCACTTTATACTAAGAACAAAACACTTTATTTCCAGAATTTCCTTCCCTGCTATTTTTCTAAGCAAGGTGTTAGAAATCTAAACTGAGAAAAATGAAAGTACCCTAAAAACTGGTTTTATAATAAATGCAGAGGCACGATACCATAGAATCACTGAAGGGCTGAGGCTGGAAGGGACCTCTGGAGACCACCAGGTCCAGCCAGCAGGTGGTTCAGCAGGGCTAGATAGTCAGTTGCCCAGGACTTCTGTCCAGATGTCTTTTGAATATCTCCAAGGATGGAGGCTGTCACAGCCTCTCTGGGCAGCCTGTTCCAGTGCTCAGTCACCCTCACAGTAAAAAAGTGTTTCCTGATGCTCAGCAGGAACCTCCTGCATTTTCAGTTTGCCTCTGGTCCTGTCACTGGGCACCTCAAGAGCCTGGCTCGATCTTCTTTGCACCACCTCTTCAGGTATTTATGTATATAGACAAGATCCCTCCTGAGCCTTCTCTTCTCCAGGCTGAACAATCCCAGCTCTCTCAGCCTTTCCTTAGAAGAGAAATGCTCCTTACTCATCTTCATAGCCCTTTGCTGGGCTCTATCCAGTATGTCCATGTCTCTCTTGTACTGAGGAGTCTGGAACTGGATGCAGCACTCCAGGTATGGATTCACCAGTGCTGAGTAGAGTGGAAAGATCACCTCCCTCAACCTGATGGCAACACTCCTCCTAATGCAGCCTAGGAGACGGTTAGCTGCCTTTGCTGGAATGGCACACTGTTGGCACATGTTCAACTTGGTGTCCACCACAACCCCAGGTCCTTTTCTGCCAAGCTGCTTTCCAGCTGGGTGGCTCCCAGTATATACTGGTACATGGGGCAGATTCAAGTCTGTCAGTTTGACAAACCTTAGTTTCTGTTCAAGACATTTCCTAGCTGGTCCCTTTTTGAAATTCAGTTAGTTATGATATGGGTTTTTTTCAAGTCTGGTAGCTTTGAAAAATAAATCTGAAATAAACTAAGAGTTGCTCTAAGATAGTAAAAATTTACAGAGGATATTACAGAAGCATTAATAAATAATAACTGTTCCAAAATGTCTTCATCAAAGACGAAAAACTGAACAGAAGGTCAAGTATTACTTTGATTTTTCTCCTCAAAGACGATCAAAAGGTAGAAATCAAGCCTCAAATAAGCTTAACTAAATACAAGTCAAGGAAAATGTAACTACACATACACAGTTAGGTATAATTTTATGTACAAAAGGGAAGATACCCAGCAAGCTTTACTTGGCTTATTTGGGGAGAAGTGTGCAAAGAGAAGGAAATTTAATGGATTTTATAGTCCCTACTTCAAGTCTCCAAGGATGTCATAACATTAAAACCCTATCATTCCTGACACATGTCTGTTTAATCTTTTCTCACAGAACTCTTACCTTTACTGAAATGCAGGATAACTAGCTGAGACCTCACAGATGCTAACTGGGAAGGGACTGTTCTCTTCAGAGGGTCTATATTGTTTAAACAATAATGTGGACTGGAGTACCAAGTGCTGTATGATTTGTCTGTCAAGTTTGTGACAAAACTAATTAATTACCAGTGACCACTGCTGCTGTAAAAATTAAATTGTAGTCTGAATAATGGTTGGTTTGTTTGTTTTAAATTAACCCTCTGACATTGAACAGTTCTGAATTAAGATTATCCTTAACTTCAGAGCATGGAAGAGCTGGAAAAGAGCAATGAAAATCTTCTAGCTGGTGCACAAAGTGAACTTCGCAAAGAAATGGCTATGTTGCAGAAGAAGATTATGATGGACACCGTAAGTGTCAGATCTATGAAGAAGTTAGTTAAATGCAAAACCAGAACATTTGATAAAGAAGTCATTTGACATTAATTTAATTAGCTCAAAGGAATCATATTGATATGGCGTTTGTTCAGTATTATCTCCTTTTCTTGTAACAGCAACAGCAGGAGATGGCAACTGTTCGCAAGTCTCTTCAGTCCATGTTATTCTGATGGCTCAATGGAGAAACAACTTGTACCTAAGTAACATGATACAAGTATAGGCATTAGCCATAGAGAAGTATGTTAAGATTTAAATGTTTTAAAGCTCCTATTAAGCATTTTCATGGAGTGTTCTAATTTTGTGTCTGATAATGTTGTAAGAACATATATTAGTAAATTTATTACTTTGGGGGGGGCGGTATGGACCCCAAACAATTTACTGTCTGTCCAATTAATCTTTAACTACTTAATACTTACTTTCAATAGCATTGGACTGTTTACATTGTTTCACTTTTTATAATGCCATATTATAACAATGGGCAAAATTAATGAAAAACACATTACCCAGATTTTACATTAGTAACTGTAGGCCTTTAGGTACATTCTGCAAATAGATGCATTTTTCACAAGCTGCAGACTTTTAAGATTTTCATAGTTTCAACATTTAGTCTGCTGACATATCAGCAATTATAAAAGTTCACAGAGTATGACATAGCTCGTATAAGATTGTTTAATGATGTGTATTATAGTAAAGTAAATTTTAACTGTTCTGTTAGGCTAGGCTTGTAATATCTTCATACTAGTAAGAGATTTATGAACTGCTGTAATTTGTCCAAAAAGCAGGTTTCTTTAGTTGAACAATGAGCTGAGCATCACAGCTTTATATGACATCTGCTTAAGTAAGCATAATTAAACATTATGCATTTTTGGGTATATAGTTCTTGTAGAACCACTGCTACAAGTAATCTAGCTCATTTATTTAGTACAAGTTATTACAAGCCTTTGAGATGGAATATTACTTTTTTCAATTTAGGGAGGCCCAAGTTTTAAGGATAAAGCATTTATCTTTCATGTATCTCATTACAGTAAATCAGTATAAATTAAACAATCAGCTTAGCTTGCATGCAGTTTGTTTTTACAGAAAACCATTACGCCTGAATATCCACTTCTACAAGTTAGGTAGTTCCCAACATATTTAATGCTTAGATTTAATACAATAGTAGATAAAACAAAAACCATCCACACACCCACACACACAAATGTGATGTTTTCATAACAATGGATTTCAAAACCAGTCCATACGGATTCTTCTCCTCAGCTTACTCGCATTTTTAGTTCAGAATCGAGTCATTTGATGATGGTTCTCCAGTTCTGGGAGCCAGAATAGTGACAGCTAACTTACAGAAACTTCAGCTATTGGGTTGCAACTGAAGTTGAACAAGCAACTGGTATGGAGCTCTTTCTGCTCTGCATCTGCTAGGACTCAGGGAAGGAGCAAACACAGAAGTTACATTACTAGAATGACGTATGAGGCAATATAGGCCTTTGGTGGGTAACGGGTAACTATGCCAATTTGTAACTGTGCTGCTGAGTCTCAGCCCTCTAAGGTTGATTAGATGATGCTATGAAATACAGTTAACAGTTTTTGTTTCCTATCTTCAATACTAGGTTATTTGTTAGTATTGCCTCATGTTTCTGGTTTTCTGACCCATTTCTGCATTAGTTTCCTATCATCCACATACCTCAATCATATCCTTAAAACTACTTGTACCTACTACTACATGACACATTTTTGAGCATTCTGGGGAACCACATCTTCTCACTCTAAAAAAGTTGCCTGTGTCTTTTCATCAGGTGGTTAATTTGTTTATAGTATTCAGACAAACTGAAATGGTCTTTACCATCTTCTCCTCTATTTGCCCATGGCCTGGGTTCAGGCTAAGTTCAGGTGTAGATGCTGTGTCTTTCCCAGCCTCAAACAGGTCTAGTAGGATTCATTTGGAATTTGTATTAATCACTTAGCATGCTAGTCCTTTGGCAGTAAGTATTACAGTTATCCTTCAAGTATATCAGTATATCCTTCTTAGGCAGGAGTGTGGCAGATGGCATTTTATTTCCCCAAAATTTAGCAGACAATACACCACTTTTAAAGTTCCTTTAACACCTCAGGAAGTCTTTTTGAATTAATGTATGGCTAGGAAGGTGCAGTGGTAAGATTTTTTTAAAACAAACCATAGCATTCTTTATTGTACAGTTCAGGAAGGACTTTATAAACTCACAGCTTACCTACGTACCAGCAACTGAAAGTGGTAATGGACACTTACATTCAACAGCTTTTTATAAAAATCATATTCAAACAGTACCTCTTTAAAGCAGCCTAAGTTTACAGGGTTTGTATACACATCATGATTTGCTTGTACAGATAAGCTACTTGTATTCAGCTTTTCCTTAATGACAAAACCAGCCCTTTAACTAGGCACATTATGTTAGCCAGTGGCTCTGTTCTTAAAGAAAGTCCGATAGTGGGCCTGACTTTATTTTGGACAGTTTTACTATACATTAGGGTCTAGTTCTGTCAGTTTTGTTTGGATAAAGTACAGTGATAGTTACAAGACAAATTAGATTATAAGGTAGATGAACACAGTGATAGCAAACATACTTCAGAGGGAGTTACATACGGGTGGGTTGCATTGTCACAGTCAAACAGTCACAGTTATTTCAGTTTATCAATGAACTTTGTCATTCACTTGTGCAGCTTCACAGATACAAGTTAGGGTAGGTAAAGTTAGTGTCCTCCAAGTATACAGCTACCTATAGTCTAGATAATGATGGAGTACAATGAGGCAAACCTTACTATGACCACAAAACCAGAAACCGGCCATGAAAGAAAATACAAGCTACAACTGTATTTAGTAAGAGTAGGTTATGTACTTAGATACTAGAGAATGCATGAATCCTAAAGGCACTCATAACAGTATTTTAAAGTAGAAGAAAATTTTCCTGAGCTATACCTCCTTCATCCTACCAATCCAGTAGCTTGTTCTTTAGAAATACCAGAACAGAGATTAACAAGTAGTTTTACCTCATTTTACCAGTCTTAACAATGCAGTACTGTATTCATTGATACCTCTGACTACCACTTCACAGCAGTTCCAAGAACTCTTTAGAAACTAATGCTAGAAGATTAATCACTTGGTCTAGGGAAAAGTGAAATTCCTCTTTGAATTCTGGTTGGTAGCACCTTGGTTTGCAGTCTACATTCACCAGACCAGAAGTATTGAATTAAGGTTACTTAACAGGAAGTGGCAAAAGTTTCAAATGTGGTATTCATGGTATAAAAGAACAGCTACAAATTCTAAGACACGAGGGGAAATAATGTCCTGGTTCAAAAGTATTGATCACAGTAGAATCTGCAGGACTTTTTATTTTGTAATTCTAACATCTGGTAATGTCTGAGATAGTTTTATGAGAAAGCTCACTCTGTTTTCTTGAAAAACTTAACCTGTCTTCCCCCCAAAAAAGGCTGCTTCATTCAACATTCCCCTAACTGCTTCTCCTCTTGTCCTATTTAATCAGTCAGTATGGTTTTGAACCTGTTCAGGAGCTTGATGAGATGAAATTCTGAAGACATGTATATGAAGATGAGCAGCAATCTGTAGGCATACACCAGTGGCATATCTCAGCATATCAAACAAGGATATGAACTTCAAAAGAACAAAACAGAACAGGTTAAAAAAACCCAAAACAACCCAAACCAGATATTTTTTAAAATTGTCCCTACTATAAAATTCATCTATACTTTAATCAATCTATCCAAATAACAAGTTTAGCAAGCATTTTAACATATGGAGTGGTCTATTTTAGAAGGAAAAAAAAAAACCCAAACCAACCCAAAAAATAAACGGTATTAAACACATACGAAGTCTGATAAACGAAGGTTGTTAGTCTGCAGTTATCAGAATAACTTTAAACAAATCACTTGAACTAAAACATAATTACAAGGGGCATCTGTAAATTTACGTTCACATCTCTGCTCCAAGGAAAGAAAGCCAGTCAGCTCCCAAACTGCATGTTTACACAGTATCCTGGCACTCCCTCTGCAGTGACAGCTGAAATCTGAGCAAGTCAGAAATGGCAAAGCAGAATGACAGGGACAGTTCTCAATCCATTCCTTTAAGTATGCTCCAAATGAAAAGTGTAAAACAAAATGCTTACCAGTGCTATCCATAGAACAATATATTCATCAATGAAACTGTTGAAGTACTGGTCCAAAAAAAGAAGTCCTGGCCCAATAAATGCACTGTCCTGAAGACAGATTTCACTTTTTGTCATGTGAGCCACCTATGGTTAAAAAGAAAAAAAAAAAAAAAAAAAAAAAAAAAAAGAGACAGACAAAAATGCACCACTGCAAGATCAACATAGCTACCAGAAAACCTCCACCTTAAGTTATGAAGGAGCATGACATCCTTACCCCGGAACAGCCTGCTGACTCCGGTTCTTAGGAAGCAATCAGCAGGCAGGCCAAGGGCTTCATAAATGCTTCAGGGCCTGCTGCTCCCTGACAAATTTCTTTCCCAAGGACCAAGTAACCTCTTTCCAGGTTATTCAATCAATATATAGCACTTTAACCAGTGATGACAGCTATTGGAATTATCAGTTGA
Organism: Pandion haliaetus; assembly: GCA_013401275.1. NCBI lineage: Eukaryota > Metazoa > Chordata > Aves > Accipitriformes > Pandionidae > Pandion > Pandion haliaetus. The sequence goes on along the minus strand of VYZV01037047.1, from coordinate 103,405 downwards.
TATTTTTTTACTTTATTATATAAGAAACATGTTCCTGTCCTCCTGTAGTATGTTATGTCTATACCAGTGCATTTTGGCTATTTGCAGGGGTTCCCCACTATTTTTAAAGTGCTGCATTTGAAGGGTAAGACTATGCAAGTGTATTACAGAAAATGAATACTATTCACTTGAAATATTGTTTACAAGTCTAACTTGAAAATGTTGGCTTTACTTAGCCAAAAGCTAACTAGAAACTAGGCTTTTGCTTAGGTGACAAGACTTGTTTTCAGTGTTTAGTAGAGACAGCGATGTATGCAGAGATACTTTGCAGAATGACCAAGAGAAGAAGAAAGCTTACTGGGGAGAGAATCTCTTCCCCCCACACACCTTGATCCTTCCATATTTAGCATTATTAAAGACAACTTAAGCTCACTTTTAATTGAGAGGCAGAAGAGTTTTTTGTAAGAAGTTGGAGACCTAATAAAGGACATATGAAGAGTCCATACTAGGAAGCTCAAAAATGGCAGAAGGAAAGTAGTCTAGGTGCCAAGTTTGCCATAAGAAATCACCCTGTCATTCCTTGTTTCCATGCACTGTGGACAACTGGCAAATACGATTAAAGTACTGAGAGGTTCCTGTGAACAAAGTGGTCTCTTAGCATAATATAAATCATGTTCAACTCTACACCGAACAGCAAAATTCACAGAAAAGCCTGTGAGTGTCCCAGTCTAAATTCAGGACAAACTGCTTATCCAGAGGAGAACTGACAAAGGCTTCCATCTCTTCTGCTAAAGGAGTCTGCTGCAGGGAGCATCCTGGCTCACGTCTGGCATGATGTGCAACAGCTATGCAGGGTTAGCGCCCATGGAGCAGCTCTTGCACATCCATTCAAACTGCACAGGCCTTGGCTCGCCTCCCACCTGGTCACACCTTAAGTTTTTACTGCAGTTTGCTCACTCTGGAGTGCCTGAAGGACAAGGCCTCCTGAAATAGTATCAGAAAACTGTGAGAGCTAAACCCCCCAAATCCTTTCCCCACTACCTTTACAGATTTGCCTCTGGAGCAGACTACCCTGAAAGCTACACATAAAGCATGAAGGGAAATATGGTTTGCTCAGAAGTGTCCATGAGTGAGTTGACGTACATACAGCGATGACTGCTGGTTACAAAGACCCAGGGGTCCTCTGAATGAGCAAGGGAGCCAAGGTGTTTGACAGAATAGATGAACTGCCTCAAGTTCAATCTTGAGGTTCAGTCTTCTTATCAGCATTCTCTCTCTTGAACCAAGTTAGCAGCTCACTAGGTGAACTCCTGTTTAGCAGAAAGTCTGTAGAATACCTGTTTTCTAGTGTTTGAAAAATGTCATGGCGGGCGGTGGGGTGGGGTGGTGGAAATCAGCTGGCTGGATTACTGTTGTTAGCAAATATGTAGAGTAAGGCAGATTTATTTTTTTTTAATGATGAGGTTTTTAATTACAAAAGAGATAAAGATAGAAAAGTTTCTCTCTTCATTTTAATGATTAAAAGTAAATTCCTATTTCAGATAAGTAAATCAGAAGTCAGCACTATTAATAAGGCTTGAGACACCACAGTTATGATGTTAAAGACAGAGAGTGTATTTCTAGGAGCAAGTTAAACAAAACTGAAAGTTCTAACCATAACATTCAACAATAAGTATGTGTTTGCATCAGTGTCATATATAATCTCTCTGTAGGAGCCCAAGTCTAGTTCAGTGTCTTGGTCATAATGAAACTGGTAATAGAGTGGCAGAGCAGAATGGGAAAACCTGCACAGTGCCCACTGATCCAGCAAGCATTAAGCCAAGAACCGGTTTAGTTTTAGGAGGTTTAGAACTGAAAAAAAAGATTATTTACCACCAACTTCTGTGAGATTTTAGCATTCACAAATCCAAATGTCAAGATATACAGGCAAGAATGTTTTTCAAACAGCTGAGTTGTAGACTTTTTATAGATCATAATGGCCAGTGTGATAAGTAGTCCAATGTGCAAGCCTGGTGAAAGAACACTTGTTCCCTGAAATACAAATGGACAGAAAATTTGTCTTAGGCTTCAGTCGCATGGTAAGGTCCAGATTTTATATGTATTGCAAATCCCATTAAACAAAACCAATCGTCAAAACGCAGGGAAAGTCCATTAGCATTATGCCAGTGCTATTAGTATCCTTTGCAGTGACCACTAATCAATTTTGTAAGAAAATTCATTGCTAGTTCCTGTGACAGAAGAAAACCAGTAACAGGTAGAGAGAAGTCAGATAATGGAGTCTTTGCTTTAACCATCCAACACTCATATGCTTGTCTGCTTAAACACTTAAACAGATAAAACCCTTACAGTCATCTGAAATGCAATGAATTATAAGCATAAATTACTCAAACCTCATTCAGATTTTTAAAGCAACTTACCGCTATCGTAGATCCATTCTTTCCAACCCCTCCACCAAAGATGACACGGAAGTAATTGAAAAAAGAAAGTGCTGTTCCACACAGTATGCCAAAAACTGCAAAGAACTTCAGTTCTAAGCCCACCAAAGGGACCTTAGCAGGAAAAACAAGAGAAAGATATTAAAAGTTAAGGATAACACCTTTTTAAAAAAAGTTATTTAAAAAGCTGATGATATCTACTAAACAATTGCTTTATTTAAACTCTCGCTTTCCCAGGAACAAGCTCAGGAGGACAGTGTTTGGAATTTGTTTCCTTGCTAAGGAGACGACGAATTTCTTCTGTAATGTTTAAACTCGACTTTTAAGCACTTAAGTTCTGGTCCTGAAATTCAGCTAGATCTTACTGTGTTTGTTCTTACAATATTCTTCAAGTATTTTTACTGCAGAAGCAAAAACTTGACACAGACTACTGCCATCACCAAGGCACAGGAGTGGGGAGAAGGATAGTTCCTTCTGTTTCACTGGGTGACACAATACTGAACCACAGGAAACATAAACACCATCTGCCTGCTTTGTGTTTGGTACGTGTTATTTGTATGCTGTATCTTTGCATTTAGAATAGTCTCCAGATACAAATTTTAATTAAACAGTTACCTTTCAGAATCAATTGCAGTTTCAAGGAAACTTCCAAAGGCAGCAGAGGATTTAAAAAAAAGAAGTAGTAATAAATTGAAACCATTGACTATATTTTTGAAAACAGATTGTTTTGAGATACAGCATAACTACCACAGGTTTTAATACTGAAGAAAAATAAATCATAATTAAAATCTAATGCACCTACTTTATTTTCCAACATGAAAATAAGCTGTTTGAAAATAGAACAAAAGCATCTTGCAAGATGGGGAAAGGAAACAGAGTTTAGCTAAACAGTTCTTAATTGCTGAGTAAACTCGTAAACTAATTTGAATTATTTGGTGGTTTGTATTTAGATTAATTTGCATTGGTTACGAATAGCATGGAATGGTCTCAGCTCTTCCATGTGCTACAACCAAAAGGAACTATAGATTTCTGAGTAAAGACCCTAGAAAGGATGAAGGCGTTAAGTCTAATATACTTTTTATACCATCCGATAAGTGCACCTTTAAAGATTGGAATAAAAGCCAGAGATAGGGAAATGCTTTTGGACAGAAAACAGTTCTTTTAATATAGATACTTACATTTACATCGGCTGTGACATAGTGTTAAAAATCAGTACATCTCTATCGGTCATAAATATGGATTACTTAATCAAAAACCCCCTAACTTCATCCCCTAATTTTGTTAGATTAAAGCATTTATCTTGAAATTTTAAAATAAAGCATCCTATAAATCATTTAACTGAGTAGAAATGTATGTCTTACAATAAAATATACAAAATAAAGAAAACTAGAAGAAAAACTATTTGTTAAAGCTTAAGTATCTGCAGAGTATTAGTTCCAGATCAGAAGTTTATATGTGGCAGATGGGGTCTTTTTCCTCTACATAGCTCTAAATTTGTGCATACGAAGTCACACCATTATACCCAAGTTAACCACAACATCAAAATAGCCTACATTTGTACACTAAGCTAAAACAGAACATTAGACAACTAGTAGGTGTTGATGGTACTTGCACAGGATAGCTTCAAATACCATAGGAACTGTGAACACTTAACAGAAACTGAATACTCAACAGGAACTCTGAATACTTAATACGCTTACCTTATAGTCCCATATTGCTGTGCCACCATATGCAGATATCAAGAGCAGCATTGTTATGGCTATCTGAACTTCAGTTACATCAACTCTATGAAGGAAAAAAAGGGAGAGCTAGTTAAAGAAAAGGTCTTTTTGCTGTAAGTGTAAGGCAGGCGAGGGGGGGAAAATCAAAAAACACTGACTCTAAATTATCTCCTTAAAAGTACTTCAAGTTACTTCAATGTATACAGAGTATGATTTTCCTTGACTGAGAAAGATACTCTACATGGAGGCACACATCTTTGGTTAAGATTTAAAATTAAACCTATACTCCTTATCTAGAGCAAGCTACATATAATTCTAACAGGGGAAAGTCTTCAATGAATGCATTGTTAACTATTTGAGAATTTTGTATAAATTTACAGAGTTGTTGCTGTGTAAGCACCAAATCAAAGTTTAAGGCAAGCTTATAGTAAATGCAATCAAACATTTCCATTAAAAGCATATATAGAAGCATGGACCATGCAGGCTGGGACAGAAGGGATTTCTTTAAGGCATCATAGCATGAAAACTTGACAGATACAGCCTGCAAAACATGAGGGCAGTATTTTGAGGACTTGTCACTGGATAGATAGCTAAGCATCTGTCCTGTTTCAGAGGACATATAATGATATCTTGCTTTTTTCCATAAAAAGTTTTTAAAATATGTGGCTTTGAATGTCCCCTAAAGTCTAGACTCTGTATTCTACCTTTTTTATTCTCAGACAAGATAGCCAAACTCTTTCTGTATTTGATTGATGAAATGTTTTGAGAAGACCTGAATATATTTTAAAAAGTTAAGAAGAGGCTCAAGAGAAAGAATTGGTATTTTCAACAAAGCCTTAAAATAAATAAATAAATACAGTAAGTGCCCAGCTAAGGTACTGTTTGTGCTACTGAAGGTTTTGAGACAGGTACCTGATCTCTGTACTGAAGTTACCAGCAAATAGTGACAATGGATGTTTAAAATACATTTCCCTAAGCAGTTAGAATAAATTTGCTGTATTATGACCAAAGTCAACATGTATTATTACTTGCTTAGCGCATGAACTGTTTGCACAGATAGGAATCAACTCTTGGCTAACGGAAAACATTTATCCGATCTTGATAATCACAGTAACATTAAACTCCCTTCTTTCATCAGAAAGATAGTGATAAAATATGCTAAGTTTCATCACAAGCTTCAGACTCTTAGTCTTAGAAGAGCCAGAGTTTAAGCTGCAACTAGACGACAAGCTGAGGTGCTCAACCATCACTGTCCAAAGCCGTTGGAATGTGTAGTCCTCTCCTTCTTAGGCCACTGCACTCCCTCACTTGTACTAGCTGTTGTGTTCATTGGACGCTAAGGCGAACCAGTTCAGCTCGCTAGCCTAGCGTAGGTTTTTAATCTTCTGCCCATTTCATGAATTGGCTTGAAGTCAAGTGGCAAAGTCTGTGCGGCGGGGAAACAAGACAGTGGTGCTTTTTCACTATCATCTGCTGGGTTTTTCCCTCTCTGCCAGGATGAAGTGTTACATCTGCCCGGTCGTTGCTGTAGCTGCACACTGAACTCGTTGGTTATGTCCCCCAAAAGCGTCCATGTGCAAGTGTGCAGAGTTTGCACTCTGTACTATTAAAACCTAGATTTCTAAGCTGTACTGCATTTGCTGTTGCCGGCGGCGGGAAGAGGCTCGAACTTGAAGTTGAGTCATTACATGTGCCAAAGTTTAGTACTTAATTTTACAGAGGCTTAGACTGTTGGTTGCAACACAATCCAAATTAGAGTCAAAAGATTTTAATCAAACACTGTGCGGTATTCTGTGTAACCTGACAGTGGCACAGTAGCCAGCTGCTCCGATACTTCCTGACCATCAGCATTAGACCTCTCTCATCTGTCATTTGACTTCTAAAATCAAGTGCTGCTAATTCAGGAACAGCATCAGTGAAAGCTCCCGTCCATGTGGTTACGTATTATCATATTTAGAGCAATATACTAATGCGTTCATTTAGACTCTCACCTCTGTGCTTAAAAGAAATAAAATTGTGAGCCTTGAAAAACTCTGACATGTTTTCACTAAACAGAAATAAGTTATCTTGGAGAAAAGTTGTGTCTATTTAACTTCAAACCGTAAGCATTGAACACCAGGCCATTCCAAACTGCTTGTACAATGCAGTATCACTATATTTACGCAGAAGCCATTAAGTTTTTAACAAAGAAATTTTTATGTGGTATAGGAGTCTCGGTGTCTTCCCGATGTAGGGAAATCATTCTCACATTTTATGCAAGAACAAACGGCACAGAAAAGCAGTCATGTATGCAAAGTCTCAGCGCTCGTGGCATAGTCCGTATCACTTCAATGTAGTCCACTGTCACGTATGGAAATTATCCTATTTCAGCCATCACTCTAAAGCATCTATTTTTGCTGACAGTACAAAATGTCCTTTAAAAAAAGTAGGATGGGTAGGCAGGTAGAAGAGTTATAGTTTGTGTGGTAAAATGCATTATCAGCAAATAAAAAGAGAGCTCTTAGTATTACCACAGAGACAGCTTTCTTTTGATACAGACATCAAGCAGGATGCAAGGATAGCTGATCACTAGCCTGGGTGATTTGCTAAGGTGCTTCTTGCAGGTCAGAGCCAAATAGGACTATAAACAGGTGACATAGCAAGTGACTAGGATTAGCAGAAGGATAGCCTTCATCTATCACATATTTCCAGTTTTGCTGCTACAGAAGTCTCTGATCTTTTCCTCTTTTCAGAAATCGTTACTAAAGTGCAGCTCATTGTTTAAAAACAGCAAAAGGCCATGGCTAGGCACCAGCACAGCTGCGGGAGGATGCAGCAATCCCCACACTATTAGAAGTTAAACTGAAATTGTTATCTCCTACATGAGTGTCATGACTCCTTCTCCTACACTGCAGTGAGAACAGATGAAATTTTTACAAAGTCATGAACAGCATCACAGCAATCTCTAGAACTGTGACCGAACACAAAACCTAAAGGGCATCAAAGCCAGTATTAGCCAGATTAAAAGTAAAGCCCCCCACATAAACCTGGGGTAGTTCTTCAAGCACTACCAGAGCTCTGTGGAACTCCTTGCCAAAGGATGCAATGGATGCAGAGAGTTCACTGAAGGAAGACTGCACATGTCTATGGAAGGGAAACCCTTTAGCAGGGGAATTTCTCTAAAAAAGCATGTCATTAAGAGTCCCCTGGGCTGAAACCGTTCTGTGGCTGGGAGATTACAAAGGGAGGTACCATAAATACTTGCTGTCCCTACTCCTACACAGAGCACTTGTTTACAGCGCAGGCAGGACTTCTCTGGCCTGAGCCTGCGTAGTGCTTGTATGGATTCTGAGAACAAATCCGCAGACAAAAGAGCCAAACGCATGCAAACAAAGCACAGCTAAAATCAGCTGCTAAAAGAACAAGTCCTCTACTCGGTATTATGCAGAGTTTTAAAGTTCTTGCCAGGTAAAACACAAGTCTGCTAGGGTGGGAGGGAGATGAGGAAGAAGGTGAGAGGAAAAGAGAGCAGAGAAAAAACAAAGAAGAAATGGAAATCAGGTAGCTAGCAGTCTCAGACATTAAGGGACAGGGACTTATAAAGATAGCTACTTACTTTCCAAACCTTAGTATGCCTGATACATACGTCTGCCAGTGAGCAGAATAGAACATGAACAGTCCCACAAAAGAACAGAAAAACAACCAGTCAGGATTTGTTCCTAGTCGGATTGCTATGCAGGATCCAAGGACAACAAAAACTGAAAAGCAGAAACAAACATGTTAGTCATATAACCTCTTTGCTGGTAGTTAAGAGAAATAATTGAAAAAAAAAAAAATTGCAAGGCATTTTACATCACTGTAATGAAGTAATGATACGACTGATACTTTACTGAGTAGCTAACCTCAGGGACAGTCCTGGCAGAAGACATCAGAACACAGGACTCTTCTTTCAAGTGAGGGCCCTGCCTTCTAGCCTACAGTGGTCGTTCTCCCTTCTTCTGGCCTTGTCATCTCATGTTCTTTGCAACACTGACAGCTCCAACTGAAGAGCCCAGCTCAGAGAGACTGGTAGTTGCATTTCTCTGGGAAGTGAGGCATAAAGAACGTACCAACTCACAGGGCAAATGTTTCAGTCGTTAAGACTTTACAGAAGTAAGAGAAGTACAGGCATTGCCACCAACAGCAGCTAAGTTATGGAAAGTAAAACTGAGCAAGGCTTACTTTTTTTAAACTTATTCTTCCAAGGAATATAAATTATCCTTCTCTTAAGTGCCAGGCTGGATGCCCTATTACCAAACTGATATTTTGGCACCTTACTCCTGAAGCGGAATTCCTAGTTTCACATGCTAGCATCAGTCTTTTAGGTCCTTAAAATCCTTTATTAGGCATCACCTGCACCCTACTGGAAAACACAGGCTATGTATAGTAAAGAATCCCTAAGCATGCTGTAACGGAATTCTTTGTTCACCATTAACTCATTCAAAGAGCACTGTATGTAAAGATGCAGAGTAAGTAAGAGTAGAACACGCTACCCAAGATGTGCCAAAGGTACTTCTGGAATATCCTCCCTGATACTGGTCAGGGATGCAGAGGTCAGGGGCAGCCTTGGCTGCAGTGACCAGGAGATGGTGAAGTTATCCTAAAAGAAGGGAACATGCTGACCCTGCTCTGAGCAGAGGGTTAGACTAGATGATCTCCAGAGGTCCTTTCCAACTTCAGCAAATCTGTGATTAATCAGCTCCTCTTGAAAACAGGTAACTTTTTTAAAACTAGGATGGGTAACAGTAGGTTAAGGCTACCTGTGGAAATAGAGTCGCAACCATGATCAAAGAGTTCTCCTAGAGGAGAACTACTGTTTGTTCTTCTGGCTTGCTTCCCATCAATGGCATCCAGAGACTGGTAGATAAAAAGTCCTAATGCACCCAGGATGTATGCCCAAAAAGGTGCCTGAAAGAGATTCACATAAAAGGTCACTAGGCAGTTCCCAATTTCTTAGCTGATCATCTATTTCATTAAAGGTAAAATACTGTTCAGCACAAAACTATACTACCTTGTGCTATTTGTTACTTAGTTAATGGACAAACCAAATTCCTTGCACTACTCTACATGAACTGTAATAACTACTGTAATGAACTATTCCAGATACACCAGTGAAACACTGGTCCTTCTGTTTATTTAAGAAAAAAACCCAACCCCAAACCCAAAAAACTTTAACCTCTCTTCTGCATCAACTGACTTTTTTTTTTCCACCTTAAAATCACAGTATTTCTGTAATTATTTGTATACTTTGTACTGAAAAATGTTATGAAAATAAAAGTAATCTTTAAAAAAGAAAGTACTAGCAAGGCACTTACTAAAGTTCTCAGCAGTTTATGTGATAGATGCTTAGATGACTTGCTCAGATTTACAACATATAGATATAAAAACCCATTACATTTTACTAAATAAATACTTCAGCTTTTAGGGAAAGAGATTTTTTTTTCCAACATGCAAAAATTGACTACATAGGCACTTTGGACAAGGGTTTGAAGAAATTAAGTAATTCACTAAATATGAAGGAGCAACAATCTACTTAATTTAGACTACCAGAGTTTCAAAACAAGCTGTGAATCAGTTACATTAATACCAGTCTTAGGTTCAAAGGAACTGTCCTACGGTAGTACCTTTCAAAAGCATTATTTTCATATGCAGAGTCAGTATGTCTTTGTCTAGGAATTAGTTTTTACTAAAAATTATTTATAACACCTTTTAAACAAAGCATAGCTAACATTTTTGCCTCAAGTAGTTTCCAGTGGTATCCTTAACATTTAGAAGCACTGTTCACAAAAAGAGTCGAAATTAGGTATAAGTGCTGGAAATGCAACTTGCAGGTTAAACAAGTGAACGGCCACAGGCGGAGTCACAGAGCTGAGTCCTTTCCCACTCCCAGGTAAGGGACAGCTGCTGTGGCTCTGCACCACTGCAAGTCCTCTCCTGCAGCACAAATAGACCAACATGATTACATGTATTTCCTAAGTCCAGTAAAGGCCATTAAGCAGATTTAGACAACAGATCGAATCTCAGCTCACTGAGATTTGTCAACACTCATATAAGCCCAGTGTCATTGCTGGGGGAAAAAGGAAAAACAACAGTTGTCCATCAGTTCACATGCAGAGACAGGAGAAGGCAGCAGTAAGAATGCAGATGAGGTGAACTGCTCCTCCAGATGTTCTGTTTTCTCATCATCATTATACTCACTGACTTGAGTTAGGGGAAAAAAAAAAAAGTTATGCCTCTGGTCAGACTGATCACAACACACATCGTTCCCAAGAACCAGCAAGCTTAAGGGAGGTTCAGTTCTGAACAGCTTTTTTGCCGTTACTTCAGACTTCCTCATGTGTCAAGGCTGGCTGATACACCATGTTATCGCTTAGTTTTGTGCTTTTAATAGGGAAACAATATTGTCAGCAAATTCACGATTTTCCTGCTACCCAGTATTTGGATAATTTTATAATTAATAAAACATTTCCCCCATTTAAAGTCAAATGGTTGGCTGCTGTGTCCAGCTTCAAAGCAAAAGAGAGTCAAAGAATTAGGGACTCCCTATAGGTGAGAAGTCTGGATTTGTATATACATAGAAATCTAGAAAACTTAGACATTTCTTCAAAACTGGCAAGGCTGTCTTTCCCCTTCATCCAGGGAAACTAAGAAAAATTGTAATCTCAGATCATATTGGAAGCCTTGAGCAGGTGAAAGAGGATGAGTAGATATTCTCATTCCAATGGACATTTAACATGCTGGTATCTGAGAACCCCCCCAAAGATCACACTATAGAAATCCAGGTCAAGTGATGACAGCAATATGTTTGATGTTTACCAGTGGAATTAGTCGAGTTATTTAGGTTTCTTCACCCTTGTTAAGTCCAGTTAAACAAAGGAATTTTGTATTGGGGGATGGGGTTAAACCAGGGAGCCAGTTCTTAGCCATGTTTTGAAAAAGTTTCTCTCCCCTGACAAAGGGGGAAGGACAAAGCCTGTGGACAGCAGGAGAAGCCTACTGCCACCTGGGTTTGCGGATCACCGAGAGCGAGCCACGTGGAGGAACAGAGAGCTCAGGGTCCCCTCCTGGCTCAAGCTCACTTGGTCAGATGTTCTGCAGGGAGGCAGCAGCTACCTGGCAGCCCCTGTTCTTGCTCTCCACCTTTCCAAAACAGAGAGTTGTCGGCCATTGCTCAGGTATTTCAGGACATAAAAGCACAGTTAGGACCCCCATTGAAGCTAAGATCATTTCACTTGTGATACAATCCACATACTAAAGCTACCACACTACCTGTACTGGCTTTTTCAGGATAACTTCGTTGTATGGAGAATAACAGATACTGCTCAAACAAGGCAGCTGCTCACACAGACCTACAAATGAAGCATTATGAGCAGAAAGACTAGCAGAAACTACTGGTTTCACTGTAGTCCTTTAAAGGAGTTTTTTAAAGACATTTCCAATTTTATCACTGACACTACTGTGAAGTGCCACAAAGGTAATCTGCAGTGTTTTATGAGGCGTCCTTACTGTGACATACTTCTACTAGTTACAAAATGATAGCTTGACATCTATCAAATCTTGTCACACTAATCCCTGCATTTTGGCAAGTAAACCAGGCCACACCTGGCAATCCTGTCCAGGACACCGCTGTTGTTTTGGTTGCATTAGTCTCCCCTCCTTTTGCAACCATCTACCTATAACTGAAATAGAGTTCAGTTTGCCCTAAAGTCATCGATCAGGTTCTCCAAATCATGGACAGAAGTAGACTGTATCCAGTGCTAAATACACTAGCCAAATTCCTTGCCCACTCTGCATTCACCCCCTGCAGTGTGGGGCACATCACTAATTAAGTCAAATGCCAGAGTGTGGGCATTTTCTTATTTAACTGGATCACTTCCATAGCTGAAACACCAGTCAGGAACAGAAACCTGTAATGGCACTGTTTTTTTATCATTAGCCGCAGTGCTGTATGCTTGGTATTACCACAATCTTTTGAAATGCAAGCTCTGTGAAATACAGCTTCAATTCTAACCAAAACAGAAGGCTTGCATGCTGGTTACTGTAGTTAGTTTATGAAAGTTTCCATAACCCACAGAACATGATGCAAGAACTCCTGTTCAAGGTAACATCGTCTACATTTACCTTACCTCAAAACAAGTGTAACACATTAAATGTAAAAATAAACAAATAAATGAGCTTCAACTCAAACTTCTCTTATTAGGTCTTTTTGACAAAGCAATGGCTTTTGTCATGTTGCAAGTTATAGTACAAGTATAATCATTAAGACTGCTGATCCAAGTCTGTTTGCATTAGCTCCTGCTGGGACAAATCAAAGCAACGGTTCCCCCAGACTCCGAAACTAAAACGCTCTGCTCCTTGACAATCTGGAAAGAGGGGGAGAGTTTTCCTCCTCTTCCCAGTAAGGATCATCTGTATCCATTAACACCTGTAGCGGATGCATCTATATTCCCACAGTTGCAGAGAAGGGAAGAAGATCCTAGTAAGAATAGGGGAACAGGTGTCTGAGAGAGCCTAGAAACGCAATCTGGAGCATTTCATCTCTAGACTGTCCGTTCAAATTTAACCCAAAGTGGTAATAACCAAAGGTCACTTGCGATCAACTATGCATTCAGCAGATTAAATTAGTGCTCTTTAATCAGTAAAATAGAGTTTTCCACGTCCCCGAAGGTGCACAGAGGTTTCCGGAGTCCCTAATAACCACAGATTCTCTCTGCTGTCTGCCCTCTCTATGCAGCTACTGTCTCCTCTGCCTTCTCACATGCCTGGCTCTCCATCCAGGGACATCCCCTGCTGGCTTCCCACGCTGGGCCCAAGTAGTTTGCAAATTAGAGAAGTGGGAGCATTTGAGAATGCTGACATGGCTGACAGACTCAGCAGAAAGGTCAGGAGGCTCCCAATAATCATCAGCTTTTCACTGATGAGGTGTTTATTATCACTGCCCAAAGTTATATCCTGTCCGAGCAAATGTATTATTTGGCCAGAGCTAGATGCTATTCTCATGGAACTAGAAGAGAACACAAACCTGGGGGAAGGAGGGGGGATACTTCTCTGCTTCAATTAAAAAGGATGTCTGAAAGATGGTACAGCCCCAGAATCTTGTCACACACAGATTTGGTACAGCAGGTCTAGCCATCTACTGAACCAGAGGGTGTCAAAACAAAACCACGTGCATATGGTGTTTGACAGGTACGTGTGGCATGCCTCTCCTTCAGGAGAAAGTGTAGGTTGAACAGCAGTCCTTATTCTTCTGCTTCTGTGATTCCACCCCACAAAACACAGACAGCTGCAAAAGACTACATGTGCCAAGGACATCCCTTAACCACTTATTTCAAGCAAAGCTCTCAAGCCCAGAGAGTTCAACAGCCCAAGATTTTGCAATATTGAAAGATTCAGCCCCTCCTTAATTACTCAACACATTTAGTCATAATCTCGCTTCCTCACTCCACAGTTACTAATTTTGCCCTGGTTTAGATGGTCCCTCTCTAGACCAGATCCAGAATAGAGAGAGATATTTTTACTGGACTCCCTCCCTCTTCCCCCCAAACACGGATCATTTCCCTCAGTTCTGTTCAGCACAAAGCACTATGTGAAATCGTACTAACAGCAGAAGGGAAGGGCCTGTTTAAACCTTCATTACAGCAGGGGGAGAGGGCAAGGGAGGGGAAGAAAAAAAAAAAACCATCAAATAATCATACTATAGCCCAAGTGCATTTCATGCGCACCAGGATCTCCCTGCATTCCTTTAGCATCCTCCTCTCCCCAAGAAGCTCCCTCTAAAAAAGCTCCTATCCTTCTGTGTCAGGGTTCCTGAACCTTTGCTGTCTTACTTTATGCCAAATACCTCTTTCTCCCATCCGCTATTGAGTGCTCTGTTCTTCACTCATGCCTATTGGCTGGATTCCCCACTGCAGTCAGTGCTTCACGCTTTTCCTCTACCAGGTCAGGGGCTTAATCCTTCTTCATTCACACCCCCACACCCCCAGTTCACACCAGCTGTTCCAGTTCACCCTCTTTCCTACTTGTCTCTCCCACAAAGCTTAGTTGTGCCCTTGCTGTTTACATGATGTCATGCCTGTCAATATCTTCCCCTCGTTTCCCCTCTGACAGGAAAAAACTCAAGACAATCCCTCTTTCAGTTTAAAAGGTGTTGTGGTTTGGGTTTTTTTTTGTTTGGGGGCAGGGAGTGGGGTGGGTGTTGGGGTTTTTTTTTTAGGAGAGTTTTTAACAAAGAGAGAGAAGCAGAGACAGCACCTCACCAATGTTCCTCTCCCTCCAAACAGTTAATAGAGCTAGCTGGAGTCACCTAGACCCCCCCCTGCTTTTTGGTCTCCCTAGATGTATGGCTTTCTAAACAGCATAGGTATGGCACCCTTTTATAAATTCACTACACCATTTCTTAAACAATTCTACAGAGCTAGCCATCACAGGCCTCCCTTCCCTCTCTCTGCACGGGAACCCTTGAGTCCCTGCCCCCTTTTGCCATCACTGCCCAAACTGCAAATCCCTAATCCGTGCTTTTTTCTTCCTGTCTTCCCCTATTCCCAGTAACCTCCAGGAAATTATGGACAACAGAAACAAAGGCTTTAAAAAAACCCAAATAAATGAGACATGATGGAACCTAAGAAGCTGACAGCAAGCAGGAGAAGTCTTTATCTCTAGATGATATCTATTCTGATCAGTTTGGGGGGATCCTGCTGTAACTGCTACAAGATTTTTTTTAAATAGATATAAATTCAATACAAAGTAATAATTACTGTTGGCACGAACTTATGTCCTAAAATTCTAGCTTCCCATGCTATTTTAAGAGACCTGTGTTTAAACTTGAAGGATTACCAAAGCTAGGCCCCTCCATGAGCAACCATGAAAGCAGCAGGATCACTGTTTCCTTTCTCTCTTTTAAAAAGACAGAGAATTACGTTTAGCCACTTTTCTTCCTAGTGTTGATGGAAGGAAAAAAAATACATGTCAGTTTCCTCAGAAACTGAAGGGGTATGAGATTCACCTGCAAAACTTAATGAAGTAACTGTAGCTACTTCAGAGAAGTCAGCTGGCAGTTGAGCAAAATAGTTCACTGTCAAATGGTGGGGATAAAATGGGAATCATCACCTAAGAAGTGCTCTTTTTACACTCTAATGCAGCAAATACACACTGTTCATACTTAAAAGTCAGCAAAACTTTTCATTCCTAAATATTTCATAATTAGTATTAAAAAAAAAAAAAAAAAAAAAGAAAAAAACTTCAGCCTGCAGTCACAGTGAAGAAGGTATTTCAGCCCTCCACAGGACATGAAATGTGCAGGTAGTGTCCTCCTCAACACCACTGCTAGTGTAGCAGTCCCGTACATTATTTCTATAGATTACTGTCCTAAGTTACACAGAGTAGGAAACTGGACAAACACTCTACAAAAATATACACACATGGATTTTAGTTAGAACAGTGCTTGGGGGATGCAGTCTGCTAATGGCTTAGCTACAAGCAAGAAGGCTTATGTTGAAACGTGACTTACAGGAGACAATGATACAACCCATGTTTCTACTAGACAAGGAGACATTATTGAAGCAGACACTATTTTATAAAGCCAAAACATATTGTGCTAGTCAGTGACAAAGTGGCTTTAGTGGCTACTCATGCTGATGAAAATAAAAAGAATAGTGGAAAATAAAAAGAATAGTGTATAAGGAAATAACAGCTACACAGTAAGAGAACAAGGGAGCATTGTATGGTTTTACACATTAATTGCATTGGCCAGGGGGGGAAGTATTATTAAATTGTGGAATTCACTGCAATACGACATAATGGAACCTGAAAGTACACACAGGTTCAAAACAAATAATTCAAAAGGCAAAATCAGGTGGAAGGTGTCTGTGGAGAAATAGATCCATCAGTTGCTGTTCTAGCTAGTAACCTGAGTAGAATCCCTCACCAAGAAACCCCTAAACCACAGTCTGTTGGCAGCTGGAAGGGTATTTCGGGGAAAGATCTCTTTTTCTAGGCATCTGCTAGCAGCTACTGTCTGAGGGATTTCAGCTACCAGTCTTACTTGTTTTTGATGGTTTGTACAAACATCAAGACTTCAGTGTTTTCAATAAAGGACTAATAGAAATGGCCCACTTAAGACTGGTTAGGGAAAAAAAAAAAACCCAACCACACAAACCAACTCATAAGAAAAACCCCACCTAAAACCCAAACCTGCTTGTTATTTCATCCAAGTCTTCTATCCAGTGCTCCTACGCTTCCACCAAGAGAATATAACAAGTTCTTGTTAGTCCAGTAGGTAATTAAGACTTGTTCATGAGTGCAAGAGGTGGTTGGCAGTATAGAGACATGATGTTGAAGTGCACTATGCTATTAGTTCAGCCTGTGATTCAGTGACCTTTAACATCATTCTCAGTTCCACCTTCCCCCTAGCCCTTCCAGCCTACACATCCAAGTCAAAAGTACAAAGTAAATATTACAACAGTATATATAGCACCGGTTAGGGTTGCAACAGTTTTAGGTATTTTTATATTTTTAAAAAAGCCATCCAGAACCATGACATCTTAGGTGGAAGACGAGCTGAGTCATTAAACAATCAGAAGAGAGATAATGATGCCCTAAGTGATGCAGCAAGAGAAAGTGAGGGCTATTCTCACAGCGCAGAGGCAAAAAAAAAAAAAAAATCCCAGTAGGATAAGGAGTCTGACTTTACACTACATATTTATAAGGCATATACTGATACCTGAACAAGGAAGTTTAGTCCAAACTGTAGATTCTTATAAAATTCAGCTTCCACAATTAAAAAGATAGTAAAGTTCCTAAAATTCAAGCTAAGCCTTCCTGGAAGGAATAATTCCCTAGATATCTGCAACACAACCTTTTTCTTTTTGTGCAAGAGTCCTCAAGGGAAAAATAACTTAAAATTTACTTTCTGCCTTTTTTTTTCTGAATAGCAAAGAGAAGAAGCTGAAATGAACATGCAGACACATAGCTGGGAAACTAATCTAAAGGTAGCAGTTCCACAAGCATTTTAATTCTGAAAGTGCCACTAGAAGACAATCTGCAGTTTCCAACCATTCACTCTCATCTCTATCCTCCCTTCTCCTACTGCCTGCCACAGAGCGCCTCTACCTGGTGATACAAATCAGGGAAGTGATAGAGTTAGACCAAAGCAAAGTTAATTTTGATCTGGATCAGCTTCCTGGTATGCCTGCCACAAACCTCTTCTAACACAAAGGGCAAAGCAACTAGAGAAAAAGAAAGGTTCTTCTGTCAACAAGAACACTCACCAAAGTATATCTAAGTTATTAAAAAACCCCAACCACCACCTCTGCCTTACATTAGGATTGAAGCCCATCAGAATGCAAGAAAAACAGCCACCCTTCAAGATATTTTACCTACACAAAGCAATTTTCCCCTGATATTTTCCCCCCTAACTACCATGAAGACTCTGCACTGGGAAACCCGTAACAGGCTGGGAAGCTCCAACAGAACTCCTTAAATTGTCAGAGAAACTGTAGGCAACCCAGTTTAAGCGACAGCAGCATCAGCCCACGTTAACAACAAGCCTGTTCTCCCTCCAGAAGCTAAAGCAATTAAATATTTCCCACGCAAGGATGGGAAGCATTTGAGTTACTGTCAGCTAACACATCTGCAACACAACTGAACCTCGATTTTGAACAAAGCGATGCTGAAGCGGCATCAGCCACGCGTGGTGGCCGGCTCTGCCCTGCTCCTGGGAGCATCCCGCACCCTCTCTCCTGGACGGCAGCTGTTTCTACCTCTGCAGCCCCTGATACAGCTTTCCTCTCAGAAGGGAGCTGACACAGCTTATGTCTCCTTCCCAGCAAGCTGCCTGAGCAGAGGCACACGCGTGGGAGGTCAGATGGTCCCTGGAGCAGGCTGGGGTCCCATGCACCAGGGTCAGCCCGGCTCCCCAGCACACGGCGCAGGCCAAGCGCCCGCTCCAAGCCCCGGCCCCACGGGGACCTCTGGTCAGCGAAGGGCCGGGAAGGAGCCCACTGAAACTCGCCCTTCCACGGGATCCCCCCAGCATGTCGGCATTCAAACCGTAACACCCACCTCCAGCTCGACCCCTGCCACCCCAAAGCGTGACCCCGGGCATCCCCCCTCCCCTGATTTCTCAGGGCAAACCCGCAGCGGTACCTTAGCCCTCCCTCCCGCGGGAAGGGCCGCGCGTATTACCGCGGTGGAGCCCCAAGTCACAGGGCACCGTACCCTGCGGCGGGCGCGGGCCCGAGAGCTCCGGGTACTAGCAGGAGGCACCGGGACGGCTCCCCCGGGGCCGAGCGGC
>VYZV01037047.1:60006-84381 GCA_013401275.1 Pandion haliaetus | reverse complement strand
CCCTTCCCTCCCACGCAGCAGGGATCTCCGTTTCTGGGCCGGTTGCCTTGTCCGTGGCGGCTGCCGGCGGCGGGAGGAACCCTGGGTCGTCGAGGGGGTGCCCGCCTGCTTCCCGCCATTTCCGCAGGCCCCTGGGCAGCCTGGGCAGGTGCTGGGGCCTGATGTGGTGGGCCTGCGCGCCCACCTCTCGTCACCGCTGGACGCGGGCAGGGTGGGTTGAATCCCCCTTTCCCCTGTGAATTTCCTTATTCATCTTAATGTCTTTTTGCACGTTTTACAATGCAGCTGACGGCGGCAGCGAGGGTGCACGTGGTGGGTGGCCGGCGAGGCTTTTTGCTGGAGCAAGGCATGAAGGCAGAACTTGGGCAGCGGGCAGCCTCCCTGCTCTCAGCAGGACACCACAGCCACGTCTGCAGGGAGGTGATCCCCCGGTGTATTGGCGAAGGGGCCCTCCATCGCAGGCAGGAGACCCTCTGCCTGCTGTCAGTGGTGGTCTGACATGTTACGGGGCACCTGAAGACTCTGTTATGCTGGATTGCCTTCATCTCCTTGAGCTGCTTAGAGAAGGTGCTTCAAAACAAATACACCTTTTTGGAAATTGCGGCACGTCAGATTATTTGAATTTGTCATGTGAAGGATTTTAGATGTATATCCCTGACTCTCTAGGAAGGTATGTGGTTTTTTAATGGGGCCAAGGAAAGGTGAGCACTGTGCAGCTGTATGAAAGATTAAAAGATGAAGTAGAAAATATAAAAGACAGCCTCTAACAAGTATTATATACCCAAATAGCATCTTCTTGGAATCAGCAGCCCTTTTATAAGTTGTTCTATTGTGGGCCAGAGACTGCAGCTTTCTGGCCACACAGCAATTTCTTGGACAGAGCAGTTCCCTGTTATTCACCGTGAGATGATTCCCTTTGGTAATACGTTTTTGAGTAGGTTTCTCTACTGCAAGGGTCAGGAATGCTTGACATGCAAAAGGGTGGTTTCAAAATCCCTTGACATGGTATGTGTATCCCAAATGCTATGTCATTCATCTGCTGACTTAGTTTACAGTTCAGTAAATACAGTACAATACGGTAATTGGCATTAGGGGCCAAACAGAGAAGAGAGGAACTGCAAGCAAAGGAGGGGGTAATACATAATGTAATAAAGGAGTCAATGACAGCCAACCTGAGAGTGGCAAAAGGCAAGTGTGACAGGTAGATTCACAACCAGCCATACCCCCATCCATTGGAATCACTGGGTTTGGAAAAGGGAAAATACTGTTTCTTTTAATACCCTGTGCATCGCTGTGGTCAGTGAACGTGATGGTACTGGTATTTACGGAAAGATTGCTCAAGCTCTTTGTGATACTAAGAGGAAAATAAAAGGAAAACATTTTTTATGTTTTTAAGAATTATAACCGAACCAGTATTGAATCCATATTCTTAATTATAAACTTAAGTAATTAAAACAGAAAGAAGGAGGGAAAAAAAAAAAGCTAGGAAAAAAGGGGGGGGGGGGGATAAGGGGGGTAAAAAATGGGGGCCAAATGAGTAGAGGAAGAAATAAATTCAGCTGAGAATCTATCACAGAGCTGGGGGAAGGGTTTGTTTCAATTTAAAAAGTATTCAGCAACAAGGCATAGAACAAGACAAACATAGAAGTTAAAAGTTCAGTGTGTTTAGATTTCCAGTGCTTCCTCAGTATTCAGGATACACTTTTGCTTCCAAATGTTCTCTGCTTCAGCAAAGCAGCAGCTTTACTTGTCAGTCAGTAAAGCAAGCCACAAAAATCAANCCCCCCCCCCAAATGAAGTAGAGGAAGCTTGAAACTTTTTTTTTAAAAGAATATTTTAAAAAATAGCTGACTTTTAGTAAAGACTTCCTTATAAACAGCATATCCTAATTTAAGCATTCTTTAAAAGATTTTCATGTAGTTTTCTCCTCCCCTTTTATATTTGTGAGATTGTTTTCAATGAGGGAAAAATGGGCTCACACTGGCCATGATCTTTCAGTGCAAATGGGTAACTACAATGCCTGTATCAAGCTCCACATAAAGCAGTTTGAGAATGGATCTGTATTTATACCACAGTCACATCTATATATCAAATGCCCTTTCATGGGCAAGGAGAATAAGCCAAGAGAAGACAAAATATTTTCCTCTGTCTTCTTTAAAAATAATGCCCTTTTTTTTTTATTAACTTTGATTCTTCTCTCTCTGTGTGTATATCTATATATGTATACATATTTGGGTCTGCCGCCTTATTCCAAGTAATGACTTTCCCTGGCCTGTGTAAGTCAAACTGAACACCAAGGCAGAGCTTTCGAAAATAGTAAATTCCTACCAGATATGTGAAAGTGGGCAGAAAAGAGAATCATTATTAAAGGTGCTACTGAACTATAACCTCAGCGCATACTAGTTGATGGACAGTGTACATAGCAAACAGGTAATGTGAATAATGCAACTAGCTGAAGGCAAAGACTGGTTTCGCGTATTACAAGGCATCAGGGAACACAACCGTAGGCTGTAAAAGCACGACTAGTTTCATTTCTCCTGGAGCTTTTGTGTTGTGCTGTTACTTTATCTCATATGACCAGGTTTTATTCGCTGTCTTCTGTTACTCCTAGGTCTCTTTCAGGTTCACTAATTTCCCAGAAATTCCATGTGAGCTGACTTTGGAGAAATTTCTTCTTGGGAGCACTGGGACATACCTTCTACTACGTGATACTGTGCTGCTTCTATTTTCTCTAGGTTGTTTTGCTTGTAGTTTTTGTTGTCTTTGGTACATCTTTATTCTCCCAAGCTGGTGTTAACTGCAGATTTCATTAGCATTTTCTTAACTCTGTGGGTTTGGTCATTTTATTTCATCTATCAAACACCATCCCTGGAGAATCCCATTAGGAGATCAACATAAATCAAAATGTTATCTTATGTTATTCTCTATTTAAGGTTCTGCAGCATATTTTAGATCTACTAGAAATCCCTTTCCTATCCCACCCCATCCTATCATTCCTCTCAAAGTCATTTTCAATTAATTTTTAATCCAGGGGCTTGGCTGGTCAGCAGTTAGTGAGAGTATGAATTTATAGCACACTAATGCCCACTCATCTCAATTCCACGCATGGCCTGATACCCAGTACTTCCTATTGGCGTGGCGCGTCTCGAGCCCGAGGGACAGCCAACGGCAAATGCTGGGCAACGCAACTGCGGAGGAATTAAGGGCATCCGAATATAATGCTTACCGTTCACACAGTGAAAAGTAGCTTAGTTCAGCTTGTCTTTTAACACTGCTGGCATCTGGTAGAAATTAGAGTAGCTAATTCCATCAGCAGAGAGCCTACAGAAGCTGCGATTTATGCTGGCTTCCAGGTTGTTATGTACGGTATATTAAGACTGAGGAGGCAGATAGATACATAAGCTTGAAGCTGTAAACATTATTGCATACAAAGTGCAGATGGCTATGCACATCCTTTTGGCTTACAGAAAAGCACAAACTCAAAATAACTATAGCTTTTGGTGCTGACTATAATATATCTCAACAGACTCATACTATTTTAATAGAGGGCCATGTGCTTAAGTGCTTAAACCTGCATGGCATAAATTCAAACTGACCCTTTCCCACAGCCTTCTGCCCTTCAAAACAGATGAAGGGAGTCCCGATTCACTGGTGAGATAAAGAGAAATTGTTAATCCTCTATGAAGTTTTCTTCTTAGTAGATGTGTTGCCTTCTTTCATGTGTAGGTGTGAATGAATGTGTAGGAGAGAATGGATTTTGGCAGGAGCAGGGTGAAATGCAGGTGGGGGGGTGTCCAGCATCACTGAGAATGGAGAATTGCTTCCTTGCACAGACGGTAGCACAGAAGAAATCACAAAGACAGAAAGGAGAGAAAGAAGAAAAAGGATCTCAGAGTGAGTGAGATTTACAGAACAAAGTGAGAAAACGCATTCAGATCCCCAAAGTGAAAGAAGTGGTAATTCAACTGCAAAAACACCCGTTCAGCAGTGGCGGTTCATAGTAACGCATTCTTTTATTACTGCATTATTACTAACTGCTGGATGTTTGAAAATGCGCTAACATCAAATAACCACCTTGTAATGTACTACTGGTCTAAGTAGACCTTTATCTTTATAAACCGTAACTGGAGATCAATCATTAGTCAGTAAGCACATAACCTACCCTATCTATACAGCCAGAGTGAGAACCGGTAAGTAAATGACAGGGCAATAGGGAATCGACAACCTGGCCATATTGTGTGTGACCTTGTGTCTCACATGCTTTAGAGTTTGCTGGAGACTTACAGACAATCACCCCCGCTCCTGAAATACTTGGAGGTTAATGACACTAGAGCTGGAAAAGTAATGTAGCCATTTTACCTTATCTAAGGCATTTTTGCCTTGCACGGTAAACTCACTAGTGATATGGTCTGAGTCCCCTTTTCTGCTACGGTACCTACGAGAGCTCCATGAATTGATGAGGAAGGGGGTGGATCCAGAATGATGAAAGCTGTCAGGGTTGGCATTCAAAACATGTAGATACAAAATTGCATATATCTATAGCATTTAACTTCACTCACATTCTGGGTCATTTACCTTAAAAGTGTAAGCCCATTGGGTTAGGTGACTGCTGATACTGTTTTCCACTCAATGTGGTGGGCTCAAGTTCTTGCTTTACAGTATGTGGAAACTAAACAAGAAATGTGGTAAGATGAGACAGAAAAAAACTTTAAAAAATAGTGAACAAGACCTTGGTAGATCTTAAACACTTCATATTTATTGTACATTAAATAAAACAATTTCAGTTCAGTTGAGAGACTGATGGGTTGGGTTTAGGAAATCAAAACTTCTAAAGGAAGATATGTTCAGCTTAAATGATCATTAAGTACATATGTATTAATTACGTTATAGTAAAACCATATTCTGTTAACAATTCCCAGGTGAATAAGATACATTATCACAGAGGTATGTATTCCAAGGGTCTTATTGCACAGCTACTGGGTAATCCATGTACTTCCAGTCTGAGAAAAATCTGCTTTGTACCACCGAGTACAAACTCTTGACTGCCTCGTCGTGTTTATTACACAGCTTCTCCTCTTTCCTCATTAAAAAACAGAACACAATATCAAACAGAAAATAAAGCTGAACATTACAAAACATGTGTTGTCTTCAGTTCATTTCATTTCAACCCCAAAGCAATCCATGCGTATTCTTTCTTTTCAGTAAGAGCAGGTAGGGAAAACAAAACAACAAATAAGAAAGAAAAAAAAAAGAAAGAAAGAAAAAAAGAAAATCCCCAACCACACGTTTGCTCTGTCATTGCAAGAACTAAAATGCTGCAATTCTGCTACCAATTTCCAGTGCAGTGGGAGGAAACACTGTGGACGGACTCTCACTTCCCCTCAGTTTTGTTTGCCTGTACTTCACGCATATATGAATCAATGATATGCGGAGGCACTCCATCCATCAGTAGTCTGAAGAACGAAAGCCCACCTACAAACAAGGAATAAGACAATCTTCAGGTTGAAGGTCCCTGTAGCAACAGCTTTGTACTTTTATTTTCTGGTATAAGTGACAAAGATTTAGTCAGGCCCTATTGCATACTTCATTTTGAGATGTGATAAAATTCATCCCTGTTCAAAAGTCCAGCACGAGAATTAACCATTATTTAACCTCTGTACTATACTGAACTGTCCTGTCCTCTTGTGCAGGGTGAATTTCATTTCTGGGATATGATCTATACAGTCCTTTATCTCACCCCATGCAATAGTCTATGATAAGCTTCACCTCAAATAACCCTCCGGGATTTCCATCCGGCTGGGTGGAGTATAGTCAGAGACGGAAGTGAGCCCAGAGGGAACAACGTACACAACACTTGACTATGATGAGTTGTGGAAACCATGCAGAGACATTCAAATTATTCTAGTGTTGGTTTTTATAGTGGTTTATAAGTATTTAGCAAGATATTTACCATGTTGCTTGAAAATAACAGGTGGGATGACATACATAAAAGAATCACGAAAAAAAGCCAGGATTTTAGATATAGGTGCCTTTAGGCTCCAGAGGGAGGTGATGAAAGTGGAAACTTTTGTCTGCTGGGGAAGTCTGAAGAATGGTTTTAGATTTGCCTTTGAATAAAAATAGACCACATGTAATCACCTTAGATCCAGGTGCTTACTCCCTGAAAGCGCTGGAGTTTTCCCAGGGCTTAAAGCTGTTGGTGTGTGATCTCAAAGCTGTGGGAGGTTGTCCTGGTTTAGGCTGGAATAAAGTTAATTTTCTTCTTAGTAGCTGGTATAGTGCTGTGTTTTGGATTTAGGATGAGAAGAATGTTGATAACACATGGGTGTTTTAGTCGTTTCTGAGCAGTGTTTATACTAAGTCAAGGACTTTGCAGCTTCTCATACTGCCCTGCCAGTGGAGTGCACAAGGAGTTGGGAGGGGATACAGCTGGGACAGATGACCCCAACTGACCCAAGGGATATTCCAGACCATATGATGTCATGCCCAGTATATAAACTGGGGGGATTTGGCTGGGGAGCACCGCAGCTCGGGATTGGCTGGGCATTTGTCAGTGGGTGGTGGGCAATTTTATTGTGCATCACTTGTTTTATATATTCTATTACTAGTAGTAGTAGTATTTTCCCTTCCTTTTCTGTCCTATTAAACTGCCTTTATCTCAACCCAGGAGTTTTACTTCCCCTCCCCACCAATTCTCTCCCCCATCCCACTGCGGGGAGGGGGAATGAGCGAGCGGCTGCATGACGCTTAGTTGCCAGCTGGGGTTAAACCACGGCAGAGGTCCTGCACTGCACTGATCCATAGGGGAGACTTACTCCACACTTGTGGCCAGCATCTTCCTTAGCTGAAGCAGCGGGTGTCCTTGCTCACAAGCCCTGCTGACAAATAGGGGCTTTTTAAATTAGGTGCTTCCTCCAGCCCTGCCAAAACTTTGTTTCCTGTCTCTGTGAAACTAAAGCTTTTTTTTTTTCTTCTTCTTTTTTTTCCATTTTCCAGTTTTATGATGGTTGGAGTCAATATTCACTGAACAGGTATCAGAAAGTACCATTCCCAGCCTTTTAGGTCTTTGTGCTTTATGACTGTGGCTTAGCCACTGTGAGTAAAAAACTGAACCAAACCTATTTTAAATCACTGCTGTAATAGAAAACCTGGCTTTTAAGAAAGCCATTGGAAGTACTCCATGTTTTCTTTGGTGTTCTGGAAAAAGGAACAAGGCAAAAGAATTTTGAAGAACATTTAATAATTTTAGCAATCCAAGACAAAATATTTCTTTCAGTGCCCAGAAAAATATGTGTGTAAAGTCTAACACACCAGCCAGGGCACCCCAGATCCCACTGCTGCAGAAGCAGTAATTTACTAGAAATAATCCAAATTAGGAGTGAAATTTCATGCCATTACAAAAAATGTCATGGAAACAAAAAACGTGGATATTTCTGTTAATTTCATTGAAATCAAATGACATTTGGAAGGAACAGTGGGGAAAAGGTAAATATTTTGCTAAAAGCATTAGAGTCTGCCCTTTCTCAGGGTGAAGGGTGCCATTTGTTGTAAGAAAGCTATGTACCATTACTATCCCGCTTACAAGTCTGCATGAGTATTCTGTTCTGCAAGTTGCAAAACCACCTGCCAATAACTGCACTTACCTTCTGAGCCTTTTCTGGAACACACCAAAAGCTTTAAAGCAAAAGTACATTGCCAGGGTGAAGATACCAGTGTCTCTGAATGCTTCAGCTAAATGCAACTGAGCTGATACACACACAGCATTTATCCTGAGTACAGATTTTAGGAATTTATAACCTTTATTAACACAAGGATTATCCGATTAAAGTGCTATTAGTTACTAGTGATTATGAGACTGCGCTATCTCATTTAACACCGTCATTATTACAGAACTGTTCGCTTCCGACCTTAGGTAGATGCACAATACAGACCAAAAAAAAGCATGCTTTTTGGCATTCTTTTCAACTCATGTAGTGCAAGTTGTGATATGAATCATTCATTTGTAAATGAAATTAACTGTGGAATAAATATTTCATTTATATAGAGGTATATTCCTATATGAAAATAACTGACTGTAAATGCAAAATGCTCTTTTATTACTTGCATTTTATTCATGCTAATTAATCATGCTAACTCATGCACTGTTAAATTCCACTGAAACATGCATTATTACAAGGTAGTGGGATGTACTACTAAGAGGAGTTACTGTAACAAGCAATTATTATAAAAATCTGAAATTATATGCCTTAAAACTATCATGCTACTAATTTTAAAAAACATTTTCATTAAGTGAAATAATGAAAATCATGCCATACTAGGCAGACATTGTATGACGTGTGAACAGACATAAGCTTCATATGCAAGAACCATATGAAAGCTTACCTTAGATGACAATATACATTCAAAAATCCTTACTGTGTAACTAAGGGAGAGAGAGAAAGAGAAGTAACAATTTAATCACAAACACAAAAGTAGAGAGAAAATGTTGAGTGAAATTATGCTTACAATTATGTCAAGATGATGTTTTAATCCTTAGTCATGTAAAATATGTAGGAATAGAAGCACATGAAGAGTAAAAGGTAGGGATCCAGTTCCACTTCAAAATTATCATTAATATGTAAAAGCTATATTAATATGTACAAGTAACTATAAATCCTGTAATTAGTCTGAAGTATAGATTGGAACCAAATTATGCAACTGACATTTATGATAAAAGTTTCCAAACGTAGCTTCAAAGAAGCTAACATATATATATATAGTATTTTCCACCAGGGGAAAAAAGCACGCACATAACACTGAAGCATATATATATATGTTGAAACTCTATAAGGCAAAATAATCAAGTACAGACTAATTACATAACTGTGCACTAAAGTATGTACTTTGTCACATATCCACATTTACATTACTTAAAGCATGCTCTTTATAGGTGCCCTTACCTTTAAACATTTTGACTCTATAAAACACCCATATATGTACATTTATACGTGTCTATGTATATAAAAGCACTCAACTTTGTACCTATTGTAGCCTTTTAAGAAAAATACCTTAATACTTCAAAAACTACAGGAACATTATCTAGCCTGATTTCTTAACATGTTTTAGGTTTGAAATAGTAAATTTGGATGCATGGTACACTGCGGACTGGTTTCTGGGCATCTCTGTCATTTTAAAACTGCACTGTCAATATTCTCTATTTGGGCAAGGTTACAAGCAAATACATTTCTATAGAAAGAGCCAAATTCTCTGAACCCCACCAAACCTGAATTTAAAGTAAGTTCTAGAGCAAATGAAGTAAAATTACATGCTTGTAAGTAAAAAGTTTTCACTGATTTCAGTTGGATCAAGATTTCATCCTTAGATTCTGTAGGTTAAGCTCAGGCATGGATTATGATTCTGAGCACTAACTTGTAACCAAAGACTGGTCTGTAATAAAGAATGCCTTTTACATACAAAAACTGACTTTATGATACTGCTGTTCTTTCAATAATTCTACAAACTAACCGAGGGCTGGTTTTTTGAGATGGAAATTTCTATCTCCTGGAAAGGCCTAAGTGTTCTGGTCAAAGGTAGTCACAGTCATTAAATAAATTCTTTATAGGTCCTGCCCAGTGGCATAGCAGAAATATGTCTAAAACTTTTGCAACTCTGATGTTAAATACCCATATTCTTGATTAATTTGGCCTTCTTTGCTCATGTGACATAGACATCGTATGCCATGAGACACTCACTAGTTTAATCTAAAAAAGCAAATAAATACACACTTTGCATGCAGAAAATGCATTTGCATGTGGAAAGAAAGGAAGGGAATGAAATGGAATGTCCAGAGGATTATGCTTATTATAAACCTGATTATTCCCCGCCAAGAAGAATGGTTCTCCTGGGTTAATTACTCCATGATATATCACTGCAGAATTAGAATATTTATAGTGGTATTTATTCGCATTTGAAATTCTTCCCAGTTGATGTTAACACTTTTTTTAAAAGTATTTCTCATACAGCATCTTTGCTATCATCAACCTATCAGAGTGAGCACCAACCTCGATTTCGCTCTCAAGATAAACATTCTCAAAAACATTTGTTTCATGATAAAAGCAGCATGGCACTTTATCTGAATCTTTTCATTGACTCCTGTGAATCTGATAAGGAATCAGTTTCTTACTGTTTGCAATGGAGACTTACAACCATATTTATGAATTTACCTCAACAAACTTAAAAGGTATATACATTATTTTCTGTAGTAAGGTTAGTATAAAACACGTATAATGAGATTCTGTGTATGTATCATGTTTCAAGGTATATGAGGTAGAGTTATTCTTTTCTCTAAAATCTATTACACGACTTTTTACAGCACGTTTATATTTACAAAAAAAACCATTGCACATGCAATTGTACTGAGCAGCTCATATACCTGCCATCTTTAAGTTCACCCAGCAAAACTTAAAACAGAGGAATGAACTACTGTCTATCTGAAATAACATCAGTACATGCAAAACCTTTTTATGAGGACAGAATAAGGTTTTATTATTTTTATTATTGTGCTCATAATTGTCACTAAAACTTTTTCAGGACATGAGCTTTAAATTTAGTAACAACTAGGGGGTTTAATTTTACACCTAAAATAATGTAAGCAAATGGCTAAAAAAGTAGAAAATTGTAGCATGCTGATGGTATTCGTAGCCAGGGTATTCATAGCTACTCAGTTGTTCAAATAGTATGCAAAATCAGAAATCCTAGACTGCTCTGTGAGTAGTTCTCTGACATTCCTAGGATTGAGCATATATATATGTGATAAATTTCAGGTCTCCAATATCTCAGACATAGATGGATAAAAGAAATTCTAGCCAACATAAGGAAAATTCACTTACTGCAATATATACCGTTGAATGGCATAGAGCTTTTTAGCATGACTTACTATCCAAAGATCTGTAATAAAAGCACTGTAGCTGGTATGTTGACCAGATAGGTAGCATAGCTTTGAGCCTGTTGGTGTTATTCAGGCAACATGCAACTGTATCTCATCATTTTACAAATCCAGGCCTTGATTGTTACTTGCTGGAATAAAGCTGAACCAGTTTAAAGCTATACATATGAAAACAAACAAACAAACAAACACACACACACACACACACACTGCAGTCTATTTCCCAGTGAGTCAGAAATCCCTAAATCTTTGCTCTGCATCAGCATGATGAGCAGTGATCTGAAGAGCCTTCTTAAATGAACAAACAGGCTGAAAAACTTAAGAGAATGATTCAACACGTAAGTTAATAGAAGAGCGAAATAAGATGCAATTATGTTTTTATGCTCTGGCTGTTTAATACTCATTTGCATTTGTCTGTATCACGTAGCAAACCCTGAGCCTATCCTGGTTTGCCAAGCTACAGCTGCTGTATTCGCTTAATCCTATTCCCTTTGAATTCATCAGTTGAACTGCCAATCATGTCAAGAGTATCAGCACTGAACCCTTACAACAGCTGTCCTGTGCCTAAGCCCTACAAATCACTAGTCTAAGCAGTCTTCAAAAAGGAGTCTGAAGTAATGGCTAAACCTGCCAGGATGGAAAGAGGAATCTCAGCCGGGGCGACCAATCGCATCCCAAACCATTGGGAGAGAACCACGATACCAAGCTTGGTGGGAGGGAGTGGGACTGCACCAGGTGACGGTTGTTATGAAATAGGGTTCAGAAGCCAACCATTAACTAGGGGAGGTGGGATTTAGGTTAATGACACAGCCCATCACATAGCTAAGAAGAGAGAAACAACACACAGCCCAGGTAGGATCATAACAGCCTGCATTTTTCAGGACTTCTTCCAGGTGTGATGCAAAACTGAAGTGCTGCTCTGAGCAAGAGGTCTATGGCATAGTATTCCATTTTTTCAGTTCATCTGTTAAAGTAAATATTACTTTCTTTGAGAAGAAAGAAGGCTTTTTGAGTCTAGAAATGTCTATGCTACAAGCCTTTTGCAGTCAGTGGGTGTGAGAGGTTTTGTTTAAAAGTGGGGAAGGATGAACTCAATCTTCTCTAAAGCAAGTAATTCTTACAGCCCCATTCTCGCTGTAGCAAAGGTGTGTTCAACTGCAACCCCAGGATAAGGTGCCAGAGGAACTGAGACTGTAGGATGTGCTGCAGCCAGCTGACAGGATGGTTAATACAACCCTCAGGACATGATGCAAAGCCCATGCATCTATCCAAGGCTCCCCATGGGATGAACAATCGGGGGGATGCTTGAATCTGACTGAGGTGCTAGGGTATGTCAGCAATGCTAAGAACTGAGTTAAAATCTCAGACTGCCAGAGCTGGAAGCAATCTTGAGATGTCTTCTAGTGAATATCATAATCCTAACCAATTGTACTGCTGTCATTCTTCTAAGCTGCTCTTAAAGGCTCTTGGTACCAAAGGCTCTACAACCTCTGCAGGAAATCTGCTCTAGTTCTTCACTACTCTGACTCTTGTCTGCCTTAAACGTTTGCTGCCATGTTACCAGACATAATTTTTTTGTTTGTTTTAATCTTTAATGCACCCATTATGGAAAGAACCACCTGTGAATGGGACAGGTCTGGCAGCCTGTGAACATAGTGTATCGTGTGCTCTCCATTTCAGAACACTACTCAGAAAACTGGACTTAGGAAAGTTAAATAAGCATGTCAGCAAAAATCAGCAGGGACTTCATCTCAGCTGTACCTAGTGACCACTTTAATGAACAGAACTGTAGCTTTTTCTCTTAGATGCATTACTTCTAATTGACTGGAAAAGGATCTAAGCATTCCCAGCCTATTTCTGATTCCAGTCCATAAATGTAAGAAATTTAATTCCCCAATAGTATTTATCAAAGGCAAAAATCTCTCCACACTTCTCTCTTAAAAAACTCTTAACATAGAGCAGGTTCCACTGCTGATGAACAGTTTCTTGGGAAGTGTTGCATATTAAAAGAGAGCTTGAATGATGACATGGTGTTTGTATTATGCTTCAATGCCAGCAAACTAATTCATCCTGATATTCAAGTGAAAAAAAGTTCCACAATCAGCAGAAGAATCTATATTTCACAACAGCTAGAAAGGGAATTACTGAAGAATAGTATGTAATCTGTGGTAACGTTTAGAGTTTGGACTTCCTAAAATGAGGAGATATTAAATTATTTCTTATCTTAAAAATGTTTCACAGTATTCTGCACATTAAATGTAAAAAATTCTTTGTAAAGTAAAGGACAGAAATAAACAGCTTCTTGTATTTAAAAATGTAGTATTTGGTTGTACTACAAGCAAAGTGCTGGAGACTGAAAAGTTACAATTGGGTGTAAACGTGCGTAAGAACTTTAGGGCTTGGGGAGGTAGGAAGTTTAATGAAATAGCAAACTAACTTGGCCTTTCAGTACAAAAAAATAGATGAAGCAACCCTCTCAGGTGATGAGATCTTCTGTTATGCTGTGAAATAGAAAGTTTGCTTGTGATTAAGGAAAACAATCATACTACCAGGATAAGGACATCACCTTTTAAACACAATATCTTAAAAAGAAATCATTAAAATTATGAAACATATTATGCATATTTTCATTACATTAATTAAATGTTTAACTTCATAGACCAAACACTTATTGCAATGGCTTCTTGCTAGCAGATTTGAGCTGTGGGACAAGATACACCAGAAAATACAGAAAATGGAAATTGAAATCCAAAATAAACACAATACAATCCATAAGGATATCAAATATTATGGTTTTCATTATAGACTAGCATGATGGAAATAATATAATTAGGGCCATATTCAGCTAGCCAAATACCCTCTAAATTCCTGAGTTAGACACTTCCTATCAGCTGGCTTTAGGCAGCTTTCCTTACTTATAACCTCAGATTCATTTTTTCAGAACTACTTAGCTTATTCCACAGTTGAAACAAAAGCCTTTGGTGGGAGTTAGTCCAGCTAAATATGACACCATCTTTTCCTAAGAAGTAATTTTCTGAAAAATATCATCCTGAGATTATTCATTAGTAGTCCAACCCAAATCCTATTGACATTCATGATATCCCAGTCAATGCTATACTCCCTGGTATTCATAAAATTTATCTATTAATGAGAATAAAGTATGTCTTCAGTTGTAGAAGGCTAACCTACTTCGTCCTCTTTCCCTGTAGTTGCAAAATCTGTAGTTTTTAATACTTTGTTCTTAAAGCAAATACAGCAACTGTATCAACTAGCTTGTGTCCTTGGGAACAATACTGGTTTTTGCTACATGTTTTTGCTGACAAACTTCCTTTGAAGCAAATGTTTGGTTTGTTTAATAATTTTAAAGCAGACAGTCTGCCCTGAACTAATCTTTCTTCCTTCTCTCCTTTTCCCCTCGCCATTTCCTTCAGAGATCTACCTCTTATCCAAGATGATTTTCTTAATGTTTTCCCAAAGAGCTCTATGGCTGAGTCTTACTAGAGTTTCTCAGGTAAGTGGCATAGGTCTGAGAGTTACAGTCTACCATTTTGTCACTTGTGAAGAAGTCCTTGCAATCACTGAAGATGTGAATCGGCATGGGGGGAAAAAAAGACAATATAGCATAAGGACAGCATGTTGCTCCTCAAAAAGAAACCAAAGCAACCAATATAGTTTATTTTGTCCTAACCAAGTTAATATTTTCACCTGGGAAAGTTAAAAAAGTTGTTTGAACTCCCTCTTGCATTTGCCTTGCATACTTATGACTCCTATGTAGATAGTATTCAGACAAACAGGGCACTTGCAATGTTTTAAACCCCTTACCTTTTACTTCCAGTTTGCAATCAACTTCTGCCTCTCCAAGTTCATTGACAGCTCGGCAGGTGTAAGTACCCCCATCGTAGGGACTGGGTTTGCGGATCTCCAAAGTACAGACACCTTGGTTGCTGAACATTCGGTACTTTGGGTCATTCATGATAACGACTTTGTTTTTCAGCCAGGTTATTTTGGGCTGTGGTAAAAACAAAAGAAAACCCACATGCACAAACCTATGAACTGAAATATTTTACTGCTTTTTGTGATGTTCAGTGAAAGTTGAGTAATTAAAAAATGATACAAAATAAAGTAGTGATAGAAAGGAAACTGTAATCCTTAACTCAAACATAAACATGGGCTGCATCATGCATCTGTTTTTAAGCATGATTTTTTCAGTGCAGCTCCTATCACATAATTAAAGTCAAAAATATAATCCTATTATCAATATAAGAGGTGCTGTGTAACGATAGCAAACATCTGATAAATAACTGTTGACATCCGATTACTCTAGGTCAATAAGAAAAGCATGGTTTTTCACAATAATTTCCACAGTCAGAAACAGGGAAGGTGAAGAGTGAACAGCAAATGTTCTTAAACACTCCTGAGTTCTCATTTTCCTAGGTCAGTTCAGTTTCTCACAACAGAAAAGAGATCACAAAAAGACACAAATCAAAAGAAAGTGGAAGATGCATTGCACAGCGGACCTGAGAACCAACGTGGTCCCCAGAGTATTCCTGCAATGTGCTTACTTAAAGCATAATTAGCTTTTTATAGAATAATTATGGCTTTATTTTAGTAACAACCTTTACTGATATATTAACTGTACAGCTGTTGTAAGTGCCGGTCCCAGTATAGCCCAGCTTTTTCCTGAGGTTCTGCCCTTTCACGGAGTTATCTGTGGATTTAGTAACTATTATAATGCCTATAACACAGGTAGTGTACTCTTCAGAGCCCACACCACTCTTTTTACCTTCAACATGGCTTGTGAGTGAGACAAATAGTAAAAATGGTATTACGATTTTTATTGTCAGGTTAAACTCTCTCGTGTTTTAACTGATACTGTTATGAGCTATGCTGTACCTTGGGGTTGCCCCGAACACTGCAGTTCAAAGTAGCGTTGTAACCAGCTACAGCAAATGTGTTCACTAGAGGCTGAGTAAACAACGGCCGTTCACTGAAGTCAAAATCGTCGTAAACTGGATATTTGTAGACTTTACCTATGAGATGAAAATAAAATATTCATAAAAAGAGGGTTGGCATGTAGCTAAATACTCAAGCATCTTAAACGGCTACAAAGAGTCAGTTCTGATCTGCACTGCTTTAGTGACTCTAGTAATTGCACTTGTCGGGGAGGTTGAAAGTGAGCCTGCGAAGTGACTATAGCCCTTGGTCATGCTATAGCATAGATGTCTGAGAGCTTCTCTTTGTTTCCTGAGTAGGTGGTGTACAAAATAATACACATTTATTCTGTGTCTTTGCCTGCATGCCCTGCACGTTGCAGAACAGGATGGATCCTGACTGATGTACTGCGGGATGTCTGCCTTGACAAGACTTTTTCACTCTGTTGCCAATTACTTTTCACAGTTTGTTCTGATTACAAACTGGCTCTGTATCTGAAAATCCATTTTTCTTTCTGCTTCATACAGTGCACTGACAATACAGGCACCTGAATGGATATAGTTTCTGTACAAGGAAAATGTGGTAAAATCTAGTTTCTCAATTCCACTTTATCCCTGCTCTGCAATGCAGATTGCCATCAATAAATCATCTTCACCCACAAACGAGGCTTGCATTTAAAACAGCTGGACAGACTGACATCTATTCCTGTGCACAGGTATCATTAAATATCTTTGCTTCACTGAAACCTGATCCAAGCTCTCATACTGACTTCAGTGCAGCTTAGGCCTGATACTTGCTCTCATGACAAGGGCAAGTAAGCAGTGATGAAAAGCAATTCCTATAGCCATTCTTTTGCTCATGAGTCCATTTCTAAAAAAGAGGTAGTTTTCTTTTTAGTAGTGGAAGTAAGGTCCAGTACCCTGGACTTTCAGTCCTTCAGCCTGACTGTGTGGGTTGTACAGGTTGTCTGTCCTCTGCATCATGGAAGTCAAGTATTCCTTCCTTTCAGACAAACTGAGGTTATCTGATTTGATTTTCTTCCTTTAAACCACCTGTTTGTAGAACTTCCCTTCCATAAAGGGGCAGTTATTATTTTTTTTTTAAAGTTTACAGTAACATTTCAAACTGACAATTTCTGAAGTGTCAGGATTTCTGATCGCAAAATCAGAATTTGTCCAGCTCCACCTGCAAGGGATGTGAATTGAGGGTTATCTGTTGGATCCTGCCTGAAATGGATGGGAGCACTTGCCCGGCTGATGCCAAGTCTCCACTGGGAGGCAGTGACCCCCCGCTTCTGACCCAACAGCTGCTTTACTCCTCTTCCAGCTCTTGTCCACTTAGGTCTGCTAGCGGTGACAGGAGTTTGAGATCCAAGATCGTGGAGAATGTCAGAATAGGGAAAAATGTCCCACTCTCGATTGAAAAAAACAACTGTGTGGACAAACCAAGAAGTCCTAATGTGAAATATCCTAGCTGTTACTTGTACTTGGTCTTGGGGCTAGGAATGCATCTGAATGCTTTAGAGATAAGGCTTTACCTCTAATCACCTTCCAGCCTCCAAACACACCCCTTCCCTTTTGACAAGGAATGGATAATTAGCTAACCATCCTTTGCAATCAAAGCGCTCTCTTTGGTCATCGTTGCATCCTCACTGAGGCCGCACATGTTTTCAGCGAAGATCCGGAAGTAGTACTCATTTCCTATGACGAGCTCGTTAATGGTGGCACTGGTGCGGTGGTAGTGCTCCATGACTGTGAACCATTCCTGAAAGACACCAACACAGAGCATCAGCTTCCCCACATTGCCCTGCGCCTCTCAACCATTAACTCTTTGGAAGAATCACCAAGCTTGTGGGAGCAAGATTCTTCTTTTAAGGGAATGTTAATGAATACTGAAATAGTGAAGCTAACAGTAATTAATGAAATGAGTGATAATGAGAATACCACAGAGCACACTGCTGAGCGGTGAAGGCTGAATGGAAAATGAACCCTACTGAATTGTTACACTCTGTTAGCTGGGAGGGTTCATTTTAGGAAATCCAATATTACAAAGGTTGTATTGTGCGAGGCAAGGCAGGCTCCTTCACTCCTAGTCCACACTGCTGAGAGAGAAGGTACTGCTGCAGATAAGAAAACTGCAGGCTGTGGGGGGGAAAGTAGTAGCATGTACTAGTCTGCAGTAACATGTACTCACAAGAGGCCAATGCACTAATCTACACCCTGTTCCACAGGTTGAGTGTTCATGAGAAATGTAATTTTATGCAGGTGGTCCTCTGATATCTAAAGGCTCAGATGGGGAGGTGGGTTTTAACACTTAAGTCTTGTAGCAGAAACAAGACATGTGAATACTATCCTAGTACACAATACCTAAGTAACAAACTGAAGTGAAAGAGGTTAATGCTAAAAATGCAATTAATATAAAGTGCAATATGACCACAGCAATGTTTTTGCTTTTCTTTACTCTGCCCTACACAGTTTTCTTGCTTTTCTAAAGATGAACTTGTTCTGAGTTCAGTGTGCCACAGTTTCTGTTGATATTTGGTCATCTTTCTTTAAGAGCCAAAGTGCCTTTTGGGAAAAAACAGTTTTCTGTAGAAGGCCAGCTGTGCCAGAATTGCAGAATTCACAACCACAGAGAATGTGGGGAAACAATGACCTGAATGATCCATGACACACTGGACCCCAGACACTGCTGCTGTTGCTTTCTCCTTAACACAGTAATTTAGAGACCAGGCACATCATTGTTCTGGTCACTATACAGAGACCATCTCTTCTTACAGTCTGAAAAGGAAGAAAAAATGAAAGATGGGAAGGGAAATAGTGGCATAGGAAGAATGAATTGATCAGACCATGAAGCAGATCAACACATTAAAGTGGGAGGGGGGGTGGTGGCAAAAAGATTCTGTTAGGTAAGGCAAGTTGCAAAATATTGTCCTAGATTTCCAGTAAGTGCTAAATGTAAGAATCCAACCACTGTCTTTTAAGGGAGTGCAAAATTCATGTTTAATGTATGTAGTTTAATGAAAATAATAAACATCTCCTATATAGCACTCTTCATCTGTAAATGTCAAAGCGGTTTATGAATTACATATGTATCATTTTGCCACAGATAGTAAGGAGTGGCAATGACACACAATGTGACATTACAGGTTTGAAAACAATAGCACTACATTTTGATTCTAGTAGCAACCTACTGAATTCAGAATTAATATTTTGGGGTTTTATTTTCTCTACTGAGACAAAGGAAAAAAAGCAGAATTACTTCCCTCAAATGCACCTGTCCTTTTCTTTTTAGTCCTCCTCTTTGGCATCATCTGAAAACATTTCCATTTCTAGGCTTTAGATACAGTGAACAGGAGATTTTTAGAATTTTTAAAGATGCCTTGCAGATTTTCTAAATGCTGACTAATCCATGCTTTGTCCACCTACATCAATTTAAGCATGTAAGGCTTTTTACTGTTAAAAGGGAGAATTCATGGGTACATCAGCCTTTTAAACATCTCCTTATTACTTACCATACTCTTCTTATCTGCTTTTTGAATAGTGTACCCAGTAATGGCAGCATTGCCATCATCTTTTGGTGGCTTCCATGATAAATTTACGTTCTCTCCCCAGACATCCTCAATAGTTACAACCTCTGGTGGGCCTGGGCGATCTGTAATGAAAATAAGGCAGCTGACATTTTCGACTTTTTGCTTTCTCTGTTTCTCTTTCCTAGATACA
Source organism: Pandion haliaetus (assembly GCA_013401275.1). Taxonomy (NCBI): domain Eukaryota; kingdom Metazoa; phylum Chordata; class Aves; order Accipitriformes; family Pandionidae; genus Pandion; species Pandion haliaetus. The sequence continues at coordinate 64,803 of VYZV01037047.1, read as the reverse complement.
TCTTCCACTTAGTTTTTTTTTCTCTCTCTCCTTCTTACAACACTCATATGCCAAAACCAATGTCAAAAGAAAGCTGAGGTTGCAAAATAAAACTTTCCAAAGTTAAGATGTCAGAATTATGAAAAACTTAACTTGATCACTTTGTGTGTATGGTTTCAAATGTGCATATGCTCTTTAATTGCATAAGGACGTGATATTTTGGAAAAGTTAAAACCAATTGAAGATGTGTTCCTAGAAGACAAAGTCAGACAGTCATTATAAAGGCTGTGCTACCAGTTTTGCATATTATGTAAAGAATAGATTGGTAATAATGAAAAGTGAATGTGTTTTCTTATCTGTCTTTCCTTCTTTCATGTACTTTCAACATTTAGGGTTTCTTCCACATTACACTTGTGACCAAGTTACTATGAATTTACTACCATTTCTGGCTATGGATATGACTCAGTAGGAAAAAGCTTGCATCCTGGATAGACAAAAACAGTGAAAAAAAGGGACTGACACGTTCCAACAAGCACCTGCCATTGTGTAGGAAGCTTTACTCAGAGACCACAAATCTATAGCTAAGTAAGTGGATGTGGAGAGTTATCACTGTCGAGAAAGATGCTCTTTGGGATTCTTCTGTTTTCCTATAGCCTTGGAATGGCTAGAGTCTGCTCCTCTGGCATGCATTTATTTCTGTTTCTCAAAACATACCAACAATCTGAATATCTATCGTAGCTTTGTCCTCCAAGTTGTCTACTTCCACTTTCATGTCATATTCTCCAGAGTGGCTCCTTTCTGCCTTTCGGATGAAGATGATAGTGTCATTTTCAGTGTTGCGGATGTTGATTTGGTTCTTGTCGATCGGAGAACCATTTTTCTGCCATGATACTTTTGCCCTTGGTCTTCCCTGTAAGAAGCCAGGAAACAATTTGTATATGATTTTGGGAGAGAAAAAAATGGGACAGAAAATGGGTTTATTTCCCCTTTTCATCAAATGGGAAATAAAAACGATCCTGAAAGAAACCGACAATTCTTTTTTAAATCATACAGCATTTGAGATGCAATCATATTAATTCACCTAAAATGCAGCTTGCTTTTTTTTTTCTTTTTTTCAGGAAAATATTTACAAATTCTGGCTGAATTGGACAACTAACTTTATGGCTAAATTTGACAATTAATTTCCAGTTTTCTAGAATAAAAAGGTGAAAAAAACAGAAAATGCTGAACAAAACATTTCACCCTCTGGAAGTGCCTACATACTGTACACTGCCAGTGAAAGAGGAAAGACCTCCAGGGATCCCAAACTCTTTTCTTTCATTGCAAAAGCAGTTCAAATACTTGTTAGGTAGGCTGGGTTGACACCTTTTGTGTGCCATTTTTGTAGGCCTCGTAGTGCCCAATTTAGGTACTTAGAGTGAATTCCACCTGCTTTACCATGGGATTTGCCTTCCAGAGGCAAACAATTTGTAGATGCTGTCCGAAAAGTGTAATCTTACACCTTCTTTAATGTGTTGTCATAGAGAATAACCATAGAATATTCCTTTAATTTCTCAAGAGCAGTGCACCTTGCAGTGTATTGCTGATCAAGCTTTTATGAGGCTTTTAACAGCCTTGTAGAAGCCAGATCATGCCCACCCAGTATCTTTAGATGTGTAGACATGAAATAGAAATGAATTCTGCTGTAATTCTTGTATTCAGAAGAATAAGGACCCTGCAGGTAGAGAGGAAGTTGCTATTGTAAAATGTATGGGCATGAAGGTTAACACAATGCTGTGGGAAAACGTGCTATATCCTTGGAAATAGTCATATTACAGCTGTGATCTCAAGAATTTAAAAGTTNACAAATCAATCTGCCTAAGCTAGTTACCCAATTCATTAATTGGCTTAACATCATTTCTTTGAGACGTCAAAGCAAAAGCTTTCAAGCACCTATGTACTTCAGTGTGCTTCCACATCTGCTTAAGTTAACACACTGGCCTACCAAAGTTGCACAGAAATAAGTTAAAAAGCAGCAGTATAAGAAAAATAGAGTATTTTCCTGTCAGTATTTTTAGTTCTTACCTGGAAAGGAATAACGAGATTCACAGTTTCTCCAACTCTTCGAGTATAGGTTTGTTTTAAGTGTCTTGGTAGACGAATCTTTGGAGGTTCTGAAAAAAGCCAAAAGCTTGTGTTTGACTTTTATCTTCTTTTCTAACTGAGGCAGCACTGGTGGGCATCACTATAAATAGGAGACTGTGTGGTCTACAATTCCCAGACGTGACTAATGAGTGAGGTATCTTAAATTTCTTGGTCCTACAATGTTCCATTCAGTACACCATTGGTTTTTGTAACACCAAATGTTATGGTTGTAGGAACAGGCAAGAAACAGCACAACTTAAAAAAAAAGCAACGTCAAGTTCAAGTTTAAGTTTCTGCAGAAAAAAAAGCCTTGAAAGCCTGAGCAATAAAGGCTTAGAAATGAAACAAATAAAAAGAATTACGAATATTTTTAAAGATGGTTTCATGATTTCTAGCCACTGCACAATGGCTTTGTAGGCCATCTCATCAGTTTCCAACAACAAGTATTAGCCTTAAAAAAACAGAACCAAATATGGAAGCAGAGTGTATTTCTGGGTGAGTGTAGGCAGGAGGATCTTACCTATCACTTCCTTGACTAAAATAGGCTGTGGGTGGTACCTGGGNATTCATCAGCTGGTTTAGGGCAAAGAGGATGGGAGGATGAATCAAAAGAATAGGGAATTTTAAATACATCCACTGCACAGATGAGGAATATTACAGAACAGTAATAGATTCATTATATTCTAATGAAAACCTGTATTTTGTTTTTCTAATTATGCGATAACATGATATTGATTCACTTTCATACGTAGGAAGAATGTTTCAAACCTTAAAGGGTTTCTGCTGATTATATATTTATATTTAGAGAAATAAATGTTTTTAGAATGTGTCTATCATTTAACTGTACCAGAGAGAAAACTGATTAGTTATTAAATTTGGCTGATAGAAAACAAGGGGGACATAGAGTATATTTCCAAAAGCACTCATCATTGCTTTAACAGCTTCCTTTGAGAGAAATGGGTTTTACAATTAAATTCAACCAGTACTGAGTACCCTTGAAAGTACCACTGAGAGTTCAGGGATAAGAGAAACACAGAATATTTACAAATTGAAGTGAAATGCCATCTCTCCTCATGCCTTTAAAAAAGGAAGGCTGTGTCAGAATTACTCACATAATTACAGCATTCTTGGATTTTTTATCCAACCCCTAGGCAGTCGCATGTAATCTATAGAGTGATCATAACAGTACAGTCTTTCAGAAAAGCTTCAGTTACAAATTATACATTCTCTTCCACCCTGTCCTCCAAACGTAGATTGCTTTAGCACTGCTGGCACCTTGACATTTGGAGTCAGATTTATGCAGTAGCAAGTCAGTATCAATACTTTCCACATCATATAAAGATAGCACTATAAAATTGGCACAGAAGATGAGAACGATTATAAACTAGAGAGCCCTGCAGACTTAGAGCGCAATACCGTAGTACATTTTCATAACTGTGTCTTACTTTTAGGAATTAAGGTCTCCTTCAAGCTGCTTCTTTCAGCTTCTAGTAGAAGAGGATCGCAGTCAATGACTGTTTCCCTAGCACCTCCCCCTCCCCTTATACATGTACTACAGAAAATTCTGTAGACTGTTGCCCCTAAAATTCACTCTCAGAAATTTATCTTTANTTTATCTTTACTTTTATGAAGAGAGTTGTTCTTTTGTTAAAGAAGATTTATATCCCTTGTTGAATACTGTACCTTTCAGGTTAAAAGGTGGCTCCACCAATTCCTCAGACAGATCTGTCGACATACCTTGTGAGAATCCATCTTTAAAATTAATCAGAGACACCCACTTTCACACAGATGGAGCATTTTGTCAGTGGTTAGCAATTCCTGTTAGTAAGTATGCAAAGATAGATGCTGGGCTTTAAAGATTTAGAGGATCTATATTTAGGGAGACTGCAGGGAGGAAAGAGATGGGAAGAGGGCATCTAGATCAAAGAACAGTTACGCATGATGCTCACAGGAAAGCTAAAGGAAGAGGGGAAGATAAGGTTGGTTTTTTTTTTTTTTTTTGGGCCTGATCCCAGCTCTGGAAAGATGAAAAGAAAGAGACAAAAGGAACATTTGGAAGAGAGAAATGAAACAAAATGATGATGGGAGAAAGTGTAGGAGGAGAAGAAAACACATCATAGAAGAGAGAAGAAATTCAGAGAAGAATTCTGAGTAAGAGAGACAGAAAAGGAGAAGTCTTGGAAAAAAACTTGGGGAAACAGAGGAAGAAAACACATTTAGCTAAAGGCAACATAGAAAGAAAATTAAAGAAGGCCAAAACCGTGAACGATGACAGATACGATGTAATCACTAAGGCTTTATTTCCTGAACCAAGCTATCACTGCCCTGGATTTCCTGCAACCCTGGACCTGGCTATTTTGGGGATAATAAAAATGCTATTCTAGTATCTGTGCATGGTCCTGGATGGGTACACTGGCAAAGATCTCAGCCAACAGAGAGTCTGAAGTGCTTATTTACTAGCTATGAAAACAGAACATCTGCAGGTACAATGGACCTTTAAAGGCAGATAAACACAGTGTCCTAGGGAAAACTAGGACCAAGCTCAGACTGCCCTTGAAATGTCACACAAGAACCAGCCGGCAGCATACATTACTAGGAATTGAATTTTCGAGTGTCAGCGAGATTTGGTCTACTCCACATCACCACAGCAAGAAGTTCAAGTCAGATGTTGTAACTAGCCCTGGGGAGTTCTAT
>VYZV01037047.1:21160-59729 GCA_013401275.1 Pandion haliaetus | reverse complement strand
GAGTTTACAAACAGATAACTAAAAGAACAGCAGAATGAATATAGACAGTCATAAAAAGTACCTTGAAATAAAAAAGAGTTATTAAACATTATAGAAGAAATTAGTTTCAGGCAGAGCAGGCACTGGAAGGGCTGAGAAAAGGAGGTACTGCGATATTGCAAGAAAGAAAAAAGGGGCTGAACACAGAGAAAAGGATGTATATTCCAATAACATGTCTTTTTTAATTGGTATTTTCTACTAAGCTTGCTTCTTTCTAACCATTTTCATAACATATATACATAAATAATGACAGTTGTGTATATATAGATGTATATGCATATATAGGAGGCATATATAGATATACATAAACACTCAGAAAGCTATGTAAAATACATTGTACCCATTGTATTTTAACTGAGGTGGGTAACAATCAAATGACAGATTTGACTGCCATTTTGTTGTGTCTTCATATGTTTTAAACCTATCTGAAAAAAAAAAAGTAAAGAATTTGTTCCATTCAACAGGTATACAATGATCTTCTGTCTAACAGTCCTTAAAAGGTAGATTTGGAAGATTCCTGTGAAAACCACAGTTTGCATTAGTGTATATATATACTTCTCATCCTCTCTTGGTGCCTAATTTGGATATCACATACTGTAATGTCAAGAGGTTTATGACAGTAGCATAGTACAAGCACTTTTAACTTTTTCCCTGCCATCCTACCAATGCTAAACAGAACATAATGTACATGACATACACTGAAGTCCTCACATTGACAGTCCCCTTTGTATTCCCATGCATCTTGCCTGTGCAATGGAAACATTATAGGAATGCTGCATCTTGATGCAAGACTGCATGCTTACTGATTCTGAGCTGTTCCCACAGCTCCCTCCCAATATACAAGGAAAACCCTTCCTACCATTCCAGCTGTGTCTGCCTTCAGGTAATCTTCTCCAGACCTCTGAGCTTCTTGCAGTCTGTTCCTGCTTCTTACAGATATTCAGCTCAATACTACAAGACGCTGAGTGCTTCTGAGAAAAGCCAGTGGTTCTTCTTCACTCCCTCTCCCACTCGCCCAAGTGAGAGCTGAGGGCACTCTGCTCCTGTGGTATCTGACCACTTTTGTGAACTACTGTTTTCCTGGATTGTCTGAATCTGAAACATGTGGCAGTGTGAATGACAAGTTCTGTCCTCTATCTCTTGCCTCCAGGCTGTGGACTGCATTCGTGAAAAGCTTTCGTTGAAATAAATGCCTTTATGAAAAAAAGGTGTCCAACTCATCACTTGATTTACAGTGCAGTTAAGAGCAGCAGCTAGCGGAGCTGAAGATAACTGTGTCCCATTCAACCAAATATGCAATGCTGCTGGAGTCCCACTGATTGGCATTTGCCCACAGAGACTGGGTATTGCACATACCACTCCAGGCTATTTGATACTTACCCAGGTGTTGGTGGATTTTACTTTTTGAAGCAGACTTCATTTGATGCCAATTCAGAAGAAAATCTGCTGGAAAATACTAAGTTTCTGCTGCTTGATCACCAAAGACTCTACTTGTAAAATATAAATTATATTTCCCTATTCCTTGTTACTTCACTCTCCTAAGTTTATTCAGTCTCTTCCATCTTTATCTTTCTCCTTCAGTTCTGTATAGATTTATGTCTTAGATGGGCATAGTTAAAGATCCTGTATCTAACTACACTGAAACATTGGAGACATTCAATATCCAGACATGAACTCTGCACGCCTAGGTAACTACTACAGCCAGCTATTGCAGAGGCTGTCTGTCCTCAGTACTGGGAACTGGCACTTGAAGTAGCCAATTAGTAATATGTCAAGATAGAGATTACCACACTGAGGACCTCCTGTCCCTAAAACCCAGCCAACCTGCACATATTTTGGACCACACTTATAGCCATTCATTACTTCCTATTCATTCATCCATCCATGCTTTACTGCACCGACTCTTCATTTAGCTCAAAAAAGAGGATAGTGATTAACACAGTACTTGGTACACTACAGCAGATGATATGGCTTTTGATTTGGATTTCAGATCAAATGTAAGATGGGTTGAACCATAATCAATGGGGGGGATCTGGAATAAAAACCTAAGGAAGCCTGAACAAAACCCTGCTTCTTGAGGTTTTCTGACTGATTAGTCTCTGCCTTAAAGTGAGTGCACCGGATACCCGTAGAGAAATAATGGAGAAAGTCTCACCTACTTTCACTATGAGTAACATACCACAGTCGTTGTCACTTACTTCCTTCAAAGCAGTACTCTACAACATAGCCATCTAACCCTGCCGCTCCGATGTGGTCCGGTGGCCTCCATTTCATTGTAACGGAGGTATCGGTCACTCCATCCACTGCCAGGAGAGTTGGTGGACTGGTAACAGCTGAAGCAAGCAGGCAGCGGGGAGAAGGCAGAAAACTGTGTTACAATTAAAGGTTTACCTTTGTGGTGTGTATTCCTCTAATTTAGCATCATAGGTGGCAGGCTAAATCCTGCCTACCAGGCATTTCCAATCATCCCTGGCACGTCTTTCCCAATTAGGACCAAACTAGGAGAAGCAGGTACCTCATCCCATATCTGCTCACAGCCTAAACCAGAGTTAAATTCCTCCTGCTGAGGAGTGAGAAGGACAGAGAACAGTGGAAGGTAGAGCAGAGAAGTTGCAAGTAGCGTATTCTACAGCAGCAGGTATATTCTGGCAGGAGGAGAGGGTGCTGTAGCAATAACAGCCACCTTCTTCCTCCTCCTCTGCATTGTGGGGGTGCCGCTGAGCAAGGTGGGAACCTTTGCTGGCCTACAGAACAAGACAGCTTTCTTTTACAGGGACTTGTAGTTGTCATAATAGTTTGAAAGTCTGTTTCTTCCTATGAAAAGGCCACCAAATTAATCTGTCACTAGGTGAATGACAAGGCCCTCTAGCTGTTACATTAATATAAATCAATAAGATTACATATAGAATAGTATAAAATATGACCTAGCCTAATCTGGATTGTCTGCAAAAGGACATTGAAAAGATGTGATCCCTTTGTTGGAAAAAAGCCCCTGCTTCAACTAATAGGGATCCATGAGGCATAGAGTGAAATTAGGGACTATTCAAATGTATCTTATCATATGATTTATTGCAATATTGGGCAAATTCACTTAATCTTTTCCATAGATTTCTACCTTTATGATACGTCTTATACCTGTGTGTTGTTTGCTTTGTTTTTTTTTTAATGGAATACTTGCACATTTTTAAATTGCAGGCTACTGTGTATCAGCAAGTATAAGCAGTGAAATGTAAAAGAAAGTCCCATTTTCATACAGTGCAGCCTGCAAATAGTGATCTTTAGTCTTCTGGTCACTTTTCCCAACCATTTTTGGTCAAAAGCCAGTGTCTGATTGAACTTATAGCAGGAGAAAGACACATAAAACAACCAAGACTATAATCCATCATCTTTATCAATTCTCTGAATTGCCAGTTTGGCTGTCAATAGTTTGACTATTGACTTGGAAGGTACCTATGATACACAAAAATGTGGAACTATTATTTCTGGTCCTTAAAACATATTGACCATAGTATTGACCATATGAGGCTCACCTATAGCATGTCTCTGTTTTATTGTAGTGCACCATTTTTCTGTCTATACATCCTTGTTTCTTGTTAATAAAAGACTATAAATCCTTCAGGGATAGACATATAGTTTATGCAGCACCTAATAAAGACAAGTCCTGAGCAACACAAGTGCAATGAGAACTACAGTTATATAGTTAGATGACTGTAATAATGTATTAGTGATAATTTTCTAAATGCATGCCTATCCCTATGCTCTTGATTACTTACCTAAAGGAACAAATGACTTTGAAGGCATACTTGGTTTGGAAATGCCTATTGCATTAACAGCAAATACACGGACCTCATAAGCAACACCTTCAATCATCTTCTTTGGCTCAAAAGTTGTTTCTTTACACAGTTCAAAATTCAGCCTCATCCACCTGGAGCTTTGTTTCTTTTTCCTTTCAATGAAATATCCTATTGACCAAACAAATTTTAGTAAGTAGTGGCATAAAGCTCAAGAGTGAGGAGTCTGTTTTTCACTGCCCACTGGCATTTTTTCTGGATACTCCTCAATATCCCTCTCTCGCCTCAGAGTGGTTTAGGTGTTATTATTAAATTTTTCCCGTTTCAAGCTATCTAATACCTGTTTGGCTTTCACGGCCACATACAAGCTTTTTTTGGCTTCACTTACAACACCTCTGTATTTAGTTCAGAGTGAAAAGGGCCTGATTCTGCTGGCCTCTGGGCCCCTCTGACTTTCCTGTTGGTTCAGTGTATTAGAAGATATTCCAATTTACTCAGTAAATTGCTTCTGAAATTCCTGCTAACATTCAAACAGGCTAACTGTCCAAAGTTTGGTATTATAAGAGGTTGTCTTTCAAGCAGGAGGATTGATAATGTGGCAATATACAAAATGAGAAATCTCAAAGTATTAGAAAAACAGGTATCCGATAAAGTCAAAAACTGGGCAGAACATTCTTGCAACTGGATAATCAAAGTGCGACTGTCCAGGGCCTGAGCTAAACTCTGATCCTATGGTGTCCATTATTTGAGGTTTGTTTCTTTTGTCTATGTTAGAACAGCACCACAAAAAAAAATATGTACCTAAGATGGGTGATCCACCATCATTTGCTGGAGGTTCCCAGGTCATAATACACCAGTCTTCACCCACCTCAGTCACATTTGGTGCCTGAGGAGGATCAGGAACATCTGTTGTAAATAAAGTAAATATTATTAAAAAAATTAAAAAAAATCTTTCTTCTTTTTGCATAGATTGTAATAACAAATGTCAAATAAGAAACAAATCTGAACAGTTTTTGAAGTGTAACAGGAGTTCCTAATGAGGAGAGAGAGAGAGAGAAAGAAGGTCTCTGTGGATCCTGGCAGGTGGTTAGGAAGGGATAAATGCCAAATTCTTCAGCACAGCCAAGACACTTAAGAGGCACTTGAGGGCATGTGGTAAGACAGAGCCCACAGCCATATGGAGAATGGAGAACAGAGAACGTTAAGGGCAAACTGTGGCAGCTGCATAAGTTTGGTCCCTGCAGCGTGAGGTGGAGCAGGGTGATAATTAACTTCTACTTAAATCCCGTGCTAAGCTCCTGTGTCCTTCAGTAACACTGGACCTTAGTATCCTTGCATCTCAATTCCACATCTGAAAATGAGGACAAACAGGGAAATGGAAGTTTTCTAAGAATCTACAACAGTTGGGTAGCTAGGGAGGACAGCATCTACAGAGGAGGCCCTTCAGATACAGGAAGAAGAATTTGTCTCTTGTTGGGGTGCAGAAAAGTAGGGTTCTTAAAGGAGCATTTATTGAAAAGGGCTGTGATAAAAGACATGGTTCACGTGCACTGTTCCACATGACTTACCTACTACTTTAATGTTGATTAGAGCTGTGTCCTCTCCAGCCTCATTCTTTAACATTATTCTGAAAGGACCTGAATCTTCCCTCTCAGCTGCATCAATGACCAGACAGCTGCTGTCTGGGTATGTTTCTGCCCGTATTCTTCCACTGTCTGTGATCCACTAGGAATCAAAGTAAGCAGAGGGAAAAGTCATATTTTCTGGATTTGAGAATAAAAATGCTCAAAAATCAAAATCCAAACGCAGTACAGGACACCAGCAAAAATACTGAAGCAACTGTAAGAAAAAGCATACTAAAGCTCAGAATTTCAGTCACCTAATGATCACCAGAATGACAAAATAACTGAGGACAAATAAATAACTTTAAAATACGGCAACTGTTTAGCAATCAGTTCAGCCATTGCCTCTCAAAGGAACAGGCACTAGGCTTACTGGTCCTGTGATCAAGAACATGCTTTTGTCAACAGTCTGTCCATCAAATTAACGACAGGTAGAGTAGTGGATTCTCCCACAAGTCAGATCAAAAGTTTAGTTTAACGGTCAGAGTGATTGGAATGGTCAGTAGTTTGTCCTCACAGATTTCAATTGCTGGCACATATTTTGGAGTAAGAGCTCTCCTAGAATAATTCCCTATTTGGACAAGTTCACAGTGGTGATACTAAAATTAATATTTGCAAAATAGCAATCAGAGATTTGACCAAATAGGTCTGACAAATCCAGTAATAGTAACATGTTACAGCTTCCACATGCCACAATAAAAATTTAAATGTGCAAAGTGGCTTTTTGATATTACAGAGCCAGGGATTGATCTGTGCAAAGTTTTGCATTAAGACACCAGATGCAAGACACCAATTGCCCAGCCTAGTGTTTCATTTGACACTTGACACTCCATCAGAATTTATCATTCATTTTCCAAAACCAGACCATCCCATGGCTTCCTGTCAAAACCTGGCAGCCATTCTGGGCAGTGTGTGCCGAAAAAGTAGCGATTTAATAGATTTTCACTAGTTTTCTTCTGCATCTCATATGTCCCTCTCCTTTACAATTTATTTATAGCAAAACCATATTTTTTTCCTTCATTAATTTCAGCCTTTCCTCAAAAAGACCCAAAAGATACTAAATAATATTTATCCATTTTACCCTTCATTTTTGAGCGAGGAGGCCTTTTTAGGTAAAATGCATCTCCTCCTTATTTTCTGCCATTAAAATCAATGTCTTCGCATGGCTAAAGGTTATTTTTTGAAGGAAAAGGCCCCTTGTTAATCTAAAGAAACGTGCATAATGACAATGTACCTTGTCGCCTTTACTCCACATGACTTTTGGAGTTGGCTCGCCAGTGATGGGGGTCTCAAGTCGTAGTTTGCTTCCTGCCACTACTGTCACAGTGTTACCTTCCCCAAGACCATCCAGGTGGAGTTTAGGAGGATCTGAAAAAGGAGAGATTGTCCAAATTTGCCATGTGGCTGCCACTCTGAGAATTCAGTGACCTGGCACAGGTCTGCAATGCAGAGCAACATGCTCTATGCTTTGTATTTTCCTGGTATTTTTAGTCAACTGATTTTTTGTTCAGAAGAAAATTTGTGAAGAAAATTTCTTTTTAAGAAAATAGTTGTTTAATGAAAAATAAATCATGGCACCATTGAAATTTTGGAATAGTAAGATGCAAAAAATCTGTCTTCCTGAGACAGAATTATGTATATTCAGGTAACTTCTGAGAGAGATTTCCTCTAAGTGGCTCTTCAGAATTTCCATTGCAGGCTTTCTACAACACCTTTTACCATGCTTCAGACATCATTGTTCTTACAGTTTAAAAGTTTTCTTAACCCAAATCCTTTTTCTGAAAATGAAATGGTCACTTTTATTGTACCCCATGCGTATGGAGAACAATTGGTGAATATCCGCTTACAACTTTTTTAATGTATTGGAAGTTATATTGGTGGGCATAGCCCTGTAGTACCCTTTCCCTCTTTATTCTCCCTAAACCTTGCCAATACTTTTTCTAACACAGATATCCCACTTCTTTCAGCTTCAATTACAGGACAAACTTTCTAAAACTTTGGTCATTTATATTGTTCTCCTTTTGACTTCCAAGTTGCTGGTTACAGTTAAAAGCCAGTGAAGCTTGTTGTGGGAAGAGTCAATGCCTTGTGTTATTTTTGTTTGAAAGACTGGGATCATTAACAAGCCTTATGTTTTGCTGAGTGAATAAAACCTGGCAAGAAACATTTTGCTCTCTAGATATCATTTAATGTATTTAGGAAATACGTAAATATGTACCTATTCTACTAATCTTTTACCAAACTATATCACATTTTGCAATATCAGCAAGCCAATTCTTCAAAGACAACACTGTATATCTGAAAAGAGCATAGCAACAGGTGTTTTACACATACTCTTAATAGTAATTTTCGTTTAGGAATTCAACTTCAAGTTCCCTGGGAGCTCCCCAAGGCTTGTAAACTATGAGCAGATGCTGAGCACAGGCAAAATGCTCTCTGACCAGCTCACTTGCACTTTGCCAAAGCAGCAAGTTTGTTTTCTCTGGTAGATGTCTGCTCAGAGGAAACAAAATGATTGTAATCAAGGGTATTCCACACTGCTTTTAATTTCCAAAGGTCAGAGAAAGAGATGTTATATATAAGTCATTGTGCCATATACTTACCCACAACATGTACTTTGCATGGAATATTAATATTATAGGCATCTGGTACAAACATGTATTCACCCTCATCATCAACAGCAGCACTCGCTATAACAAATCTGTGGATTCTGTGAAAAATTGAAAAAGAAATCAGTGTAAATTATTTTTGAAGACTGCTTGAAGCTATAAGGAAAAATCTGTGAAAAGTTTAGGAGATCCATGCAAGTGTGTAAAATTACTGATGAAAAATCCTTTGCTGGCTGCTTAGTGGTATTTTAGCTGATTAAATACTGTGTGAGGATTCTGTGCTGCTGCCATTAGATTGTAATTTGGTTGTTCGAGAAGAAATCCTTACGTGATCCTGTTGTTGGAATATTCTGACCATCTTTGTGACATGATCCAACCTACTATTCGTTTGCCAGAATAAAGAAATGGGTGGGTGAAGCATATTCTGCTCTTACTACCTAACTGCATCTTCCAGTATGATGATATTTTTGCTCTCCTATGACCTGCTGTGGCTAAGCTTTGTTCAAGGTAGGACTCACCTCTGTGCCCTTCCTGCTCCCCTTTCCCTAACGGCACCTTATAGGCCTACATGGGTTGTGGGGAGCTCCTTCACCTTATGTCAAAGCATGGGGTCATTGCATAGCTGGCACTTGTCCCTTACTGCGATTTAGCAAGCGTTATGGGATCAGTGCAAACATTTCATAGCCTGTTTAGGAGCATCTTCACAAGTGTGGCTCCCAGCTATATGCATGGTCTCCTAAGCTGAAGTGAAGGGGATGTAGTTAAAGGTAGGTCCTGTTTTGTCTGGTTTTTATTAAACTGACAAACTTTTCATGAAAAAGGGTGGATTATAAATGCAAAGGGACCTGATATCTCCACATACTTTACGTGGGCAGAGATACATGGTCTGAATTGACACAAACAGAAGCTTTCAGAAAAAACAGACATTCAAAAGCTATATATTTTTAATAATGTCTAACAATTATTTACTTTACTACTTAATATCCCATACTAACACCAACAGCAGTATCAAGAAAAATTAATAGCTTGAACTTAGATGGATCAAGGATTTGATTATTGTCCTCCACAGCCAAAAGACACAAGATGAAAGGGAGCAAGGAGATATGGCTTTTATGGTGATAAAAATAAATATGTTTGAGGAGCAGAGGTTAGGCTTGATGACTAGATAATTTTCAGTGAAGTAACCCACATACTGGTCTACAGTGTCATTCCATCAAAAGTCAAGTCAAGACGCAACAGGCTTACTTACCTTCCTTTGTGATAAAGCTTTACACGGTCACTAGCTTCGACCAGTTGCCCATTTTTGTACCATTTCCCCTCCACATTCTCAGATATCTCACACTTCAGGTGGATTTCCTGTCCAAGCCTCACAGTCTGGTCTTCTAGTGCAAGTGATATCTTCAGTGGTCTCACTTAGGAAAGGAGAAGCAGAGATTTTAATGCTAATATCAAACAATAGCTCATGATTCTGTCACGGAGCTGCTACTAGCCATCACAATAGTTTTGAAATCAGAAAAATGCCTCCGATAATGAAGTTCTCAAGTCAAAATACCAGTAATATGTACATGTAAGCCACATAAATTAACCTCTTTTCATGTAGTATGATGCCTTAGAAAGGGTGATCCAAAATACTGGATCTGGGGAAACTCCATGAATATTGCCAGGAGAAGAAGTAAGCCCAGGAGCATAATTTGAATGCTGTCCCCTCTCTGGTGTTTAGGTGCTGCAGGTAGGGTGTTTCTATCCCCCACAGTCCAGTAAAAAAACTTCAAGAAGTGAAAGAGCTGTATGCCCAGACCTATGCACTAGAAGGGATTATAACCCACCTTTCCTGTGATTTAACAGTGATCTAACAGCTCTCATAGCTCTCCCAGCTGATCCAAGATAATTTGGAGACCTACCAAAGTATTTCATCACAAGTGGGGACTGTAGTTCTCAACCTTTTTTTGTCAGGCTGGTAGCAAAGGCTGACTGGCCAGTAAGCTTAACTTGATACACTGCTTGTTCTCATGTTTGCTAAACTGCCTTAACTCACCCTATGAATACCCACAGATACTACTAGCTTTTGTAAAACCTGAGTGTGGGAACTGGCACCCCAGTTCACTTCCACTTTCTGGAAAATTAGATGCTGTAGACCAGGCTGAACACACAGTACCATCTGTATGCTGTAAATATCCCTGACTATAATCCAATGTAGGAAACAAAGAGTGATGGGAAAGGCAGTGTTTTATAGAAAGCCAGTTGGAAAATCCTCAGAAGAAGTTGCATGAAAGGAAAGATGACAGAGCTCAATAGCTGTGGAAGATAATTCCAATTTGATAATAGAACAGCATGAATTGGTTGTGCTTGGGATACCAATTTGTACAAAACAGTTAAAAGCAGTATGAATATTATAAAACAGCGTATTTTTATGCATAATGTATGGTAACTTTAGAGGATGGGCACATACATTTCACTAAAAAACACAGGTGTTTTAAAGAGATATTGCACAAATGATACTTAGGGAGCTACATAGTCATGTGTTTGTGTTCAGGTCAAGTTGTTCAGGTCAAGTGACCCTGATGCCTATTAACAGTACGCCTAGTTATAGAACTGCTTATTTTTTCCAACATACTTTTTTTCTGATTTCGGCTAAAAAGCCTTGGTTTGGCTTTCTTGTGAAAACCTGAAAGGATTAAAGAAAAGCAGATACTTCCCCTGACAATTTTACTTTGTTGACCTGTTATAGCTTTGGATGGATAGCTTTGTTTTCCATCTTAACAGAGTGACAGAAAGTTTTTAAGCAGGACTAGTTCATTGCTTTTTACTGCAAATAGCGTCAAAAGGAAAGTAACTGTTCTGCACATTTGCAGCAAAGAAATTGGTATGGAAATTAAGTCTCCCTTTAAACCCCCAGGAAAAGACAAGCAAATTATTTATTTCTGTAAGCTAGTAAACTGTGACATACAAATTCAAGAGGAAGGTGGATGATACTTACAATCAACCGAAAGTTTAGCTTCTGATTGGCCTCCAGTTGTCATTACTGAGTAAGTTGCATTGTCATTTTTTGCAGCTTCCTCTATGATCAAAGTGTGCTTTTTACCCTCAACCTTGATTCGATACCGAGATTTAGGTTCATTGGTAAGTTCAACGCCATTCTTAAACCTAACGGAAAACAAAGAATGATTATTTTTCCTATAGAAGTCCTGTGCAAGTGAGACTCCCATAGACTGAAACTTCTAAGGATGACTTTATAAGACTTAAGGCACAAGAAAAGGTTAAACAAACTCATCCATGAATGTGTAAGGATATTTTTGCTCTTGCTACATTTTTGAATAATGTTTTCTTGAGATTTTCTTAAAAATTTTCAGGTTCACTGGTATAGAAGAAGCTGTCCACATTTTTGGCTACAATTAAAATATTCTGGGTTTTATTCTCAAGGAAAACAGTATCTGTTCAAAGAGTGGCTTACCATTTCACATTTGCATCATCCTCAGACACTTCACAGCTCAGTTCTACTCGTTCACCAACATAGGTATTGGTATCCTCCAGGCCTTTGGTTACCAAAATTGGAGGATCTTTGGAAAGAGAAAATTACAGATTTACAATCTGAGAGAGAAAACTAAGTGAAAGAGGTTTTCAAAATCATGCTATAGAAGATGATACTACTTTAAAATTCTAATATCAGTCTCAGTGCAGCTTTTTCTGACTTAAATCAGAAAAGTGAATGCTCATTAAGATGCTAGTAGGAAACGTGCTAAATAAAAAAATGTAACATTTGTTCAGATTAATACCTGCCTTGCGTCCCATTTTCTTGACAGTCTGTCTGAGCAGGTCAACATGAGAAGCTGACATTCCCCTCTTGCCTCCCACAGATCCCTCTCATAAAGCTGCATTTTCATTAGGTCCTATAGCCCGTTATGCATAATAAGATGACCTGATGACATAACATGGTGCCCTTATTGGTTTAACCCATTCCTGCTGTCAAAACTCAATTTTATTTAATAGCAAGAGATTGCACAATTTATCCGATGATATTTATAGGGGCAGTGGGCTCCATTATTTTAAATAGCTTCGGAAATATTTGATGATTTTTTTCTTTCAATGTAAGTTTTGTTTTTCTGTTTGTTTTGTTGTGCATGTGTGAGTAATGCCATGAATATTATCAGTAAGAGTATCAACACTGTGAGAGCAAAAAGGGTGAAGAAATGGCCACCCATTCGTAGCTTTTGATAGAGTATTCCATTAAATCTGTGCAGATGGAATGAAAACTAACTGCTAGAAAGCCTGATCTGAGGGTACTTGAAACAGATCAGCTGTCCCAGGAGTATCAGGGTCATCAGGTACCTAAGTGTGGTGTTAGGGAAAGCCAACACTATGACAAATGAGTCTCCAAAATGGCTTTAAAACTATGAAGGGGACCTCAGCCCCACTAGATCCCAATGCACAGTATGAAATCAAACATATCCCCATTTCAGAGTTTGCACTAAAATAAATATAGGCTGAGGAAAAAAATGGTCAGGGATCACAGAAATACAGGGTGATCCTAAGGGCTGCTAATACAAATGCAAAAATATACTGAACCAGATCATCCCTGTTAATTTCTGTTGCAACCAAAGAAGCCACACCAATTTACAGCAGGTGAAATAGGAGCAAGCTGACGTAGTTACCTCTCACAAACAGTTCTGTGGAGCATTTCTCATCACCAGCTGTTACGTAATAGCGAGCATCGTCTGTCATCGTACAATTATTGATGAATAAAATTCGCTGGTTACCTTTGTGCTCAAAAATGTATCTGTTTGAACAGGAATGCAGCAAAGATACATTAGCAAAACTGCTGGACCCCTTTTGTTTTATGTAGAAAGTGCTTTAGGGATTATTAGAGGCAAAAAAAACGTTTTTTACATATAACTGGAAAAATTGTCCTGGGAAGCAATTTCCAAGATTCAACAGAAATGTTGTAGACTTTGTACCAAAAAAAGCTATGGTGTAGAGTAACAATGAGCATCTTATGGCTTGTTCTAAAATCCCAAGCTTGGTGGATATGAAAAAATAGAAAAAATGAGCAGGCTCTGAAGGATGGCAATTAAAATGGAGTCTGAAACTCTAGATGAGTAAAGATGAAAATAACCAGTAATAGGACACCATCCTCATTCCAACACTCTTAACATTTTTTTGTGAAGTATAATAATAGCTGAAGTAAAGAAGTTAATATTATTGGTAGGCCAGATGGCACAAGAGATCAGTAATGGGATATGGGGTTTTGGTAATGGATATGGAGCCTTTCACCTTTATGTCACCAGTTTAGATTTGCTTCAGGTTTGTAGTGACCAAAGCTCATTAGCATCTGACAGCTGCTTCAGCAGCCTGGAAGAAATGCACTGGAGCATTCAGTCCAGGTCCTTCTACTGGAGAGGTATCCATATAGCTGGCCGTGAAACAGTTCTGAACTGCTCATGGCAGATACAGGGGCTAAAGAAAAGGTACCCTCATTATTATGCATTTTTTGTCAGCTAGGAATATTAATTGAAATCCTTCATTGGCTTTTACAGCAACAGAAAGAGGGAAATCTGCCCCTTCCCTGTAAGAGAGCTTTTGCTAGTTACTATTTTTTTTACAGGGCAGAGGATAAAGTTGCTAGGGTATTGTGCTGCTGAGGAACATTTGAGGAACTTTATATTGCTGTGCATTACTGACTGCACACTGTCATTCCTAGCTGTGTCTGACTGTGGAATGGGATTTTCTGCACCGGGTTGTGAGAGCTGGTTGTGCCCACACCAGGGACTGGGCTCAACTTCCAGCTGTTGCTCTACCTGCACTCAAGTGTCTGCACCTGAAAAGCCACTTCCTCTAGATAAAGCCAGAGAGTAAACCAGTATGCAGGTGATACAGGTGATGAAGCAGCTCCGGGTACACTAGACCTGTTGCACACAACTGAAGTCACTTTGAGCTAATGCAGGTTGTTGATTTGAGTGTGAGCATTAACTGGGTAGAAGGAGGTGAGACAAACCTCGCTCCCCTTTCCTCAGGTGGTTTATGAGCCAGGTGGGTAAGTATGTGATGTTAAACATCTCTCCTCTTTGCACCCAATTACTGTAGAAAGATTCTGACCTCCTTCAGACATAGGACTGAGGACAAGTGATTTATTTACTCACAGTGCTTCCCGATTTTTTACAAACTACCAAGTAGGAAATGGCTCCATGTTTTGATGAGGATCTTTAATTCTTTTCTCCTGTGGCAAAGGAGCCAATCTGCATTAACATTTAACATACAGAGGACTTTTCTGGGTTATGAGCTATATAGCATCATTTGCATACTTTTCACATATAATGAAAATCAGAAATAAAATTGGTGCAACCTGAGCAAAGAGATAGATCTGTGCAACACACTTGTCAAGGAAGTATATGGGTACCCATTTTATTGCTTACATACAATAAAACCACTTACTTTGCACTTGGTCGTATTTCTTGGCCATTTTTATACCACTTGAGTTCCACTGTTGGATCTGCTAGCTCCACCATGAACCTTACTTTACCTCCTTTGTCCACCTGATATGCAGGATCAAGACCTTTGGCAAAAGCTGTTGTGGAAGCCAAGCGTCATTATAAAAGAAGATCAGAAAATATGAATATGAATGCTGAAATGATATTACATAAACCTCACCAAAGCTGTCAGAATACATGCATATAATGATATGCATCACTCTATATTCTTAGGCTAGTCCACATGAATCAGTTTATTTTCTAGAAACATTAGAATATGTGCAAAGCTATGCAGATCTGATTATCCTGACCAAGTTCAAGCTAGCATCTCTTCATGACTTTGCCGTGTGACTGTATTCTGAATGGGGTTGGGTAGATGTAGCTTTGACAGCTTGCTGAGAAGTCAGAATAAAATGGTATACAGGTGGTGCCATGGAATCATTTACAATGAATCTGTTACAAGGGACTTCTCTATTAGCACTGCCACACACATTAACAGGGAATTTTAAGCTGAAATTCCTACTGAGCATCCCACTATCAGAATAAGCACATTGGTTTATCTAAAAGCCAAATTAGCTTTCCTGATTCTTTCTGTAGGTTGCAAGGTATACATTGCAGTTCCACTTGTGATAAATGTTACAGCTGCAAAACATTTGCAAAAATATTTCAAACCAGGCAAAAGTTGTCAGCCTGTGAATCCTAATGGGGCTTTTCAAAAAGGATCTTTGAGGTGTGCAAATGTAGGCCAAGTTATTCTGGGCAAGATAAGGCCAGGTGCAACTCAAACATTTCAAAACACTTTAACATCAACATTTAGATATTGCCAGCCACAAAAGTTAGACCCAGGAGAGCAGATATCTGTGGCTCAAAAATAAATAAATAAATGGTGCCTCAAACAAATCGCCCATACCTAAGAAATTGATTTCTGCTAAGGTTTATATCATGCATATGTCTGCTTGCAGGAGACTGAATATATCAACACAACAGGAGTAGAGTTATTAAATCTGAAAAGGATTTTTTATGTATCTTGTTGCAGTGTAAAAGTTTCCAATTTATAATAAAGGTGGTGTGAGGGGAAGAACACCCTACTCTCATCCTGTCACTACGACAGACATTTTCCCCAACATCTAGAGCCTGTCCTGTAGGGAAAACCCTGTCCACTGAAGAATCCTGATATGGGTGGCAGCTCCATCCTACTCAACAGCAAACTGGGGAGAGGGACCAGACAGACTGGTCCCAGGAGCTGAGATGCCCCTTTCCCAGTAAAACATTCAGGCACTCCCACGTGATGCACTGGGTAGGGAGCAGCTCTTCCTGCCAGCCACGCAATTCCTGCCCCAGCTTCCAGCCCTGCCCCGACTCCTGGAGGAAGGGAAGAGTTCCCCTGGGCTTTGACCCCTTAGAGAGCTCCACTGGTTACAGAAACTGCCCCAGTGGCTCAGCCAAAGCCCATTGACTCCATTTCTCCCTCCCTCAACTGTGGCCAGAATCAGATATACCAGCAAATGAAAAATATAAATAAAAATTAATGTGTAGTAACATAACACATGTTATGATGTGAAATAAAGGATGAGGAGACATGGTATATCAGGCAGCTGGATTACAGCTGGATTTGTGGAGGATTTCACCTATACAAAAGGGACCCCTCCAGGAAACCAGTGGAACAGGAGGTATATACATTGCATCCAGTTCTGAAATGCTCTCCAGGAACAAGCAAATGCCACAAGAGTATAATGGATAGTTTGTTGTATTTATATGTGTGTATACATATTATGTGACATATATTTTATATATACAAATATATACACATACATGTAAACACATATCTATATTTATGTATGTATTACACCACTCGTACTATTCAGATTTCAGAGATTTCAGAGGGTGTCAGATTAAGTGCAAAATGAAATTACGAAGAGCAAACAATGTGTTTGGAGTGACTCTATTTTAGAGCAGAAGATATTAATGATAACACAAGGCCTAATTTCCATACTGTTTGATCAGGTAACACCCTTCCACACAACTGGGGGACTTTGTTCTAGTTGGCCACACAACTAGGGGATTTTGTTCTAGTTGGAACTACTGTTCGGCCAAGAGGGAGGGACGCTTTTGGTAAGCACTGAATAGGTTAGGGTATTTACACTAACCACAGTGGACCAAAGCCTTCTTCTGATTAACTCCTTGCAGTAATAAGGCTTGAGTTGTAGCGTGCAAGTCCCCTTACAGGGAAATAAAGCAAGTTTGGGTTATTAAGGCGGACACTCATGTTTGACTGCTGAACATAAGAATATTCTGCCTTATCCATACCTGCACTCTTCTTCACTTCCCTGCGCATGCGCTTCAGACGCTTTAACATGCCTCTCAGATCAGTGATACCATACTGAAAAGCAATCTTCTCATATTCACTGGGATTCGCGTTCTTCAGGAGCTCCCACACATCTACCTCAGGTTCTTCCTCTTGCTGTTTAATCTCCCTAACAATAGCAAAATAAAATAGTGGGAGAAGAGTTAGCGAGGCTTTATCGCACCACAAAAAAATGTGAAGCTGAATCTATGGTGAGGTTAGAAATGTTTTGATCAAAATTTGAAGGCAACCATCATATTCTTTTATTTCACTCAGTATGAGTGGAATAGCTCAGAATGACATTCACACCTTACTTTACACTACTTCAAGGCAGAATTTGGATATAAGTTTTAATATGGCCTTTTCTGATGTAATCAGTTACTAGAGTTTTTATATTGCTTCATTATTTAAAAGAAAAAAATACAGTTTGAAAATGTAGTACTATAATAGCATATGGGCTAATCCCACATGAATCAGTTTTACATGTTGTAACTTGAGTGGAATCAGTTACAATTTATGATGGCACTGCTGAGATCTGAGTCTAATCCGTATATTTCATAATTGTATAAAAATGCTTTCAAACGCTGAATCCCTGTAACTGCTGCTAGGGGTGACCAATGAAAAGATACTGAAATCCAAAGGAATCTGAGTTTGTTTATAGTTACACCAGTGCTTCTCAGAGTTACTTAAAGTTGGCATATGGATAGGAATTGGAGATTTCCACACCAGCTTGGACTTGCAAGATGGATCTGTTGGCTTCCATGTTTATCTCAGTCTTAAGAGCAGGAAGTGTTTTCAGAGGCCTGTGTGAATAACATCACCTTTATAAAGAAGTTTCAATACTGTACTTACTATCTGCAACTCCAGGCTAAGACAACCAATAAAGAGAAGTATAATTATTTTCACAACGGCAGCCATTAAATGAGAGAACAATGGAAGCATCCTGAACAAAATGGTAATTTTTTATATTGACAGTTCAGGTCAAAAAGGTGAACTGCTAGAACAATCTGGGAATTGGAGCAGAAATCTAGACATTTTTTCCTGTACGTTCAGGAGGATCAGACCAGGATTATTCTGATTTGATCCAGTTTGTCTAGTGAAATCAGTACGTTTGAGAACAGAGTGAGAAAATAAACATTTGAGAAATAAAAAAAGACAGCTTTGGAGTGAGACACTGTTAGAGCTGAGCTCTATCAAGTCTGATAGAGAATTTTCCTTAACATATGCAGAAATAGCACTGGAAGTCCCTGGGAATCTCTGCATGGTTGTTGGATGAGGAACTATGGCAAACCACTTTGCTGCTTAATCCATGAGGTTTATTAATTTTCATAATATGCCAGTGTTATTTTAAAAAGGAAAAAACTTCTCACTGAGGAATCTTTGAAATACTTACATTGTTATCTTAGAATTATTGTTAGACAATCTCAGGTATGAAATTTTATGTTTCGTTCCTTTTACTTTGATCTGTGGTCATGCTTTCTGGAGGGTGACTATGTACAGCAAACACTGGCATTTCAGTGAGATTCCTTCTGCATGGTGGCAAGTCAAGATCAGCTTGCAAACAAATGTAAAAGCTGACACACCCCATGGGGTGGCATTCTCCTCTCTCAGGGCTGGCTGCTTGCCATGCAATGCCTTGTCCATGCTAAGGAGAGGTACACTCCATGGGAATCGAGATAATGTACCCCTTTAAATCAGGCAGTAGTTGAGAATGAGGATCAGTTAGAGTATCCTGATTTTCAACCAGCTTGAAATAATTAACTCCAGACTCTTTTTTCCTCTTGCATAACTGGAGAACAAGTTTTGACACTTAGAGCAAACCAACTTTGTTCTGACACCACAATAGGTTCTGCTGTGGGTAGTGGGCAAACAAGGCTTGGAATTTCCTGGGCAGACTGACCTCTCCACAAAATCGCTTTCAGATCTTTTCCCCGAAAATGTGCATTTTGTTGAAAGATGTACTTTTAAAAAAAAAGGACCTAAATGTTTGAGTGGTTTTGAGATCTTGTGCCTTTTGGAATTTCGTGCTGTTACTGATCCATTGCATTGACGAAGCATAACCAGTCACAGAGTGGGTTACTGAGATAAGAACTGGTTTGTCTTCCTGCAAGACCAGCACGAAATTAGAAAATAGGCAGTATATAGATTCCATGCATTTAGGTTTTTTTAAAAAACATGTTTCAAGTACTATGCACCACAGGTGAAAAGTTCTAGCTCTTTCCTTGGTAATATAACCATACAAAAGAAAAGGAATGCACCTGCAACATTGCCTCTTGAAAAAATTGTTATGAAAATGTGTATTTGTCTTCATAAAAATGGATATTAATATCCACACTGGGGCTTAATTAGCAATCTTATTCAATCAAGCTCAGAAATATGAGGTTGCATGTCAGTGCCTGAAGCAAGGAGGTGATGAACTGATTTGACCAATATCAAATAATGGTGTTTAAAAACTTGAAGTTTGCTTTGCCCATTAACCACACGATAGGTATACTATGTTTATATGGCTATACAGTATTTATCTTACAAAACACGTGTGTTACTTGTTAGTGAAGTGATAATGACTCTTAAATCACATTTCTCTTTCCACAAAAACAGCAAAACCTCTTACATGCAACTCTCATGTTGCTAATAGAACACCCCACAGGCAGTCATGAGAACAGTCCTGGTAAGTTGTATTAGTATGATAAAAAGTCAAACTGCAGATCCTAATTAGGGATGAGAAGATTAAAAAAACAAAGACCTGGTGGATTTGAATTGGTTCAGGTAATTCTTTCACTGCCTACTTTTAGGTTCAGCCTTGCCTGTTTTCTTTAGTTGCTTAAATACTATCCTCACCATCATAGCCCATGAGCCCATTGTAAACTTTTTATGTAATTAATACTGCATATTGGGTTTTCCTCTTTCGGAGTAAGTGGTCGATGAGATAAAGGATCTAGCTCCTTTTCCAGTTCTCTGTGGTCAGTTGCCATTGATTTCCATGGCATATAGAATTTCTGTGATAAATTTAAAACCCCCGATTAATTAACTATCTTGTCTTAACCTGTTAAAAGACTAAACTGGGTTTAAGATCTGAAATAGCTAGAGGCATAACTATCATAACACCAGATTTTCAAGGCAAACCAGAGAAACATGAGCCCAAATTTTTCTACATCACAGCATATAAGTTGAATAAAAAAACCATTGAATATTTGTGTGCACATATTGAAACAGAAAGCTACAAAGAATTAATACCAATGTCTACTGTTTGAAAGCATGATATATGATTTTCATATCAGGGTGCTTATAAAATCAAATTAAGATGTACCCACAGAGGTAAATTTAACCCTTGCAGTTTTTTATTCTTGCACCAGACTCAATTTTATGAACTGCTCATCCCTGTGTAGGAAATTGTCCCCCTCTACCCTTCATGCAAACACAAAAGAAATAGCAAGTAAACTAAATGTTATTGGCCTCTTTAGGTTGTGGCTTACTTTTTCCCAGTGCACTCAAACCCAAGGTTTCTTTTCTGCACACTTAAAGGTACAATTAACTGAACATTTGCATATTATACTGTAAGAATAATAGTTAGAAACATTGAAAAAAAATGAAAGGTCAGAAAATTCTTGAGAAGTTATTAATGCTACACCTGACTCTTTCTGTGTGAGAACCTAATGGTTTGCAATCCACACCTGCTCACTGCATCACTTGGTTCTCACCTACGTTTCAGGAGACCACTAAAGTCAAGTTCTCCTGCATCGTCTTGTCCATCACCGCTGTTATTAATAGAAAAAAATCAAATCTTTGTTTAATACAGGAAGACTTAGACAACACGCATTGCAAATGCTCTACATGTTTCATATACTCAACACTATCCAGACACACAAATAATGGTATAAAATCAACACAAACTTGTATTCTTTTTCACACAAATTATGTTTGCTTAGGCACTTGTGAAAAATAACACAAAGGTTTGTATTGCTTGTTATTATACTTTGGTGACAAATTTTTGTAACTGCATACATAAATTTGCCAAGGTTTGTGTTAGATTTCCGTAACACAAATAAATGTGAGCTAGTCAACACAATGAGCTTTGTTTTTCATTTCCATAGTGTATGTGTATAAAAACAAAGGGCTTGTGCTGATCTTTTGCTATGAATGTAAAACAAAGATTCGCATTGCTGGATGGTGCTTTTAACAATGCATAGCTGTGTCAAATACTGATTGCAAAGCGTTACACTTAACATTTAACCTTTCTCTAAATGAAGGAAGAAATCAGTTAAAAAAAGAAGAAACAGTACATTGTACATTTTTACAGATAGAATCACAGTCTTGTGAAGGTGCATTTCTTTCTATAATGTGACCTTAAGCAGTAATACCTTGTTATAAAGCACATACAGGCAAAAGGAATGCCCTTAATAATTGTAAAAAGGGTGAAATCCTGCAAATGTTAAGTCAAATGATGCCAATATTTCATCCCAGATTTTGCATGCAAGCTATTACTTAGAAAAATCAGAAAATATTCAGATGTCCTCATCTGCTTGGGCAGAATAGTTATTGCAGTTTTTTTAAAATGTGCTCAAGAAAGGAGTGCACCTTGAATGTAATATCTTTTGTATTTACTCTTTAAATCAAATCCCTCTAAATAAAAGCAGTGACTTCTGAATTACAGCTTTGCTTGCATCTGTAAAATAACAAATTCATTTTCTATCTGTAAAACATTTTCATTCTGAATATTTCTATCGTTGTAAGACGATCTTCTCCATAAAATATAAAGATGATGCCTATACTGGTTTGAATTGCTATTTTATCACAAAGGTAACAAAACTTAAGACACAATGCTTTATCTTATGTCCTCTGCAATATATTATTTGTAGTTTTTCCATAATGTTGGCCTTATGACACACTTTTTTTACTGTAAGATAACATAAAGCCAGATCCTATCTTCTTGAAACCAGTGTGATTTTCCTCTCTGCTTTTAATCACTACAGGATTGGGACCAGGAACTTTCATACTGTAGCTGACAACTTTCAGGAAACATGCGGTAGAATATTTTAGTGAATGAAAATATGATTTCAAAAACCTCTAAAGAAACATATATTTAATTACCTTAAAGATTCCATTTTCCCTTAAAGCAATGACATTGTAATTTCACAGCAGAGTATTTAATATCATATGTACTGTCTATCTGTTGTAACTATTTCATTCTACCCACTACCAACTACCCTAAATCCCACTTCTTTAATCTTTATTTACAAAAACATTTTTTTAAAGTACTTGATACAATTGTCTGCCAAGACTGATGCAAGTTCTGTGCATGCTCCCAGCATCCATCCATTACTGAGGAGCTTCATAGGATCACTGTTTGAAGTTACCTTCTTTTGAAAGCAGATCTGATGTCAATAGATGGAGCAGCTTGGGAAGATTCTATGAAATAACAGTAATACAGGAATTAAAAATGTAATTTGAAATTAATGTAATTTATGTAAATCAGTGTAAATTGGCATATGAAATTTGTTCAGTTTCCTGATAAGCAACCACAGTTTGTGCATCTCCTTTGGCATTAAGTTCTGATAAATGCAAAGCTGCTCAGCGCTAAGCTAAGTTTAATTAATGCATTTCTCTAAAATACTTTCTGCAGTTCTGCATAGGAGATCTGTCCCTCTGCTGTTTCTCTTTGATCCCCTTCCTGCCTATACACAGGCTCTGGCCTTTTTGTCTTCCCATTCCCTATGCTTTCTCTCGTGCTTGCACCTTGCACTTTCTCAGTATGCTCAGCATCAGAGGAAAGAGAGAGTCTTCTCTACAGCTACAGACTCGTGTTGATTCTTGGTGCATGGATGAATCCCCCTTGTGTGAATTATCTATTTGTGCCAGCCTGAATCAGATTAAATGGTTCTGATCCACAGCCAGTGAATGGATGCAGCCAGGCTGGCCCCCGCCTTGCTGACCTCTGAATACACACGCCTACCTATGCCCCTGTGGCTGTCAGTCAGCTGTCAAATGCCCCTTAACTGTGACCGGCTTCCCCTGACTGGTGAACAACCAGCCCGGTCTAGGCCGTTTGGTAGGTGTGCTTTGTGAGGGTGAACAACAATTTTGTGCACTGGCTGCTGGCGCTGGCGTTTCAGAAGACATCCACCTTTCACAGTCTGATTGTGCAGGTATGTGTGTGGTATTGTGCTAGCAGAACTGCTCTTGAAGGAAAAGATAAGCCTGTGGGTTAACATTTGCCAGAGGAAGGCCTTTTATAACACAGAATTAGACAAAGACACGACTCTCCAGTGCTCTCCACATTGTGCTATGCTTTATTTTGATGAAGAGTGGAAGAAACAGCTTTCTGGAGTATGACCGTACCATGCCAGATCAGGGTGCAAAGCACTGGCGAGCCATGATCATTCCATGTCCCTCTGCTTGGATGCTGCCAGAGGAAGCCTCACTCTCTGGATAGCCCTAAGCCTAGCTCTCTGTCTTGTGTGCCAGAGCCTGATTTTAATTCAATACTAGTTTTATCTGCCAGCTTTTCTAATTTTTGGATAAATATCTCACATGTTTTCTATCCTAATGGTCATTTAAACAATAAATTACAGATACTTAAGAAAATTCTCTGAGCTCTATGCTAAAAATGTTCATTTTAAGCATTACTTCATTTAAAGGTTCTGAACAAAATTAGGTGGCATTTCAGGTTAAAAAAAAAGAAATCTTTATAAAACTTTACAGATACAAGTGGAATCTTACCAGTGACTTCAAGGTCAAAAGAACAACTATCAAACTTGTCCTTATAAGATACTTCACAGCGATAGTTCCCTGCATAGTTTTCCTTAGCTTGAATGATATGCATCTCAAATGTGTGAATCTAAAAATAAAACATAATTGTTCATTAATGTGGGGGATACATTTGCACAAAGCAGAAGGTAAAAGATTAGTCCTTCAGACCTAAATCAGGAACAAGAAATAACTCAAATAAAGGGCTCTGGAAAGAAACTGGAATCCAGAAATGGCAATGGAAAACTTTGATTTCGCCACCACTACTTGTCCTGCACCGGGAGAGCAGAAAAGCCTGCTTCTGTGCAAGGTCAGAGATCATCACTGAAATCTGTGTGGGGAAGCCAGGGTTAGAATCCACTGCTCTTGAATTTCTACCTGTTGTCTTAAGCTGATCTTTAAGCTCTCTTTGGAGCTGTGCCCTCATAAGAAGGAAAAGCAAAGACACACCTTAGTGTGACGCTCAAAGGACTCTTTCAGCTGCAGGTGCTTCCCCGCTTTACTGGCCAGGTCCATCCATTTTCCTTTAAACCACTTAACATTTGGCTTTCGGAGAAGATCTTTGGCTTCTACTTTGGCTATAAATGTAATATTCCCGCCTTTTAAAAAGAGAAAAGAATAACGCAGGCATTAAGGAACATGTGGTTGGTCAGTCATGTCTGTACAAGTTTCTTTTACTACTGATGCTTCCAGTCTCCAGGTCTTAGCTCTACCACAACAGTAAGAATTAGGTGGAGTCACAGGCTATGAAAGTACTGCAGTGTTACAGAGATTAATGATTCTGGGTCTGAAAGCCTTCTGCCCATGTCAATGTGGAGCTTGAGATACTGAGAAGCAGGATAAATTAGTTGAGGCAAAACTCCGTGTTGTCATGGGCAAATTGTTCCTAATATTTGAATTTCCTTGCTTAAAAAAAGCACAGGTGTTCCTAGGCTACTAGGCAATTATAACATGAATAAACTCCCGTCTGGAAAAGAAAGCCTGGAGTTCTTAATGCATTTCTATCGTTAATTCTTTAAGCTGAGAAGGGAGGGGAAAGAGTCTTCTCTAAACAGTAATTTGGGAATAGTAAAAGTTAGCTCAATTTTCACAACACCACTGCCCAGCCCCTGCTGAGCTTCCATCCTAACATTCATGGGCTCCAGAGGGGAATACAGCTAACTTCTTATCTTTATTTTCCAAATAATTCCTCCCCAAATGCTCTTTTTCTACTCAGAAACTGAGAAAAATAATAGGTGTGCATAAAACCGAAAACCCCATCTGACCACGTCTTGGTGTACCCAAGTACACAACAGACATATTAAGTAGCCTGTCCTGAACTTCTCACCATTGCTGCTACCCTGCTTCGGGTGCAGCTACCTTACTGTGATAAAATCATAGAATCATTCAGGTTGGAAAAGACCTTTAAGATCATTGAGTCCAAATGTCAACCATGCCCACTAAACCATGTCCTGAAGTGCCTTCTCTACGCGCTTTTTGAACACCTCCAGGGATGGTGACTCAACCCCTTCCCGGGGCAGCCTGTTCCAATGCCTAACAATCCTGTCAGTAAAGATTTTTTTCCTAATATCCAATCTAAACCTCCCCTGCTGCAACTTGAGGCTATTTCCTCTTGTCCTATCACCAGCCACCTGACAGAAGAGACCAGCACCCACCTCACTACAACCTCCTTTCGGGTAGTTGTAGAGAGCGGTAAGGTCTCCCCTCAGCCTCCTTTTCTCTGGACTAAACAACCCCAGTTCCCTCAGCCACTCCTCGTAAGACTTGTGCTCCAGGCCCGTCACCAGCTTTGTTGCCCTTCTCTGGACGCGCTCCACCACCTCAATGATAGTATGGTTCAGGAGCGCAGGTGGGAAGTGAGCTTCCTGACCATCCCCATTTACTGTGGTCTGGTTCACAACACAAAAAGTCCTCACGGGGCTTGAACTGGATTCCTCTGGGGTGAAATTAAAACCAAAGATGTTCTCTGAGAGTTTACCACTTGTGCTCCAACTGCTAATAGGTATACGGACCACTGGACTAAACCAGACCTAGTCCAGAGCAAATCCCCCAGAACGGTTACAGTGGGGGTGACCCTGCCAGCTTCCCTACAGAGTTGTTCCTATTAGTCTACTTGCTAATTTACACACAGCTGTAGGGTACAAAAGTTGACCCGGCAATCTCTAAGCTACACTGCAGGTCTTTGGGTAGACCTTCCTGACATGTCAATAACAGTACGGCCAACAGCATCACAGTAACCAGTTCTCTTCTTCAGAAACTATACCCCTTATCCATTGTGCTCAGTAAACTATTAGATTTTGAGCTTGTCTTGAATTAAACAATTGGGTTTTGCACCTCTTCGTACAGTCCTTTTTGCCTTTGAAGAGTGGAGTTCTCATCCAACTAAAATCTGTGGAAGTACTTGCAGCTGGGGGCAGAAGCTGAGTGTCACAGGAACTGCACATACCTTTCTGCCTCAGTCTCTGTGTCTCTGGGAGTCACTTTTGATTTTGTTTCTAAGCACTTACCAACGCTCACTGAACCGCTCTGAGGTTTTTCAATGAATAAAGTGGATCTTTGGGAGTCATCGCGTTTTTCTGTCTCTTCTGGAGCTCCTTCTCCAATAGACCATACTGAGATGCAGAGAGAGAGGGAAACGTTAATCATCTGAGTGTGTTTTACTCCCTCCAAAATACACTTACCTGAACTTACTAAACTCTCTAACCCTATTACCTCTCTCTTCAGATGTCCTGAAAGATATGTAAGTTTTTGTTCACACTGACATCCATTGCTTGGCTGTCACATTGTGTACAGTTCCTGCAAGAACGCTACCTCTGTGGTGACAGAAAATGAAACTATCAGGGAGGAAGAGAGGGGAACCTGATCAGCCAAGGTGGGTACTGAGCAACTCAAATGGCATCAGCATTCAACCATGAGTGCTTTACAGAGGCAATGCACAAAGGTCAGCTCTTTGTTTTTCAGAAGAGGTGGAGGTTCTGAAAACACAAACAGCTATAAGCACAAACAAAACACATATGATGCATAGTTTCATTGGGTCTCTCTCAAGCCCAAACTCAGTCAATTGTACAAGCTAGTTTTTCCTCTTTGACTGCAAAATAGGGCAGGGATGAAGCTTACTTTTGAACTTTGTTCTCTTCTACCAGGATAGAAGCAGAGAGTTTGGGGATCAGTCAGTACCATGTCCTGCCATGTGCCTTGGCTGATATTTTACAGAAAAATAGTTTGTGAGATGAAATGATTGTGTCGTGTTCAGACACAGCACCTTCTCTTCTGGAAACTGGGATTTTGGAACCAAAAAGGAGCAATGGTACTGGGAGAAGCAGCAAGTGAGCGGTCTCCCCAGGGCAGAGAACTGTACCAACACAACTGTGCATTTCTGGCCTTTCTGCTCCTCTGAACAGCCCTGGCTTTGTGCTACGCAGTTACATCTTGGGTAAATACATGCAAAACCATGGTCAAAGCTGATTCCTAATAGAAAAGGCAGAGAGAGCAAGGCAGTGAACATCTGTCTGTTACTTGCTCCCTTTCTGCAGAGAGGCAAAACATGTGTCTCATATTCCAAGTGAGAACTTGTGCAGTCCAAATGCCAAATCTCCTTTTTTTGAGGAGTTATCGCTACTGCATAGGGGAAATGGAGTAAAGCCAGTGCTGCCATGGTAGTACTGAAGAGCAGAGCAAATGTGGAAATGTACAGCTATAATTAACAAAGCCATCTGTCTCTCAAGTCAGAGCTGCAACTCCCTTGTTCCCCTTGAACTTTTAGTTGTTTCAGAAGCAAAGGTAGCTTTTTATAGTTTATCCAATGCTTTTTTGGTTTTGGTTTCATAACTAGCATAAATGAGGTACCAGTCACACAACACTTCTCACTTAGTCACACCCTGGTTTTGAAATTAAAGTTCCTTTCCCTGCTCAGTATTTTCTGTAGAAACTCATTTGCCAGAAGTCAGAATTGTCTTCCTACTATGTAGAAATTACTGCTACAGTGCCCTTTTTAACTCATGAAAATTTCTGTCGCTTAGGAATGCAACACAACTCATGACAACCATGGGAGAATGCAACCAAACTGTTTTTATTATCCTAAAGCCTATTAGGAACTTTTAAAAGGTATAGAAATGCTGGATAGCTTTGCTATAAAATCTTTGCCTTTCAGTCTTTCAGTGAATTATGGGTGGTGTGCCTAACACCTCTGTATATGTCAGCTTGTACAATATTTCTTACATGTATATACACACATGTATATACACACATATAAAAACATATACATAGACATACATGAACACAAATATATATAGATACACATCTATATATACTCTCTCTATAATCCAGATGTTTAAATTATGCCAGTATGACATGCTAGTATATGGAAACAACATAAGAACAAGTGATAGTTACTGGTGTGAACAGAATGATGTGACAGTGCTCGGTACGGGACCTGGTCACGTGCAAGTAACAAACCTAACACACCAGAGGGTGAAATGGAAAAAGGATATTAATAAATGGAAGAAGCTTACATAGAGTCATTAATTTGGTACCACATAAAATACGACCTAAATATTATAATCACCTTTAGATAGTAACGTTTTCCTATTTATTAAACAAACCGAACAAAACGTGGGTTTGACGTTGGCTCAGG
The DNA here is from genome assembly GCA_013401275.1 of Pandion haliaetus. NCBI lineage: Eukaryota > Metazoa > Chordata > Aves > Accipitriformes > Pandionidae > Pandion > Pandion haliaetus. The sequence goes on along the minus strand of VYZV01037047.1, from coordinate 31,486 downwards.
GGGCTGGCATAGGCAGCTATGCCAGGTCAACAACCATGGTTGAAGTACCTGCTGCTCATTTTGCTCCAGAGGCTGCAAATCCTGAAACCACAAAAGTGGGTGTAGTATGCGTTACCTGCCAGGGTAGGAAGAAAGAGGTTATGACTTCGCTAAGTTTTTCCCACCGTCCTTTGAGCTGTGAGAAGAAGCCATTCTCCTACAGTCTCCTGGGGCCTGTGTGGGGGATTCAGGTAAGCCACTGTCACCCTGTAGGCTGAGGAGGAAGGGAATAGCTGCGTATCTATCTATATAGAAATAGATATAGATAGATAGGTATGTATGTATGTGTAAAATACTGGTACGTGTCCCATCTTGTGCAGCAGAGCCTTCTCTCACTCCTGGTTCAGCTGCTAGAAACCTATTTGCTCTGACACTTGAAAGCATTTCAACAGTTACAGTTTTACACTGTATAAACAATGAAAATAAAATTAAATATTTTATCTAAGAAATCAAGTATTAATAATAATTGTATTATGTAAATTTTGGAGTGTTTTATTCTGTTTTTCAGGAGGTCTCACCTGAATCTTTTCTTTCCGCTGGCTTAGACATCCCATCTGAAAGGGAAGAGCAATTTAGATGACACCAGCTCAGAGATCACAGCTCCACTGACCTCAGATCATTGGGATTTTAAGAACACTGATTCTTCATACAAGAAGATTAGACTAGATATTTAGGACCATACCCATGAGGACCTACTGGAATACCAGAAAAAGGAAGTGAGCAGCTGAGAAAAAAAATCAGAAATCTTTCCCTCTGTTCTCTAGAAAATCTAAATTAGTTTAGTTTAATTCCCATTCAAGATTTCCCTTTTTTGTAGTTCATATTTAGAAGGGTTCCGTGAAACTGAAGTTTTCTTCATGATTTGTGTAGTTCCAGATAACAGATGAATTTATGTTGTTAAATATTAATCTGAGGGGACAGTACTTTGAATTATTAAATAGTCTGTTTATTTATCTCGGTTGAGCAGAAAAATCATAAATAGTTAAAATTAAATTTTACGGTTTTGTGATTTACAATGTTATTGATATATTTAGCTTCTACCAATGAGGTCCTCTAGCACTCTAAATCAAAGTACTGCTACTGACTTTACAAATAGCATTCAGCCCAAAGTTAATAATGCAAATTCTTTTTGGAGAAATCAAGAAAATGCAATCGTTTAGGGCAATGAAGATAATCAGGAGCATGTTTTTCATTTGACACACTGCAAAGTGTTTTCTCATGTTCAAAATCTCTGTTTCATTCACAGTTTATTTTTAAAAAATGTATTAAGCAATTGGTGGAGAAATTTTGCCCATGTCACATCTATCATGATGGACCCCCGTGCTGTTGCTTTTCTTTTACTGCCAACAGCCAGAGGCATTTTATCTGCCAGCTTGGCAGCAACGGCTTGGAGCAGTACATGCAAACTACCTTGTAGGTCATACGGCCTAAGGTGAGGTGGTAGACAACTATGTGGATAAACCTGGATTGAAGTCATAAGGTATCTGTTTTATTTGGAATTCTGGAATTTGCTCTCAAGACTAACCTTAAAAATGGACCCCATGTTTGTTGATAGGAAAAAATAAGGAGTTGCTTTCAGAGCTGCTAACCGGTATTTTACCTTCCAGTGGCAGAAGTTCTATCAAAGACCTCAAGACAGGATTAGAAAGGAACTTATCTGGTAGGAAGGTCTCGTACTTCTGAACAGAGATTAATTTAACATAGGACAGTTCAAAAAAACTTTTTCTCTAATTAGTATGTTTTGAGTTCAGTCCAATGGTTCGGACTCTTTCGTCAAAAGAAAAATACATACATACATACACACACAAAGTACTATCACAGTCCTAACCTGCTGGTGGAGTACTAACTGAAGTGTCATCTTCATCTGTGAAAAGAAATACAAATAAAAAAGTACATAAAGAAACTGAAAGCACAGACGATCACCTGCTTTAAAACAACTATGTGACAATGTAAAACCTGCAAAAGAAAGGGAAAAAAATCGTAATAGTCAGGAGCATTCACAATGGAAGCTTCAAACTGATGAAGAAAGCTTTGTGTAATTCAGTAGCTGAAATGGTAAACCTTAATATTTCAAGCAAGTAAAAGAAAAATGAGATGTGGACTGTGATCTATTATTAAATCATGAGTTTATATGAAAGCTGCTGAGTGGTTCTGTTTGTTAGAGATGTAATCCACAGTAAATACAAAAAAGCCACAATGAAATCAAGGTCAATCACATATCTGACCTGAGGAAGATGCCATTTCTCTGATGTCCATGTCTGCAATTAAAATGTGCACCATATATACATTGAGCATCATTAAATCAAGATATGCAACAGTTAAAAAGTCCCCTGTATTTACAGTTTTTAATTACTGTATCAGAATATTAATTTAACATGCAAGGTATAAACAACTAATTTTTTCCCGTATTATAGGAGAATAATTTAAAATAAGGACAGAACTATTATCATCACACTGGATTTTCCTTTTAATCACACTAAAAGTTGACAATCATCACGTATTAGATCACTAAAAGAGATTGTTACCCAGGTATTTTAAAATGTTTAATCTCATAGAATACATTGAGGTATATATTTAAATAAATCAAAAGCCTGGAAAAACGTGAAAGTGGCATTAAAGCTGAAATATTGTAATCATGATTATTAGAAAACCAGAATAAGGTAAACACTATCTTTACAAGAGTTTCCTACATCTCTTCGAAATTTAGATGTTGACTAGAAACCTCAGAGATATCACATTCTGGTAAAAATATACAAAAAAGTCTTAGTGTCTTAAAAGCCTAATGGTAGGAAAAAAAAAAAAAAATTACCAATGTAGCACTTGAAAGGCTAGAATAAACTAGATGTATTTAGAATTTAATACATATGTAATGTAAAGATAACATGTCTTTCATACGGTATCAGGAAATCTAGAGAACATTTCAAAGTGAGGAAAAGGCAGTTGAACAATTAGCCCACATTTTTAAAGAGGTTTTTTTTTTTAGATTTTAAGTTTAAATTTAAATTTTTAAAACTTTCAAATTTTAATTCTGCAGTTATTGTTTGATTTTGACCTTAAAGTTATATTTTGTCTGTTTTTTCTCAAGGACAAATGTAATAACTAGACAAAACCACATATAAAATATAGTTGCATTTTTGTAAATATTGGTCATATTAATTTTTTGTGCTTGCTTAACCACTGAAGGCTAACTGAAAGTCTGTTAATAGAATTTAACTACTTAGCCATAACATTTTACTCATTCCTTTTTAATGATTCGTCAAACTTCTTTTTAAAAATCCCTTGGGAGGCGGATGTCAGTTTTANCAAATGTAACTCCACGAATCATGGGATTACCTGCCAGACCCCTTATTAATACCTTCACTTAAAAACCCCCGTGCTAGAGAGTCATTAATAAGCAGGAAAAAAAAAAAAAAAAAAAAAAAAATTCATTTAGTGGAACAGTTCTCTCCACCTGCCTCATCCAATAGAATAAGCAGATGTTGAAGATGTTGATTTTCAGTGAAAGCACAGTAATGATAAAGTCATGTCAGATGTTTTAACATATTGTGCTAGCAACTAAATGAATGCAAGGCTAAGTAATTCCATTGCAAATCTTTCTCCATATTTCATGAAAGTATAAAGTGTACTTTCAACTTTTTGTCAATAATGTCGCAATTGTGGTTGATCATGGCTTGAAGAGGTACTCTCTCTGGCCAGAAAAAAATAAGATAAATCGGCATAAAATATTTGATGGCATATGATAATCACATCATTAAAGGACTACTCTATTTGACTTCTATTTTCCTTAAACATTTGAAAAAACTAAAAGAACAACAACTTGTTATTAGTTTTGTGGAGGGATTGCTGGGGTAATCTATCATTTTTCAAACAAAATGTTAACATCAAACACAAACAAATAAAAAATTTCGGAAGTATGACAATGAAAGCACAATTGAATGGGCTGTAAATGGAAAGAGTATGAAAACAATACATGCCAATAGGATTGTTTTGACAAATGGGTAATTACCAATCCATAACCCTTTATATCTCAGGCTTCTAGGACAAAATGAAGCGACTATTGAATAAACATGAAAAATGGTTCAACAGCTATAATTGATTTGCTTTCTGTGATGAACAATTGGTTATGTTGGCAATAAATTCTATTTAGAGATAACAAAAATTGTAAAAATACCAGACCTGGCAGTAGAACTATGATCATTACTTCAATATCCTTATCTTCTGCAAGTAAACTTTTAATGGAATATATTTAGCAATCTGTTGAATAACAGCTATGTCTGAAGAAGTCACTTCATTCATTTGACAGTAGGTCGGTAGAATGTATTACTCCATAGAGATTTTGTTCTTTGGCTTCTATTCATCTATGGCACATTTTCATTAACAAATAGGATATTTACGTTTATTTCCCTATATCTAAATTATCACATTAATTGAGGACCAAGCCTCTTGGAGTTCCATCAGGAGCAGAGTCTTGTAAGAGGAAAGAATGCTCAGCATCTCAGAAGCAGCTAATGTAAAACTTCTTTATACTTGCAGTTAGTGTAACTTCAATATTAAAATTTCTGACTGCTGACTTAGCAAAAGTGTAGAAAAATCTGTCAAAATGTAAGTGATAACTACTGATTTATATATGAACTGCTGATATCAAGATTTTAGACCTACTTTCCCTTGATTTGAAAACTACCACACAAAAGTGGAAGCTGCTGTTCTACCATCTGTCACATTGTTGATAATGTTTTGCAGAAGTGGCAAAATCGTATTAATCTATTATATTATTTTCTATTTTGTATCTGTTTAAAAGAAGACTTGAAAGCCATGTGTCAATCTCAAAAGCCTGGCACAGAACTGAACAGGGGAATTTTTGAATTGACTCCATTGGAGAGCATCTCGAACTTGATTTAATCAGCTAACAGAGCCGGTAAAGTAATTAACCTTTCTGTGTTATTCCCTGCTCTCACCCACTGCTGCCCATGGGAGCTGGCATGAGAGATATGGCAGGCATATCTAGGCAGAGTGGTGAACAGGGGAGCGACACTGGTTTGCAGCTGCAGGTGACTTCAGCATGCCTTAACGTGTTTACCTCTGCTACCGCACACTGGAGCAAGTGTTCGGGGCTCAGGCAGGAGACAGATCAACACCACTGTTATGGGTTTGTGTGGCGCGGTTTTCCTTCGTGGCAGGGGACGGGGGCTGCAGAGGCGGCCCCTTTAAGAAGTTGCTGGAAGAATCGCTGCCCCAAAATGTCGGACCTGCGCGCCAAAATGTCGGACCCGCCTCTAGGCGGGGAGTGACGGTGGTAAGGCCTCTGGCAAACATATTTAAGAGGGGAACCGGTAGTGTGGGGGTTGGAAACCTGAGAGGAACATCGCTGCCGACACTGGAATCATGGAAGTGGAGGGGGAGGAGGAGGCGCCTGAGGAGGCTGATGGCCCTGCAGCCCAGGGGGGTGAACGGTGGAGCGGAGGCTCCCGAAGGTGGCCGTAACCCCATGGTAAAAACCGCGCTGAAGCAGTGTGAGACGGGAGAGCAGCCCGCGGAAAGGAGCCGCGCCAGGGGAGTTTGTGAGGAACTGCAGCCCGCGGAAAGGAACCACGTTGGAGCAGGGAACGAGAGAGGAATCTTCCCCCTGAGGAAAGAAGCGGCAACGACGATGTGTGGCGAGCTGACTCAACCCCCATCCCCGATTCCCCTGCGCCGCCGGGGGGAGGAGGTAGAAATCATCGGGAGTGAAGCTGAGCCGGGAAGGCGGGAGGGGTGGGGGGAGGTTGTTCTGATGTTTAGTTTCCCTTCCTAATACCCTTGTGTTTTGTTTCTGTTTTGATTGGTAGTAAATTAAATTGATTTTGTTTCTTCCCCAAGTTGAGCCTGTCTTTTGCCTGTGACCATAAGTGGGGAGTGATCCCTCCCAGTCCTTGTCTCGACCCACGAGCCTGCCTTTGTATTTTCTCCTCATCCCAACGTGGCCAGGCGAGGGGGTGGGGGGTGAGCGAGCGGCTTCGTGGTGCTTTGTTACCGACTGAGCTGACCTGAAACCACGACAACCACAAAGAGTGAACCTTTGTCTTCATGGTACATAAGTAAATACAGAGTAACTCAACCAACTGGCTGAATCATTTCGGCTTATGCTGAAACTACTGAGTGCAGTTTAACCCTTCCGAGACTAAGAATTTTAAATTTACTTGCCTTCAATTACCCATCTGATTTTCAACGAGTATTCAGCAGTCCCGTCGAGGGGACTTGGCAATTTGGAAATGGTAAATGAAGTACATACATACAGCAATGGAAGTTTTAGTAGAGAGATGAATGGATAAGTGAAACCTGGAAAAATGCAAGGATGAAACATGCAAACATTTTAGTAGATGGTTGGATGGAACCTAGAGAAAAAACTATCAGTAAAACGTGCAGAAATTTTAGTATCTCTCTGAATGGCTGGATTTGACCTAAAAAAGGAATGAGCAAATTTATATTAAAATTCAATTATTATTCCAGCAAGTGGGAACACAATTATAACAATATTCAATCTGTAAGATAATGGTAAAATTAAAAACAAAGGCAGAAGAATTTAAATTGAATGAGCATAGGATAACATAGTAAATTTAGTGGGATTTCTGCTGAGTCACTTTTTTCTCTGAAAATAAAATGGATGGTCATATATATCCTGAATTTTTTAGAACATTATTTCAGATATTTTGAAACTAGAAATGCTATAAAAGATTATTCTATGCAAGAAAATTTTACCTTTACTGCTCTGAGCTACTAATTTACAGTGAAATAACCACAAGATAACCAAGAATTTATCATGCTGTCCACTATTTCTTAACTTTACAGTGAACATAAAGGAACATAAATATGTAATTTCACACAGACAGTAACTACTAAAAAGAAATAGAACAGTAAAACAGACACACAGATAGGTATACTTTATCTTCCTAACTTCTGCTATTAACTTTGTCTTAGAAATGAGGTGAAAATTATGGACTATGTGGTTTATGTGGCCTACCAAGCTCTCTTTCCTAGACACCAGGTTGCAGCACAGCCTGACTGTGCTGCAGAGAGGGGCTGTCCCAGGTTCTGATGGTGTGCTGTTTCTTATAAATTATCAGCAAAGAGGTCACAACTGCTAACACACAGGTATTGTAAAATTGCTGTGGAATTCAGATAAAAAATCTTTCCCATCTCATTCCCATTCAGGGAAGTACCCAAATCTGTTACTTTGGAAGCTATAGAAACATTTTTATAAATAGCTTATACAAAAGCTAACCTCTAGCTGGTTCTGTCCCTGTGTCCTTGTTGAATGACTCATTTTCTAGTGTAAATTATTTTGGATAGATTGGAAAAATGGAACCTTTTCCCGTTTTGTGAATTATGCTCACCATTATAAAGATTTTCTTCTGGCAGACAAACATGATGGAACCACTCTAAGAAAATACACTTTCCCTTACTTGGTGATACTCTGCAACAAAACAGGAGCTGATAGGAACAGTTGCACTATACCTAATTAAACAAAATTACTACTTAGTGTCTGGTAATGATATCTACATTGCTTTGCAGAGGTGCCAGTTTCACTGGAGCATGGCAGAAGGTCATTCTTTCTACATATTGGTATTCAGACTTTCACTGGAATTCTTATTGAGATGGCTGCAGCCACCATGCACTGAAACTGGAAACACTTCCCATACTAGGATCTCAAACAACTTTTTTGGTAGCAAATTCCTCCTAGATAGGGTAAACACCAAGAAAGCATTTTTTCCCTTGGGAAATACCTGTGTTCTTCACTGAATTCAAACCAGAAACATATAATGTATAAAAAGATAATGGAAGTATTTGATAAGATACCTACCATGTTTTCTTTTTTATTCAGTAAAATGTAGACTTGTAAGCAGTGGGGAAAACACCGTTCATATTCAGTTCAGGAACAAACATTTCTCTCACACCAAAATTAAAGCAAGCAGAACTAACTGCTGCAATAGCTTCAGGCAAGACCTTAATCTTTTTTCCTATCATTAGGCATGCAAATTATTCCTGAATTGTGTTTCCATTACCAAGATGACAGATTTGATTACTCACACGAAATTTTGTGTGTCAAAATAATTGCTCAATGCAAAGATAGCTGGCAAAATAGCATGCAATGAATCCTGGTTCAGCATTTTTATTTTCAAAAGGGTACTTGAGTCACACACTCAGTGTTTATATTTTGACTTTGCTGAGAAAAATAGCCATGCACACCTTTGCCAAATAAATCTGCAAGTAACAGGTATGCATCCAGTCTGTCTAAATGGCAAGATTTTGTCTGGAAGAGACCAAAAGCCGGAACACATTTTCAACCAAGCCATTTCTTGATTTGCCATGAAAAAGCATAACCGTGACAAATGAAAAGCAAGCATTGCATCAGATGTAAGTATATTTTTGTCTGGTTTAGCCTTTTATCAGAATGAAGGAAAAAAAAGGATTTTTCCTGTCAAAATTAGCTGATGAGCTGTTTGAATTCTACTTTGGCAGGGAGTACAAAAAGGAGGGGAATTTGGCCCAGTTGCCTCAAAACGTATCTTTGTAACCGGAAGAATTGCCAACAGAGCTGGAGCCTAATCTCAGCAGCACAAAAATATATATTAAAAATGGAGCTGATTTTTACATGCATTGCTAGTGGAACAGTTATGTGTTTGTTCACAGCAGACAGTCCTCAAAGACATTTTTCAGAACTTGTGATGAGCTTAGATGCTGGGCTCCAAATGAGGACAGAAAGACAAATGTGTGATTTGTTTTTTTCAGATGAATAAAATCTGATCGACTTTGCTGAAAGGTAAAACATGTAGTATCAAGTTTCTCTGGTAGAATAGAAACAGCTTAGAACGACAGTAGGAGATTGCCCACTTTATTTAGAAGTTACCAATGTGCATACTATCTGAGTTTTAGCAAGCTTGGTCAGTGTCAGCATCGAGGTTCACTTAAACATGGCTTCTTGCTCATGCAAATCACTTGAAATTTAATCCATTAATTAAACAGTCTATATAAATACAGTTGCTAAAGTGTCAGTCTTGTTTGCAGAATTTTTGAAGGTACTCATAAGTATCATAATTTTCTTGTGCTGGATAAGTCATGCAGAAAAAGGATCCAGGAAGCTTCACATCACACTTCTGAAACTTGGCACCAAAATTGTGAATTAAAGCTCAAGCAATCCAGCATCAGAATAGCATTTAGGAATGTTCTCTTTACTGCCCATTTTTTAAATATGATTTTGGACTCACCTTTACCCTTTCCAGTTTCACCCTCCTGCGGTGTTTTTTGTTCTGCTAATATTGAAAAACCAAAATTAAAGATTTATTGATATATGTGTATATGTAATATACAGTTGTAATCCCATAAAGCATTCTGCAACTCTGTGCATATCAATGCGTTTTCTATGTTTTGAATGAGTCATATAAGATTGATGTTCCTGTACTCAGTGGAAGAAAAATACTGGGTTTTTTTAGAAGTAGCAATTGTTAGTCTTTTGTTCTTGGGCTTATTTACAAAAGCCTTTGAAATTAGTTACATATCATTGTTAATTTGAATGGAATTGGATCAGATATGAGATACTGCCAAATATTAATGGTATCCAGAGCTCCATCACCCTAATCAGTTTATCCTTAAGACAAAGTACACCACAGAGAGAGTGTATTGAGGTTGTTCTTAATTCTTTATCATCATCATCATCATCATCATTATTTTCATTATCATTATAATCTTTCCTAGGTTGGTTTTTTTTTTTTTTCATTTTCTTGATCAGAAGAGTTGCCAGCTTGTCCTCTACTCCAAACAGGTGAATGTGAATTATCTTTGACTCATATATATGAGAAAACTTAGACTGTATTTTCAACAAAATAAAATTTTCTAGGCTTTCTCTATTTCAGGATTTGATAGGATTCCTATTCTCTTTGATTTTCTATCTCATTCAATTTGCATACAAGGCCATTTAGAGACTTGTCAAATCATATAAATTGTGCTGTCTTCAAGCACAATTCGATGTTCTATTGCCAATNCATGTGCATAGCCATAGTAACTATGAAAATAAAACTTGAAATTTGGAAGACAAATCCATATTCTGGAAGTGTGACAGACTCATGGATGCTTCTGTCTGGATTCCCTAAATTTCCAGGCTCCAGTTGTTGGGTTGCCCATCTTGGCCAGATGGTTAAACCTGTTCCTTTTTAATGGGAATTCTGCTACAGTAACACTTTCCTTTCTCCCTAGGAACTGGGATTAAGAGAATTCCTGTTCTTGGCAGGTGGTAACATAACTAATTCCATTTGA
>VYZV01037047.1:7210-21122 GCA_013401275.1 Pandion haliaetus | reverse complement strand
TATACCAACCTGGTGTCTTGACATTGAGATCTAGAAGGAGCTTTTACAATGGCTTCCTAAAAATTTCCTGGTGTACTTCAAGATGCTGATTACATCTAATAAACTATTTATATGTTATAGCATTTGGATTCTTGAACAACCAACTTCTCTCTTTGTGTGATAGCACTTGGTAATGAAAGATTACAGCATCCTGAATCAGGCAGAAGGAAGCTAGGACAAGTGACTGGCACTTCCAACTTAGAAATATCCCAGTTTGGTCTGTGCCTAACCATAAAGGTCTACTTGCACCCTACTTGTTTTGCAGAAGAAGTACAGGTATGGGGAAAAGGAAGGGGGTTATAGGAGCAATTTTGTATGTAATCCTATGTATTTAAATAAAAATGAAGAAAATGTTATTTATTTGAAAATGTTAATAGATGTTTTTAATATAACGCTTCAAAGATGCTATTCCTTTCTGTCTACAAAAAGCAGTTTCTCATTTCAGTTCTACTTAAATGTTAAGACTGTTGAAGACTGTGAATTCAAGTACAATGTATATCAGATAAGAACCTCAGTGTGAATATTTTGAAAATAATTACTTTAATATCAACTGTACAGATTTTACGGTTGAGTAAAATACAATCATCATGAATCAAATATCAATTAACTTTCCTTACAAATATATGCAATATGAAAGAGTTCATTCTAACATAAAAATAATATATGGGTTATTTAAACATGAAAATCCTTGTGGCAAATGATACTACTAACTCCAGACTTTGTAATTTTTAAATGAAAGTGTAGCATTTAAACAAAAATGTCTTGAATCAGCCTCGTAAAATGCCAGTTTGCAAGACTGTAAGTAAATGCAGGTTTAACACCTGGAGAGGTGTTTGGTATTGCTGTTTAGGGACATACACAGAGAATAAAACTAATGAAATGGTTAAATTAGACATGCGTAATGTATATATGTATTAACCAGCATGTGGCATAATGTATATATGTATTAACCAGCATCAGAGAATATAACTGAAGTTACTCAATGCAAATCAAAGCCACACGGCAAAGGCTTGCCTGCCTTTCCAGCTCCCACTAAAGAAACCGTAGCAGCTTTGCACAGAGCTTCAGCTTTACCTAAAGCCCTAGTCCTTAGGAATGAGTGTTCCCTCACCTAACTTTGGCTTCCTGGAAGTTATTCACTCACTCCAATCTAGACAACCAGACCCCTCAGGGCAATTGCCTATACATAGACATCTAGTGCCATTTTAGATGGGTTATCCAGGAAATGCCCATTGGATGAGCATGTATGACCGAGGATCCTCTCCATAGGTTGAACAACTTAGACAAGATACCTCATCTTCAGATGGCTAAAATTAGGTGAAATGAATCCCATGCTTGATTCTGCCAACTTTACTCACAGTGTACCTTTGAGGAGAAATGAAAGGGAATATTTTGGTAATTACATGCTGTTCAGCATTGAAGAAGACAGCATAATTTAGCCTCAGAATTTAAGCAGTCAGCATTTTCCTGTATGCTGAAGGAAATTTGCATCATTACACAAACAACAAGTCTCTCACAAACAAAAATTGAATCTGAAAAAACAACATTCAGGCAAAGTGAAGTGAGAATATCTTATTGTTACTTCAGGGATTTCTTACTTTTCTTACTGTCCTCTCACTTTCAAAGGGACAATGAACACAAATCATGTTATGGCTATGCAGTATCTATCTCATGCAACCATTGATAGTGTTACAGTGCATATCAGCATTTTTTACACTAACCTGGAGGTGGTGGTGCACTTTCAGTTTCAGTCTCTGAAAAATGAGGAAAGAAGACAGATATTGAGCTTCAAGTAAAAGCAAATATTTTTCACACGTGGTTTGTGTTTGTTGAATGTGGACACAGTTTTGGTTCATTGAATATTTTAATGCAGTTCTCGATTTTTTTTTTGCTTTCACACATGCAATACCTGGCACCTTCAGGGTGACATGGTCAGAGACCTAAAGCTTATGCTCTGTGAAGAGAGGGTACTGAACTTGTTCAGTCTGGAGAGATATAGTAGTCATAGAATCATAGAATTATTTTGGTTGGAAAAGACCTTTAAGATCACTGAGTCCAGCTGTAAACCCAACATTGTCAAGTCCACCACTAAACCATGTCCATAAGTACCACATCCACATGTGTTTTGAATACCTCCAGGGATGGTGATGCCACAACTTCCTTGGGCAGCCTGTTCCAGTGCTTGACAACCCTGTCAGTGAAGAAATTTTTCCTAATATCCAATCTCAACCTCCCCTGGTGCAACTTGAGGCCATTTCTTCTTGTCCTATCACTTGTTACTTGGGAAAAGAGACTGACACCCACCTCATTACAACCTCCTTTCAGGTGGTTGTAGAGAGCGATAAGGTCTCTCCCTGCATGTCTCGGGTTATCTACCTGCATGTATTCATATTAATGTATATAGGTGGGCCCCAGTACATTTCAGGACCTTTTGGCAATTCCAGTTTAGGACAGTTCTGGAATATCATGGGATCCAAGCTGAATTTCAAGTTTGGGTTTGATTTGTTTAAGTCAATTGGTCTTGAACCTATGCTTAAATGTATAACTTACCACATCAGTATGCTTCTGTCAGATGATATCCTATGTTTAAGCAAATTTTCCATCAACTGGAATAATATCTGATATGAGTTAAATCGTGAAGTGTAATGGATCCATTAACTGAGGAGGATCATGCACAGAGAATGCAGAGATCTTTATCTCATTTTCACCACACCATTAGATCTAGAGTTCAGAGTTCAATGCAAGCAGAAAGTAAAAAAAAATCATCTTAGCTGCTCTGCATAGGACTTACAGTATGTTTGATTTTTCTTTGTTTCAGTCATGGTTTTTAATCTAAATCACTTCCCTTTCAGATGTGTGATACAGAAAACAGGCTTTTTATCCTGTTTAAATGTTATGCTTTTGGGATGAGAAGTTATCCAATCTAAAAACATAAAAACAAATTAACTAGACAATATGTATTTTTAAAATGTTAAAGGAAGCTTATTTTCAACCTGTAAAAGCCTTAGGACTCTACACTGGTTGAAAATAGTAATATTTACTGGAGATGATAGTGCATTGACTTATAGTTCAACTACTTGCAACAAGCAAAGATTTAAAAGGTTGAACTCCTTAACTGTAACAGTAGATGGCTCTTACTAACCTTTGTCATGTTATGGGTATTAACCTTTGGGACCTCACCTCAGGTCATATTCAGGAAATAAAGTTTCAATTTTTGTCACACAGAAATGCTGGTAAGGCTACTCCTTTGCACTCAGGTCTAAATATAACTAAAACATACTTCTCATTCTTAATAAATCCATTTAATGTTTAAAAGGGAGGAATACTTTTAGTGCAAATATAATTTTAAGCTGACTGTGTGAATTTGATATGGTTTAGGAACTTCCAGCCACATACGTGGATGCTATAGCAAATCCTTGTAGAGGGTCCAAAGAGAATCCCTCACTACAGGGGAAAAAACTCTGTGCTGTATGTTCTGGTCACAGCACCCATACTATGGAATAAAAGGGACAATGTGTATTTAAGACCAACAGACACAGAGTCTGATAATAATAAAATAGCTTTACTTAGGTTCATAGCCGTTTATTTTTTCTGCTCTAATTACTAATATACTAAGTTTTTCTTTGTGGCCTAGGAAAATATTTAAATTTTTCATATGAAAATATGAAAATTCCACCACAAAAGTACATCTTGGAACATATCCCCTTTACTACCATGGTATTTCTTACTGCTTCCACTGAGAATAAAATCTCTGTGGAATGGAAGTCTATGTCTTGCATGGAAAAGTAACAGCAGAAAATTATTGACTGTATACTTGTCTTTTTGAAATTTAATAGCTTGAAACAGGGAGTATTCTTACAAACACTGAATTAGAAAATTCTCCCTGGGTCACCAGCAAGGGCCACAAATTTAAAAAAAAAAAGCTCACCAAACTAAGTACTTTCTAGGTTCAGGTGAAAGGGTTATGAGCTTTTTGAGGGACTTGCCTTGACTTTTGCTTTCATTTTGAAAGGTATTTCATGGTTTCATCACACAGTAGTGTTGGTCAGAAATCACACAACTTTCCAGTCCTGTCTTACCTAGCAGCAGGCACAGCTGTTAGCCAAAATGTACAGCACAGACCAGACCTGGAATGCTATTATAGCCTAAACTTCATCTCATACATGGAAGCATACAAGGAGATATTCAAAACCTGAGCACTATCATGGGCAACCTACTCTAGTTGACGCTGGTGCTAGCAGGGAGGTTAGACTAGACAGTCTCCAGAGGTCCTGTCCAACCTCAGTTATTCTGCAATTCTGTGATGGGATGACGACTGCAGCCAGACCAAGAAGTCCGTGGTTTCTTTCCTAAACCATAATTCAAGGCTGTTTGGGCTATTGCTATGAAAACTGAGGCAAGAACTGAGCTCAGGGGAGTGACCTGAAGTATGGTGTGGGAGGAAAAAAGGAAGGGGGAGAGTTCCAGGCACTGGGGGTGGCAGAGACATGGGAGATACTTCAACATAATCTTTTGGCCATGTGCGACCCCTTTCATGGTCATGCTGGGCTTACAGTTCCATTCCTGAGGACAGCCAGGAAAAAACCCATTAATAGCACCGAGTAGTTTCCACCTCCCCAAAGAATGATAGCCCTCTCTGGCTGACCTCTGCAACAGGCTTGTCAGCCAGGAAAGGGCTCTGTGCACTCAACCAGCAGCTTACGGTTGTGCTCCTTCCCCAGGAGGCATGCTCACTGGAGTCCCCAGATGCCATTCCCGACAGCCCCATTGCCTAATATGGTGCTCTGTTGAGGCATTGTCAGTGGGGCTGGCGGTGGAGAAAACATTGCCTCTAGCATGCGCTCCTCATCCCTTGGGAGAAGAAGTGTTCTTCACTGGGTTGTAACGATGCCTCTTGAGCTACAGGGGAAAGAGGCTGTTGAAGGTCCAATTATCACTGCATTGATACCATAATGTCGACTGGGCCTTCTACTAAACTGGGCCTTCTACTAAACATTTAAAGTTAACTTCTGCCTCACAGTTTCTAAGACAAAAGGTAATGGTCTCTGCAGTTCTTTATTTAAGAAGAAAGTTGCATTTCAGTGGGTTACATCGTGCTAAACACAGACCTTGGTTATTAATTGGTTGTGAAGCTTGTAAAGCAGCTAGCTATATATAATTCCAAAGCAAGAAAAGGAATTAAGTTAGCAGTCCTTTCTACATGGCCACTCAGAAAGGATAGTGTATTAAGAAGTGTGGTTAGCAAATAAAGTGAAAGCACAACTGTCACTTAAATAACATCTCCAGAAATGCTTTCATGCCTCAGCCATGTCAGGAGATGCATTCAGGATCCAGTTCGACATAGGATACGAGCGCTTAGAGCCAAGACATTTTTATTTGTGATTTATAATTGTACATGTACACATACACTCTTGAAAATCAGCAGGAGGTGCAACTCGACCCATTACCAACAATTTTCCATCAGTGTTCCACATGTACTATGTTCGGTTTTTCAGATAAAATAAGACTTAATATCTCTTGCTATGCATAGAGATAACTAAGGTTTAAAAAGTTCCATGAGATTACCCATGTGCTAATGTTATAGAAATGCTTAAGAACCATGTTAAATTGGGACTATCATTATTTAAAATTTCAATTCCATTTTAGGTCTGGATGCACTGACATCCGACCTGCAATAACCACAAGAAGCTTTGGCAGGGAACTGGCAGGGTGCTTATGTATGGTGGCCAGTTTTCAAGGGTTCTAAATTCCCACTTCCACTGGCTTCTGTGACAGCAACAAGCATAGCAACTCCCTGACATTATATATATTACTTTTCACATTGGAGTGTAAACATAATGAGGCATGCTGACAGTTCTGAAACAGTCACCAGGTCCTACTCTACTACTGCACTGGGAGCAAAGTATTCTGGAGACTTGCATTTCAGACCATTCGAGAGCTAGAGGTTATCAGCAAGCATACTGGGAAACAGGTCTGGCTGGATAACCATTCTCACCTTGCAACTCTGTACTCATGACCAGGTTTGTTTTGGGTAGGCTTAGGAGCTCTCAATGATATTGGAAAATGAGTAGCGGTTTTTTTTTTTTCCTTTAGGTGAAGGAAATGACCTTGGGCATTAAATCAGGGCTTGCACAAAGTCTAAAGATAGCATTTCACCATCGCCAGGCTGGAACATTCACAAGAGGGAGGAAGAAAGTCTCCTGCACTAATTTTTCCCTGTAGTTAGATCTAGATTGGTTACAATCCAGCAAAGACTCTGGTCTGAACAGCCAAGGGATTCAGGATCTGACCCAGTCTGACCAGAGGGCTTACTCCCATTTACCTGAAAGGGAAACCAGGACTACAGCTGCATCATCATGGATACAAGTATAATATCTGCCAGTGTAACAGCAGCACGTTAAAGTGACTTTCATATGTCAAAGAGCACGAGGATGGTCACTTAATGCTTTTTGTCACAAAGACCTGTCAACTTGTGTCAAATTTAAGTAGGTGGATTAAGCTTGCGGACATAGCCTCAAGAGATTAGACAAATATAACTATTACGTAGGCATTCCTAAAGTGCTGACTCTGCTAGTCAGACAAAAATAGACAAAATGCTAGTTTGGGGAGAGAGCATGGCTCACCCCAACCCTTGTGCAGTTGTCGTGTGTAAGGATTGTCCCCTGTGCGTGGCCCCTATAAGACACGAGAACTGCCATTGTGGCACATGGCTTTCTCGTGGGGTAGATGCTCCACTGAAATAGGTGGGCAGGGAAGGACCAAAGACGTGGAACAGTTGCTTGACAGACCTCATGTCCAGATTATCAGCAGAGAAAAGCAGTAAAGCCTCTTCCTTTCAGTGTTACTTACATTCCCTGCAAAACAAGTGCTCTGAATGAGAGAAATGGCTCAAAATGGTTTGACCATTTTTTATGGGTCGCTTCACCCAGGCCAGTACAGAGTCACAGTGGCATCAGTGATGTGATTAAGAGCTGTAGCCTCATCTTTTGGAAGACAGGAACTTGCTCAACAAACTACAGAGGTTACCGGAACATGGTGAGCATTTCACTGGAGAACAATACTGTTACTGTTATCAGACCCCACATTAAAGGAGCTGGGAAATAGAGGGCTTGATTCAAAGTCATCTGTTATCAATAAAAGTGCTCTTAATGTGTTCAGTTGGACTTAAATTGAGGTAAATACTATTCTTATCAATAAAGACCGGAATACTCAGCATTCTGCAAAACCTGAGCACAGTCATGCAGACAGGGTCTGCCCGCTGCCTCATGAGTCTCAGCTCTCGACTGAGAAATAATCTGATTTGTGTGCAACTTCCGCAGGCAGTTCCCAATCAGAGTGAAAGCAAGAAACTACAATACCAGCTGAAATCATTACCTTTTTATGAATAATGATGGACATTTTCTATGATACTTTTAAAATAAAGCTACAGAAACTATTCTAAACAGACTTCAGTCCTAGGTCCTAAGAGCAAAAGTCATTCTAAAGGACTGAAGTGAATAAGCAGGGGTGCACCGGTGGCTGCCTAGATGACTGCTATTGTGGCCAACAGTGTGATGATGCCAGACTAATAAATTTATTAATGTATTTCTATTTTCTGTTTCCATTTGTAATGATGGTGTAGACAGATGAAACCACCTGTTTTGGCTCACTGTGACTGTTTCTGGTTCAACATGAAAACAGCAACCTTATGTTAAATACTGTCTCTTACTGCAACAAAGTGAACAAATCAGTGTGTTCACTGAAGCTGAAATTTTATATTTATATTTATATGCATCATAATCCAGTGGTGCATCTTCAGGTGGGGACTGGAGAAGAAATAAACTTAACAAAGAGTTTGCTTAAAAATTTAGTTTTGCGTATGATTAAAATTCAAAACCATTCCTAATGAATTTCAGCGTGAAGGAAAAAAAACAGAACCAAGGATAATAATTAGTCCCAGCATATAATCTCACATACAATACTCCTGTCTCAGGAATAATCTAAATACTTCCAATCAGAAAGGATTTTATGGGCTACAGGATCCGATCAAACCATTATATGATAAATGGAGAATGTTCCCTGGCTTAAGGACTGAAAAAATGAATGAACACTTGAAACAAAATCCTAGTAATAGTGAATTCTGTGGAATGGATTAGACCCCAAAGAAATAGTTTATAGATCCACTTGAGGAGCTGCAGTGTAATTGGTGACTCCAGATCTTGTCTTCATTGCCATCCATAATTATGGAAGTGCATAAAGCAACCACTGCTTGTTCAGTGTGTTTTCCTTGCAGTTCCCATTTTTGTAAAATGATGCTATTAAATCAAATCTGATCATACGTAAGCTTCCACATCTTTCTCATTTCTTATGAGAACTTTGCTTTCATACAGGAATTAATCTCTAAAGAACACTGTAACCATAACCTTGAAAAAAAGTTATTTCTTTAATAAAATGTATGTTTACGTATCCATATTCTTCTAAGTTTATGCAAGTAGACTGTCCAGTAAAGGACTATGTCATCCATGCATTAAAAGCCCTCATATTTAATTTCTGGTAGGCAGGAGGCAGCCGTCAGCAGTCAGCACCCTCATCAGATGGTGCAAGACTTGCTTAGCAGTCTTGAAGTTGCCTATGTACTATAATTGGAAGCTAGAAGGCTGCCAAGTGTTGACAGTATTTGAAATAGAGAAATAAAGTTAAAGTTTGTGGCTTTAGGCTAGTTATCAAGTTCCCATGTGTTCTCAAACTCTTTTTAAACCTACTCAGCCCACAAGGCACCATCATGGAGTAATTAAATTCCATTTGTATTTCCATTGTATCTTTTGTCTCTTACTTTATATCAAAGAAATTAATCCATAAAAGTTATTTCCTGAGCACTTGTGCATTTAAAAAAAAAAAAAGAGTATTCATGCTTGTATCTCATCACAGACTAGCAGTAGACTACAATTTGAGGGCCATAGTTGAAATTTTTTGACTAAATATTTTCCATTGAGCTTTTCACAATTTTCCATAATTAAAAAAAACCCAACTTTTTTTAACTTCCAAAACTGAAATTTTGTGATGTATCTGCCCTGAAAAATCTTGTTGGCAAAGTTTTGCTGTTTACACCATCTATATGCCAAAAGGATTTTGCTGAAATGTGTTACAGTGTTTAGTAAAGTGACTTGTGCTGATAAGGTAATTCAGTTTGCCATCATAACTGTACCTTTATGAGAAGGCCTTGTCAGCACAGCTGTACCTGCAAAGCCATTGAAAAATTCTCGAGAGTCTGTTTGTGACTATATTGATTTATCTTTTATTCCACATCTTGACATGTTCAGTTTTATTTCCATGTTTGGTAATAAAAATATCTTATTTTGAACTATCATTTCAAAACTTGTCATAAAATGAGGTGTATGCAATCCCAAATGTCACTGAAAAATTTCTTAGTAGGCATTTTCCCCATAATATTTGCATAGTGAAAAGTGTGGAAATTTCACCCAGAGTCAGCTTATACCTGCAAATGGCAGCTTGCTGATAGAAAGTCTCAAACTTTCCTGTGTTATGGCACCATCTCAGTTTATATACCACCAATTTAATGCAAGTCTGAAATGATTCCCTATTCCTTAAATTCTACATTCCTCACCTACCCGTTCTCAACCATCTGTTCTTTAATGTTCCGTCACATGATGTACTACCCCGTTCTGGCTCCAGTTAAACAGGGGAAGGAGAAAACTGGCTGTGTGAATATTGCCACCTTTATGGGTGCTTATGTCTAAAGGATAGAAGCAGTGTTCCTATTCTGATGTTGTAAAGCCAACAATAAAAACAGACCTGAAACACCTGCTCTGGACTTCTCAACCTCATAGATTTACCTCTACAGTTTCATACCCAAAAGCCCTAGCTCTGCTAAGTCTCAGCGGTTAGCACAGATTTCTGTCTTCTGCTGTATTAAGAAAGGGCTAGAGGTGTGGTGGAAGCGCCGCAGAATCGCTCCCACTGTACTATAGTTCAGCGGTGGGTATTCACTCTGCCTTTTTTATAGTGTATGTTAAAAAGGTCCCATGAAGGTCTGGGAACAGATCCACACCACCCATCTAATCCTGCTGGTCTCTCTCCCATTTGCTGACGCCCCCCATAAGGGCACTGCTGGCTAACACAACCCTGCCAGTGTCCCCATGACGGCCTCCTTCCCAGCCTCGGGTATGACTGATCTCCAGAGAGCAGGGACGAGTCTGAGCTGCTCGGATTCTTCAGGTTTAAAATCAGTGATCTAGCTCATAGGTCAAAATTCAGTGATCTGTATGTTCATATTTGCAGGGACAAACGGCACTGAGCCATAGAGAGCTAGGTTTTGTTAGTTCCAGTGTTCAGGAGACAGTCTCTTCTGCACAAACACAAAATATATGAGCACAGCATAGTTCGTACATTCTTAGTTTCATGAAATGCTGCAACACATTTTTAGCATATTAATTGCCTGTAAAATAAGATGGTTTTTTGGGAGCAGGTCCTAATGAGGAATCCAGCTTTCAACATGACTCCTAGCCCAGGCAAGTGAAATTCTTGTTTTAAATAACCCAAATCTAATTAATCTTTGTTATATATTTACTGAAATGAATTAATTCACTCATCAGAAAAGCTTGATCCCGTGTAAAAAAGTATGGTGCTAGATAGACTTTATTCTTTGCTTCCTATCCTTCCTTGCAATAGTTTGTTAATTTTTCTCTGGAAGCAAATATTTTCATTTAGTTCAAGAGACTCCCTAGGGAAAAATGAAAGCAAAAGACACCACAATATGATACCGGAGATAGCAGTACACTGAGTAATGCTGACTTCCTTTCTGAAAGCTGCAAAATGTAATAAAGTGGACCAGGTTATTGGATTAAAATCTTCATAAAACAAAGAACTGCTGCTCAGAAATGACAGTAATTTACTCCTCAAATTTAACAATATATTTTCAATGACAGTTGCACTTCTAATTATAGGATAAAAGTCAGCAATAGAGTTGAAAGGGCAGTTATTTCAAGAGATGAGTACTTAACCAGTTAAGAACTTCCTTTCAGATTGTCCAGATAATTTCCAAACCAGCTCAGGAAACATTTTCCTAATTTAGAAAAATGTCTTCAGTCTTGCTAAACCCAAATCACAGCACTGTTGTTTTGCTGAGCTATCCTGAAATATTTCACTCTGAATCAAGGAAGTCAATTGCAGTATTGTTTTATGAAAATGGCATTATGGACCCGATGCTTTGCATAACTGGAGTGAGTTCCACAAAGGACTACGTCTTCTGTTGTTCAGTGCATTCAGGTTAGTCCTGAGAGACATGTGAGTATGTGCAGGTAGTGGGAAATCGTTCCACTTGGAGAGCTTGACTCTTAGGGGAAAGTGGGGGCACCAGCATAAAGCTGTGGTGACGTGAATTCATGCAATCCTATTTATTTCAGCAACTTACAAGGAACCTAGTGGTGATAGGTTTCAGTTTAACCAAGTTTCAGACTAAAACATTTCAACAATTCAAAATTAAAACCTGCTGTTATTCCCATTCCATAGTTTTTGAAATATCCACTTTTCTTTGAGGGTCAGGGCTAAACCAAATATGCACATGTTGAGATTTCTCCAGGACTGAATTTATCAGCTTGTTATCAGCTCTTTGTCAAAGTAATATGTACTACAACTGTGTCTAAACACTGTCATGACGGTGTCCAAATACCAAATAAGAAAAGCATTTGCTTCAAGTCTATTTGACAGTGGGTGACAGATAATCTGATACTCTGTGACCTTTTCAAGAAGGAAGAGTCTTCTCAGACTTCCTTCAGATAAGAGCACTCTCCTGTCATCCGCACTTCAGTACTCCGCCTCCTCTTGAGAGATAATGTCTTACAGAACGGGATTGTAATGAGGAACCCTGACACATGGCTGTCAGGTGCATAGGTGATTAGAGATCATTTCAGGTAGCTAATCATTAATAATCTATTACTTATGTCAACCTGATTTTTTTACCCAATGCTAATTTTCATCAGGCTTGTAGAAAATAACTCACTCAAGATGAAAAAGAGGGTAGTAGCATCCACTTTCTTAGTTTACTAAGGGTATCTCGTATTTATGGGCTACAAAATTCAGAGGCTGCTACTTTTTGTGAGTGCTGATGTTCCTGTACGTGCCAACCAAAGATGATTTGTAATTAAGTCTGGAGAAGAATTACAAAACCCCTGAACATAACTGGCAATGCAGGAAAGCTTTGTATCAGAGTTGCAGTACTGCTGATATCAAACACTAAAAGAATCAGAAGTTACCCTGAACCCCAGAAACTTACTTATTTAATGGGAATTCTATGTACTGACTTTGGGAGCTTTCTTTTTTTGTTAGCTTGTTTGCATATAAATATTTATTGTTGCTCAGATGTCTGGAATTCAGCATTGTATTGAAAAACCTTTAGAAGTATTTTGCACATGTGGAGAGAAAGGACTTTTTTCTGTAGGTAAATTTAGGAGGTCTAAGGTCCCAGAGACCTATGGCACTAGGCAAATCTTTGGTGTATTGTGCAGCAATATTTATGTACATGAAAGTCACATGTGTCCCTTTGTGGGTGTTAGGCGTACGAAATTACATACATCCCTCTGTGTTAATACTGTTACTTTTCCTACCACTCAATCTCATTCTGCAGCAATAAAGATAACTGTGTGAATTATAAGTCTTCACTATAAAAAAATCACTTAACTTTGCCTTTAGGGAAAACACCACAGCAGGATGTTTGCAGACAAACTGTGAGGGTTTGCATCAGTAAATCAGTGACATGTATAAAAGAAAGCTCTTACAAAGCATGACAGCAAAATGCATTTGAGATGAGTAACAGTCACAGCTCACTGAATGTACTTTCTCTCCAGCTAAAAAGCTGTTGGGTAAGAGAGAAGCCTTCACTGCAAAACATGGAAATGCAAAACAAGGGCAAAGAAAAAGGGGCAGAGGACAGAGGTCAGATTTCCCCTTTAAAAATAGGGCTAAGGAAAGCTTAGATGAAAGATTAGTAAGGCTGGAGGGAATGCCATGGAAAAAATGTCATCAGGCATCTGACCCTCTGTGCCTTCACTGAAGTCTGCATCTGTGGAGGAGTGGCAGCCACAGCCTCCATTGGTATTACACTCCTCTTTGGGTCTAAAATAAGGTTTTTGGCCTAGATACTATGTTCTTATAAAAACAGAAGATACAGAATGTGCTAGTGTGTGTATGTATATCTCAATCTACATGAATATCATAGCATGAGACCCAGAAGCTATTAGTCAGTGAATTACTCCATCTGCATGGCATTTCTCGTGTGACTGTTCCTAGATATCTCTAGCCACAGATATTCTCCACATCACCAGGGATAAGTGTTTTCCATAATTTTTGCTAGGAACAATGCTTTAGGGGTACTGGAAACTAATAAAGCTGTTGAAAAAGGACAGAAATGCAATGCTGTGTACATTCAGGTGTTCAAATGGTTTTAAACATTTCATTTCAGGTCAGAAAACAGTGAAAGGCCCTACCACACTAGCACAATCAGCTCAGACTGGTAAGAGGAATCTTTTCTTCCTTCTAGAACAGTTGGAACTGGTGCTAGGGGCCATAACTTGTGCATTTCTCTTACACGGAAAAGATCTTGTGTCAGAAAGTTATGAAAATGAACACAAAAATACCCAAAGGTATTTAACAACTGTTCAACAACTATATTTTACTGCTCTTTCTAGTCCGCTAGCACACTGGAGTAGGTGAGTGTCAAGGAGTAAGACCTATCCCATCAACTGAACCAGTAAGCTTTTCATTTGGGGTCTCTTTCAGTTTTAGCTGCATCTATATTCAGTTTAATTTCATCACAACTTCAGGGCTTTGAGAGAAGACAAAATTTGGAATAGGCTTTTGGACTGGGTTTGCATGCTGG
>VYZV01037046.1:200874-214634 GCA_013401275.1 Pandion haliaetus | reverse complement strand
ATTTGTAAGTGGTTACCACTGAGCAGCTTTTCAGATCTAGCAGGGATTTTTTTTTTCTATGTCTTCCAAAATCTCATTGTACCAAGACACCTAAGTAAGGGACTTAGATAGCAAATTCACTTTGAAAGTGAGTTTTTAAGAAACAAAGACATTTGGGCTCCTAGATGCAGAAGTCACTTTTGAAACAGAAATGTGTTGTCTTCCAAGGCTATGTCTGTTCTGAGACATAAAAATATTTCCATCTACTGCATACCAGGACATGTCCTGGTCATGTTCTGCCTCTGGGCATATGGGGCATATGGTACTATGGCATAGTTCCCTTTTTCCTTTCCAGTTGTGCCCATGTACACACCACCTTTTCATGGAAGGCAAAACCCCACACAGGCTGGGAGTCTGCAGAGTAACAAAAACCTCTTTGGGCCAGTTTCAACCAAGTATCGGGCACCCAGTGTCTGATGTTAGAAGGGGTTGGAAACATAAGTACTCTGCTGGGTTGGGTACAACAGTACAATCAGTACAACACTGCGGGACTCAAAACCTAAGTGTCAAGGCTTCTTTTAAAATTTGAGAATGTTGTCTGTTGAGTAGTCTCTGAAAGGTGTCTTACAGATGTCTTTTTCTTGTCAAAAGGATCCAAGAGGGGGCTGCTATCACAACTGAAGCCTCTAAAGCAACAGTGTGCCATAAATAGATGTTTACATTACAGTCAGTTTGAAATTACAGTAATTGTTACTATTTTATTGCTTTTTAAATTATTATCGCTCCAGAACATAATTCTTATCAATATTTTTAACACCTAGATTTGTCTATGCAAATAAACATGGGAATGTACGAGTACAATGGCAAAAGTGGATACAGGTTAAAGCCAGAATTCATGAGAAGACCAGACAAACACTTTGATCCATTTACTGAAAGTATAGTGGATGGAATAGTAGCTAACACCTTGTCTGTCAAGGTATGTACGCAGCTGGCGAAAATGCTCTCATGACAATGTCAGAGCATAGATATATTTCTGCTATGCAGTGGCCTAGCAAATGACTATACTAAGTCAAGAAAATAAAATGCATTTCATTTCATGGAGTGACATTTCATTTTTAAATACTGCCTCACATTTCATATTGTAGGATAAATAAATTACTTTTATTGTATGTATTCTTCTCCATAGAAGTAATTGGGAAGTGAATGGATTTAAGAGTAGTTTGGCTGTGGTTTTAGTAACAAAGGCCTGAATTTAAAACCTGCTGTTATGAAGTGGTAGGTTGGACTGGAATAGCTAGAACACTACACTGTTTAGTACATGTAAGTTTTCTGGTTCCCTTTAAGTTCTCCAGCAGAACTGTGGAACCATAAATGTCAGCTGCAATTCATTGCCAACTTGTTTTTCTTCGTTCCTTTGTAAGGACCTCCAATGACGTTCAAGGACTGCCAGGAATCTGCAAATTGAGAACTACTTGTGTGTCTGTTTAGAGGGATAGATTGCATTGGCTATGACAGGATCACAAATTTATACTTGGTATATCTCTAGTTATAAACTTTCTGAAATCCTGGTATTCCTTTAAAGGACTTGTCCATTACAACAGCATCCGTCATATAGAACCCACCTGCAAAATTTCCTCCTATTTTCATGGAGAGAAAACAAGTTTTCCCTCTCAGAATGCAGACACAAGCATAGCAGAGCAGTGCTGTGAGGGATATGAATAAAGTAATAATCTGATGACATGCATCAGTAAAAAAAGATGACTGTGTGGGAATGACCTTGGTAGTGACCTGTAATCATGGAAGCTTCCAGTTCCTCCTGTGGGTTTAGAGGCATTTTTTGTGCAATTTTAGTAAATGGAGGTGGAAGTCATTTAATAGCTATTAGGAGATGCACAGCATTTTTAGCAGGAATGAGCATCCAGGAGTCATGAAGCAGCTGTCAGAAGTCAGCTGCTTCTGCCTGCTTGATGAAGACTCTGCTGGTTATAATGTCAATGCCCATGCAAAATACAGCTGAGAACGAATTAAGATTTGCTTTAGGCAAGCCTCAATTTGTTAAGGTACAGCGACACTGCTACGTATTCCTGTGCCTCTTCAGTTTTCTGAAGTAATTGCAGACCTTTCTTTAGCCTTTTAAAGCTGAGAGTTGTTTCCTGTTAAAAATAAGAACTAGAAAAGACCAGCTACTTTATAGTTGTTTTGTTTTCGTAGTGAAACTCCTGACCCTCTGTGAAGAGCCTTTAGTAGAATACCAACTTTTTAGCTTGATTTCTCCCTTGCAGTTAAAAGCATATGTAGTTTCTCTGCTGCTTATACCTCTTTCCTTCCAGCATTTTTTGAACCTGTTGTTGGAACTGGATAGAAATTAGTTCTCAAAGATACCGTGTTGTGGAAATAGGCAGCCAGATTGAGGGTGAGATCCAAACAAGTATTCCTGCTGAGCGAAGGGCAGCAGCATGATCTCAACCACATTATCGCTCGTAGGGGAATTCAGGACCACAGGGTCACAGGAAACCAGACCTCATAAGTTGTTTTTCTTTGTCTGCAATATTAAACACTGTTTTCTTGTTTATTGTGGTTTTGGTTTTGTTTTGCTTTATTTTAAATGCATACTATCTGATCCTTAATGAGAATTATCCGCCTGCATTTCAGCCACTCATTTCCTAATCCACCAAAGTGGTCTCTAGTGATCTTCATTTGTTTTGGTTTTAGATAATTTCAGGTCAGTTTCTTTCTGATAAAAAAGTTGGTACCTATGTGGAAGTCGACATGTTTGGCCTGCCTGTGGATACAAGAAGAAAAGCTTTGAAGACCAAGACCTCTCAAGGCAATGCAGTTAATCCTGTCTGGGAGGAGGAAACCATAGTGTTTAAGAAGGTCAGCGTAACACTTTAACCCAAGCATGGTGCTTGTTTTATCACTGTCCAGTAGGGTAATTCTGTGGCTTACTGAACCTTTGCATTTGTTAGAAAGAAGAAAAAGAGATTCTGAATAGTTATTTCTTGAACTGTTTATTGTTAACCACTTTTGGTGTAATTTTGCTACTCTAGTTGTGCCAGCTGCTACTAAAATGAATGAGTTTAAAGTCACCTTGATCGTTTCACTGACACAGCTGGAAGCGGCAGACATGTCGATAGACTCATCTGCATGGCACAGTGCAGTGCCATGCTACGAACGAGCAAGTGCGGATCCCAGCAGCCATTGAGCTGAATTACCACAGCATCTTTTCTTGGCTGAACAGCCCTCCTGTTAACCTGCGAGCAAGACGATGTGAATACAGCTGTACCAATCTGGCTGTCCAAGCTAGCCCATTCAAAGCAAACTGTTATCTCTGCTTAGCGCTAGATTGGGCTATATAAATACAACCTAGGTGATGAAACCCCATAAATCCTATCCACTTGAAATGAGATGCAGGCTCCTGAGTTACTCATGCAATTTGAACAATATTACTCAGACTCAATTCTCTAAACTTTGAGGAAGCAGAAAATACTGAGCATGTTTTAGGATTGCGCAGCGTTAATTCTTACTGTGCTTCACAATACACTTGCAGCCGGTTTTTTAACAGAATCCCTGGATTTTGCTTATTGGGCACTGTGGTTAAGTGGATCCTGAGTCCAGGTGTTTGTACAACAATTTCTTTCATATTTCTCTCAGCAAATATAGTTCACAGAGATGTTTTTACAATTGGTACTTGCAGCCCTGCTTTCTAGGGAGTACAGCCCTTTTCCCTGAATATTTGGCCTTCTGAATGACTTTCCTTTGGCAGCCTGCCAGAGTTTAAGTTTGGAAACATCACTAGCATTTTTCTTCTGTAATGAACTTCTAATTAGTGTACTTCATTTCTCTATTTAGTTAACGATCGTGCTTGACTGCCTCTGTGTTCAGAGAAGCATCAATTACTATTTTTAGTAATGTTGAATATAAATTAGAGAAGCTCTTAGTTTTGGATTGTTGCTTTTTTTCTTTTTCTTTCATTGTCTAGATAAGTTTTAGCATATGTTCTGAAAAAATGCAGGTTAAAAATGTGTGTATTTCTATGTATATTTGCATTAAGTAAGAAAATGAGATCAATTATGCTACACATTTTTTTGAAGGAACATTAAAGATTCCTATCTTAGTAGGGTAGTTTAAGTAACTTTTTCTGATTTCTTGTTTTCTCTTTTCACTGTTTGGCCTGCTTTCTTATGTAGTGCCAAGAAAACATCCAATGCTAGTAAACATCCTGCCTGATGAAACCTCTTTAGTCCAGCTAGTAGATGTGCTGCAGCACTGGAAAATTATGCTGGGGTTGACATAGTTCATGTAATTCATACGTTCACACTCTGCAAAACAGGTTGAGTTGCTTGTTGAGTTTTCAACACTAATATGCCTTTCTTAGAAGTAAGTAATCCCATTGGTACAAACAAAAGGAAAAAAACTTGTAGGACTGTGAGTAATAAGCAGGAAATAGAGTGGCATTCAAGTGTGATAGGAGTTGAGCTGCTATAGTCCCTTGTATCATATTGGAAAATATAGGGTCAAAATGCTGGGTTGAACATACTATGCACACATCCCACCTCAAATTTCTTGATTGAAAAATGCTTTTATTAGAGTTGTTTTGACACACAGGTGCATACACCCTGACCTCTTTCTTATACAGTAAGACCTTCCTATGGATGTGTAGATGCTAATATCTGCTAGACTGAACTTTCTCTTTCTGTCTGCTGTATAGCCTATGTCTGGAAGGAGCTGTTTTATTCAGTGCAGAAAGTTAATAATGCAACAATATTGCCTTCTAGGTCGTCTTACCTTCCCTGGCATGTTTGAGGCTAGCAGTGTATGAAGAAGGAGGGAAATTTATTGGTCATCGGATATTACCAGTCTCAGCAATTCGACCAGGTAAACTTTTTTCTCCATTGAGACAGACATTGTGTAGTGAAAAGAAGCAGCAAGCCAGAATCCCAGTGCTGTAAATCAGCAGCCACTCTGCAGATTTATAGCAACTGGGGATTTGAATGTTCTGTCTCAACTTTGAAAAGGAAAATACTGTATTTCAGCAGAAATTTAAATTGGTAATGAACTAGGAAAACCAATAGAATTAAGCATCAGAGGCATGGCTGGCACTTACTGGTCTCCAGTGGCTCAACTGTTTGTTCACAGTTCTACGCTAAAAAGTGCAATTGTACTCTTTTAAGAGGAAAGAGGGCAGCAACAGCCAATTTTGATGTCATCTTTGTAAGAATGGGAGATTGCTGGGAATGAAAACAAAATATGCTCCTCTAGTGTAATTTTTACATGCATGCAAGGACTGACCAATATGCAAGCTGTTGTATCTCTTCAAAACCTTTAAATCAACTCAAAATAACTTTAATCTTTATTGCTGAAAATTTAAAAAAAAAAGATCATTACTGGTCTCTTCCAAATCATATAATTATTTCTATTATAATTAGTGGCCACTTGACTGAAAATTGTCTTATGTGACAACTCAGACCTAATTTTCCAGGCCAGAGACTTGTTAGAGATAATGTTCCAGAAAGATGCGGTGACATTGGCATTTTGAGCAAGAGAAGTGTCCGACTTCAATGCCAGCTTTGCCAGGGAGGGGAGAAAACTAAATGAGGGCAAGCCTATGGCCATAAACATGCTCCCAGCTTCACTCACAGTGGAAAACTAAGATTATCTGTGTCTACCCTGTATCTTATCTAGCCGGTCGCAGCAGTAGCACAAAACTCACATGTCTCTGTGTCTAACAGTTGTTGTCCATATTATTCCTGGAGACCTGATCTCAGGTGTAATGTGTAAATCAGTCCCTTCTTTTGTGGCAGGTGATGTCAGGGCTCTTCTAAGAAGAGCTCCAAGCGGTTTTGTCTTAGCTGGTGTGGGTCGCTTGGCCTCACTGCAAGCACAAACAGGCTAGCCGTGGGAGGTGGCTGCTGGGCATGTCACTGCTTCAGGATTTCCTCAGCAGTTGTCACTTCTCTTTCCCTTCTCTCTACCCTGCTCTTGGCCATGCATCCCTGGCCGTTCTGTTGTGCCAGCTCTGCCAACCTCCACACCTTTTTTGTGAGCCAACTCAACTTACCAATCCAGCAGAAAACTCTCCCCCGTTTTCTGTTGGCTTAATGGATATAATTGCCTCCTGGAGGATCTGCCAAGCTCCAGAGGAAGGTTAGGTGATTGGAGAGGAGAAAGGGGCATGCAAAGGATTTCCCTCTTCTGGTGGAAGTGAGCTCTTACCATGGCTGATCCCTTTTCATGGCACTCACTCTTCATGTAGCACAGAGTCCGTTCAGCAGAGCACTGTATCATGTACCTGCTTTTAAGCACGTGCTTTTTACAACAAAGGCCACTGTGTTAAATCATACAAGGACTTCTGAGAGCTTTTACCCGCAGGCCTATCTTCTGTCCTTTTGACTCCAGTAATCATTAGTTTACAGCATGTGATGGAGAACAGCATGTTGATTTTGGTTTATGTATCTCCTGAAAATTTGCTGGAGGTGCTTGAGAGAACTGAGGAATCTTTGTAATATTTAATTTCTCTCTTTTCTGAGACATTAATGAAAGCTATCTCATACTGTCACACAAATCCACAGAATTACCATTATTCCCAAAGCAAGGATTTAACTGTTACTTGGAGGGGGAGTTGTTCACATCAGCCAAGTGAGGATCCCCCAGATAAGTGCATACTACTCGTGACTTTTATCTTGACACTTCCCATATGTGCGGCTCTGTAATCATGCCTTAGAAGAACAACTTCAGCCGTGGTGCGAGAGGCACCAATTTGTGAGGCAGAGGATGCAGCTTTGCAGCACTGCAATGCTGTAAGAGTTTGTTGGGTCTGGAAGTCCTTTTCTCCCATTCCTACCTCCGTCACTGTCTTTAAACTGGCATTAGTATGTCTGACCTTATGGTGAGGTATTTTGGGGAGCTAAACTGATGGAAGACTCTTCGCAGTTTCTGCAGGTTGCTTTTTCCAGAGTTTAGCTTGCTGAGCTGCCTATCTACAAAGTTAGAAAAGTGTCAGTGAACAAGAGAAAGAGCAGGAGATGGTGGTAGGTGGCTGGGAGAAAGGGTTTGGGGCTGCCCCATCTGTGGTGTCTCACCATTAACTTGGCTAAGCTGCACTTGTAATGTCTGCCCTCTCTCTTACAAGACAGCCAGCTTTCAAAATAGTCTGAAAATACTCTTTTTTCAGATACATTTCCAAAGTTGGTCACATGATAGGAATCATACACACACACACTTTGTAGGTAAAGTCCCACATTGTCTATTTTTTATATTAGATGCTGTGCTGTGGATGGACTATTACATCTCAGTTTTACTTGGCTGCTCAGATTCCCGAGTACTACAAGGGTCACTTTTGAAAATTAAGTATGAGCTACAAAANNNNAAAAGCAGCAAAGGTAATAAAATAGAATACATAAAAAATTATATAAATGACAATTTTTTGCGTTATTCATAGATGTAAAAATAAAGGGAAAATACTATTTTGAACTGCAGTGTCATGTGCCTTTCTAACAGTCTCTTGTCTGTATACTTATCTCTGAAAGCCTCAGGTAAATCTTTCCCTACCGGAAGTCCCTGGGGTTGCTTGCTCAGTTGAAGCCACACTATAAATAACAAATGATAACACAATTACACTGGAAATGCCTGTGGAAGGGTTTATGCTCTGGACTGGTTGTTTCTTTTTTTGCAGGCTATCACTACATTTGTTTGAGGAATGAGAGGAACCAACCTTTGACACTGCCAGCTCTCTTTGTGTACATAGAAGTCAAAGACTATGTACCTGATACTTATGCAGGTAATTCTGTGACATTTTCCTACTGGGAAATAGAAAGGTTAATTGAAATGCAAAATGAATGTGGTATAGATGACTTGCCATATTGGGATAACCGTCTTGTGAACAAACCTCTGCATCTGATGGATCATTATGTCTCATCACTCATACAAGATGGCCTGATTTACAGCAGCCTGCCTAAGGTTTAGGGTTAGGGCCAACTCTTATTTACAGCAGACCTTGTATGACTCTAAAGGAGGAAATACCCCAGGCATTTTTCATTGAAACACAAATGAAACTTTGCTTACACCACACAGTAATATGTAATTGTTTCCTAAGCTGGGTGCCATGCTTGATGTAAAGCATTGCATTTTGGAATCGGCCCTAAACAAGGATAGGTTTAAAGAGCATACTGTGCATCTCCAGTGAAAAAATGTATTCTGTATAGCTATTTTGATTTTTTGAAAAAACAGGATTTTTACTAATGTTCCTCTATGCCTCATGTGAAGCAGGAACCTAGTTGGCTGATGCTGTAAGCTTTGAAAATCCATCATAAAACAAACATTGTGCAGAAAATGTACATCCACGAGACCCAAGCACAAACTCAAAGAGGGTTTGCATTAATAGTATTTGTGCACAATGGTGTACTCCCCTCCACTGTTGTTTCTAGGACCTAGGAGTACTTATCAGCAGCAGATCTGTTTGAAAAATACAGTCTCTTCCTTAAAACCTGAGGAGCACGGGAACTATAACATAAGGGGTTTGAAACTGAAGTTATTTGTGTTATTTCTAGATGTGATCGAGGCCTTATCCAATCCAATCAGATATGTAAACTTGATGGAGCAAAGAGCTAAGCAACTGGCCGCACTGACTCTGGAAGATGAAGAAGAGGTAAAGAAAGAGGTAAGGGAGGTTTCAGAGTCTCTGTAAGTTATGGTACAGTATTTACAAGCACCTACTTTGCTTAGACAAATATTGAAAGTCCCTGGGAATCGTATCTGTTGATTACTTGAACACCTGTAAACATCTCACCTAGAATGAGACTAGGGTACATTACAGCCGAGAAGCATTGCACTGTGTGTGTGGTTTCACTGAAGGCAGCATGTTGTGCATGGACCAAGTTACTGTTCAGAGGTAAAGAGACACCAAAAGCTGAACAAAAAAACATGTTATGTGCATGCTGATTTGCCACTTTGTTATGTAGTAAATGAAATCTTCTTAAGTCATTGCCTGTTGTTTTCCGGTGTGATGCTGAAGTTCCCCTTACAAAAATGAAAACTGTCACTAGCTTTTCCTGAAAATATTACAGATTTTCCAGAATTTCAGGCTCTCTTTCTGGAGAGGTTATTCTGTTCAGGAACATTCGTGTATCTCAGATTATGATGTCTCTATACGTTCTCTGTGAGCAAACACGCCCTTCATAGATCTTAGAAAGAGAGATGAGAGGGAGGAGACCATAAAGTCAGTAAACATTCGGGCCTACTCTAGCTTAGCTGAAAGCTGTGGGAGCCACATTTTCAGTTGTTAGATATCTGTTTGGGTATATGTGGTTACCTACAGACTAACCCATAAACCCTGTTTTTCTGTATAATTGGAGGTGTTGTGCATACAAATGCACAGATGTAATTTTGAGCATAATTGAGAGCACTGGCAGTTCAGCTTTGGTTTCTGATAAACTCTATGCGCATTCAAACGCTCAGTCTCTCTGTTCCAGACATTGTCATTGGGACGTCTTCTAGCAGCGCTTGGAAATATCAACCTTGTCTTTTAAAGATTGCTTGTGTCAGATGTTAGGCACATCATGTGAATCAAAAGGCACTCGGTACAGGTCTCTAGCGAAGATGGAGAAATGCTTTATAATCCTAAACTGCCCTCAGCTCTGTTGCCTGTCTTCTTCAATTCTCAGATGTGCAAAACCTCACTGAACTAGATTTTGTAACCAAGAATACATTCCCAAAGCAGACCAGATGAGTGAAAGTCATTACAATTCACTGGCCAACAATTTACTCTTTGTGCAGTGTCACAAGTTCGGCTGAATGAGGACACCGTGAAATGCTCAATAGTATCTTAGACATTTATCTAGGACGCTCTACACATGAGATTCTATTTTAATAGCAATGTCTTTTTTTAACATAATCCTTTAAATACCTTAGAGGTCATTTTTACTTTTGAAAAAGTACAGATTTTCCTGGTCTGTACAGGCTTATTTGTTAGTTAGAAAAATTCTGTCACAGAGTATCTTCTAAAGCAATTGAGAAGAAGGAAAGATGAATTGTAGTGCTCAGGTAGTGCTACCATATGTCAAGGAGCTTGAAAACTCAGAGGATAAAGGAGCTTGTTTTGGAGTAGCAGAGAAATGTTTTTTAAAAGAAAACTGTAATGATTGTAGTGGTGCTTTTGCTAAAAATGTATAACCATTCAGTTAGATACAGTAGCAAGGGACAGGTACAAAATTGCCACTGTAAGTGGCTATCTAAATACACCATTGTTACCTTCTATTTACAAACGCCCATTCTGGGTAAGATATTTGGCAGCTGGGCTGTAATTGGAAATGTCGCATTGCCTGATCATGTTATGTGATGGTAACGTTTTCTTCATCAGTCAGCCAGGCTGTTTTGTTCACTTACCTTGGCCCGCAAGAATCACATCGGTTAATAATTGCAAGTACATTCACTGGCAACATAGCTAAACAAACTCTATGCTTGCCAGAAATGTACACATAAGTGCACCTGGATTCAATTTTCCTATGTACAGTTTCAAATTTACGCACTATAAATGTTGGTGTGCAAAGCTGTGCTGTCTCCTAGCACAGATTCTACCTCCCCATACCTCTTTCCGTCCCCTCACACACTTTTATTTATCTGAGCTGGGTTCTTGCAGCTGCCGCAGGAAAACTGAGAGTTTTTTTCTTTCCTCCCTAGAAGTTCAAACTGCATCTCTGTAAGAAGTTCCCCAGGCTTCTTTCAAAACAGTAGTCAAATAAGCTACCTAATAGTGAATTGTTTTGAACAAATAAATTGGGCTTTAAATTACACTGCCTGTTAATTATTAGTGTAATAACGTAAACAAAGAATGCTGAAGAACTGCCAAAATTTACAGCATCTTTTCTGCATTTATTTGCAATGTTCCCATCAGGAGCGTAACATGAATTCCTACCTTTAGCTTTCTGGTCAGTTCTTGCTTTCCAGCCTGGCCGTACACCAGCTGTTTTTGCAGAATGGAAGCATTGTAATACTTGCAGTGTGGGTTTTGTACCTTTAACTGTACTTCTCTGAATACATTGTAAATCTTTTTGAGTGTACAGGTTGTGAAGGTTGCCTTCTCTTCCCCCACCTGGTGTCCTTGACAAACAGGAGGAATAAGCCGTAGAAATTTGCAGAGTGCCTTGGCTTGAGTTGATCCCAGCCTAAAGTAGGTTGATGTAACTAGTTTGTATGTTTTCACCCCCACAGTCATGGGAGCAGAAGTGTGTAGGGGTCTAGGAAAAGCTAGCCAGAGTAAAATGCATTTTGGCTGCGCCTGCTGGAGCTGCATGTTAATTCCCGCTGCAGAGTCAGGGAGGCAGGAGGCCTTGCTGGCTCATTCATGTGTCTGACATGGAAGCAGCAGAGCATCTGACCTGTTGTTTCTACCCATACAACAGTGTTGAAATGGAAACAATTGTTTTCATGCCTGGATGTAAATCAAATTAAGCCAGTTGGCTGCTTTGGTTAAAGAAAATTATTTTGGTAGGGAAAGTAAACAAAAGCATCTCTGGGGGAGCAGCTGCACTTAGCATATCTGATACTACTATTTAAAATGAAAATTCAGGCATAATTTTGCAAATCATAATGATCACACCAAGTTACAGTAATGGAAATTAAGTTGATCTGACACTTCTTATAGGGAGATCTTGCTTACACTTGCTTATACTTTGCCAAGGAGGATAGAGGCAAACTGACTTAATAACTGCCCACCTAGTCTTAACAGCACAGCACAGAGGAGATCTCTCAACCCCAATACATTGCAACTTCTTTTCTCTGTAGAAATAGACCATACAGATATGTACCTGTATGGGTATGCATCTTTCTACTTAGTAAATATACTGTCTTGCAAAGACAAGGCAACATGTGGAATACAAACCATTTTCTGTGAATATTAAAACTATAAATTATAAAGCTGGATTACATCATGTTTTTAAAAGAGCCTAAAATATTCTCCGCTAAGGAAAAATCATGTTTACTTTAGTATTCTGCGTGATGAATTATGAGAAGAGAAAGTGCTTTTTAATGAGATTAGATTGCTTGATGTAGTGAAAATTACTCTTTATTCAGTTCCTGATCCTGTCTCACATTTCTGCTTTAGTTTCTGAAAACAGATGTTTTATGTCCAAAACTGACAGGTTATATTAATAGTTTCTTAACAAGCTGTGATGCAGCATTTCGCACCACATGCAAACCTAGTCCCAAAAAAAGATAATACTCACTTGCCCATGCAGTGACTTTTGGGGCACAAACTTGCCAGAAGTTAGGAATCCTAGCTTAATTTGTATGTTGATGATCTATATAGCAAACACTGTTTTTAATAAACTAATGAATTGCATCCTGTGAGGAGTATATTTTAAGGAGAATTGAGGCAATAACCATGTCTGTCCATGTTTGTCACAGCTACAGCTTTTGCCGGTCACATGTTCTACTGTCATGTGTTGGCTAGATCATGTTTTTCCTTATTTTATTGCAGACAGTACTGCTTGATATAAATGAAGTTGTTGGCATTGGTTTTCAATTGCGTCATGTTTCTGACTACAGTATCTCTCTCCTATAATGTTGGTAGAAATACGCTGCTGAGACAGAAACCCTTTTGCGATATACAGTGCGTTGTCAGGGCCAAGATGAAGGAAATCAGCAGCAGGAGCAGCACAAAACACTTTAGATCAAAACGTATTTTGCTTCTATTGGTTCAGTGCAGTCTGATATTTTGCAAATGTGGAGTAATCATGGGGAAGAAAACCACAACTGTGGTATCCTGCCTCTGCATGTAATGTGATTACCATCAAAGAGTGAAATGGAAGCAGCTGAAGGAATAAATCCAAAACTACCCTGAGACACCATGGCAACTGGCCCCTTGCAGGGACAGCAGGAAGCGGTGCTTCGCCATTTCAAATTAAATATTGCTTCGAATGACCTTCTGTTTGCTGAGTGCTGGGGGCTTTGCTTAAAACCTGATGGTCACGAGGGAAATTATAAGATGTTCAGTGCATAGTACAATGTACGCTGTAAGCCCGAGCCTTTAGGAAACTGGAGAGAAAGAAAAGATTGTAAAATGCTTAAATATTTGGATACCACAGATGTATTTATGCAGCAGGATGGAGGTACTGTTTACATATTATCCTTGGAGTGTAATTACAAGAATGTAAGATCTTGGGAATCAGAAGTATGTCTCTTCTGCAAGAACAGTCAATAATGATAGTGCTGTGTGTATCTATGAAATTTAAAAGTAATTTTTTGTACACGTTTTGTTCACAGCAGGGATTTGAGTAGCATTTTCATGCCAGCTTCTGCATTATTTCTAGAAAGGTTTTATGGCAGAGAACAATACTTTTCAATAAAACACAGATTTCACATCTGGTGCAGCTAATACATACTGTACTGAAAAACGTCCCTGATGAGTTATATCCTCTTAAAATAAAAATACTTTTTCAGAATAATGCATGCTGTATTTCTTCTTGAAATTTACCCTGCAAAAGTCAACCACCTGGATTACCATGGTTCTTAAGGATATCTTTTGTTTGTTTTCTTTGAGAATGATTTATATATAACATATACAGAATTTTACATTTGAAAAAAGAGGCTAAACTAGACCTGCAGATAAATAATTTTAAGTCTGTTAGTTGAAAAGAGTAAAGTAAATCATTACGTATTTTCAGATTGACCATGGAGATGCACCGTCCGAAGCTAACAATGAACCTAGGCCAACACCAGCAGAAAATGGAGTAAATTACACTGCCTCTCTTACACCGAAACCAGCAACTCAGGTTGTCCATAGC
>VYZV01037046.1:172537-196390 GCA_013401275.1 Pandion haliaetus | reverse complement strand
GGAGCCGGGCCCGCCATTTTGGCGCGCGGGTCCAACATTTTGGGGCAGCAAATTCTTCCAGCAACTTCTTAAAGGGGCCGCCTCTGCAGCCCCCCTCCCCTGCCACCACGGAAAACCGTGCCACACAAACCCACAACACTGCAGTTCTTAAATACAAAGACATTGAATGAACATTAAAAAAATTACTTGATACTTTTTGGTAGGAGACCATCAGAGAAAAAAGCTGCAAGCATGCTCTGGCTGCCAACCTTGTTGATAGTACCTCTAAATGTAAGTGACTGGGATTCAGGCCATAACTTGTCCCTAGGAAGGAGCTTATTCATTTATGCTTGCCTGATGACAGAATGTCATTGGGTTTAATAAGAGCTTAACACTCGTAATGTATCTATGTTCAGCTGGCCTTAACTGTTGCCAGTTTTCAGGCTTCCAGGCTCTACACTTAACAAACTCCCTTAATGACTGGTTGTCAACTGCACACACAGTGACATTTTAGCCGCTGTATTTTCCATCATCAATGTGTGTGACAGATAGTGGCAGACAAAACAACGCCGTATTTCTTTCTTTTCTCTAGCATATTCTATACAAATTTAAGCAGAAAGTCAAAATTAATAAATAAAATGACTCATTTATGTTTGAGTAAAAATTATTTTGGTTTTTTATTTGGTTATGATGTGACCATAAATCATTCATGATATCAGGCAATAAAACCCTGCAGTTTATTATGTGAAACTGTCACAGTGATTTCAGAGATGTGAAGTTTTATATGCAGATACAGAGAAATCTGAAGGTTAAAAAATCTGAGGTTGAATTTTAAAAAGGCAGGGATTTTTTTTTTAGGGTTTTTCAAACTTGCAAGTACATATTATCTCAAGCAGCAGACTTCTAATAGAATACTACATCCCAAGGAAAAAGGCGATTTTTATCATTTTAAATTATTACTGAAGCTATTTGCCTGTAACTGCAAAGTATAAATCACCACTGCATCAGGAGTCCCTGTATCAGATTGCCATAAAAATGTGTTGTCTCTGGTCAGAAGCAATCCATGTTTCATGCCCTTGTCTAAAATTGGGCCAAGATTCAGTAAAGCCATTGTCTATAGGAAGTTTGAAGTATTTATTTATACACATGCACAAGTGTTTTGCTGGCAGTGTTTTGAAGTTTCTTTAATAATCATGTCCCTTAAAAGACAGCCTTAGTGTTTTAGCCAGCATTTAGAAATAGGCCTTATTTCTTTTTCCCAAAAATACAAGAGAAATGTCAGCTCTAAAATGTATAGTGTAATGGCATAATATGCTGACTTTAATATTCATTAATGCTGTCTTCTGGCTCTGTATTTAAATTATCCTCACCTATCACACTGACACCACTTAACCTCTTAGCAGAATATTCAAATACAATACAAATACAAGAAATAAAAAGAGACTACCTTGGGGTTCGTATCCTCAGACCAATGAAAGCAGCTTCACATTATTTCAGTTGAGGTAACTCTAATTGACAGCAGCTGCAAACTTGAACCTGGGAGAGAGAAGCACGGCAGCCAGCATAGCAAGTTCTCTGCATTGTAACCTCTGCAAATTTCTGAGTAGCAAACTCGTTTTTCTCACAATGTTGGCCCTCTTTCTTCAAGATTTTGCTGTTTTGTCCATGTCATGCACTGTTCTGAGGTTTCCTGGGCAACTGATTTAACAACTCAGTACAGCAGTAAACACAGCAGCAGAGTAGGGAAACAGCATCATCGTTTTTTAATTTTTTTTTTTCCTTGGGTTTAGTTCAGTGCTGGCCTGAGTGATGACTGCTTTTGTTGCTTATTTTTAAATTGAGTGGTTTAGTGCCATCGTGTCTCCTTTCACTATTACAGCTATCCTTCCTTCTGTCTCAAGAAAGAAAAAAAACCACCAAACTGTTCCTTAGTGTTGCTTTTGAGCTTCCTCATTGTATTTTTCATTTGCCTCTACGTGGTCCCTTTCTGAGTTTTGCTCCCCACTGGGGTGTTAACTTTCCTCCTAAAGTCAGCTGTCCTTAGAGCACTTTACTCTGTGTGTGCTATGCATGGCATTTCCTGAAGGGGGGAGAAAATACCAAATAAAGGGATGTTCCTACCGTTTTAAGCATTTTATAAATGCAGATGTAAAGTTATGCTCCTAAATTTATTGCTAAGTGCATGCAAGGGTGACTTGGTTTCTAAAATACTTAGCATTCACCATTTCTGCTGAGGACTGTGCAGCTTTGAAGTTCAAGTTACATGTCTGGAAGTGGATAAACAAGTTCCATGGGCATCTGTTTATGGGAAATCTTGGCAGTTGCATTTATAGCTCATTTATACTGCCTGGTTCACACCACCATGATGGGTTAGTAAAATGAGGTTCAAAAGCAATAGCCATCCCATTAATCAACTGTTAACACTATCTTTTTCCTGAAAGATTAGATTATTGGACTTAGTAGAGCTAAAATCGTCTTCTGGCCCTATATGTGGTGCTGAGAAACTTCTTAATGGGCTACATATAACCAGCTGCCTTAAAAACAAAGTTTAAATATGGGGCAGAGTGTACACGCCTAGTGATTTAGACCTTGGTGGTGTGTGTGTGTGTCTTTGCAGATCTGAAACAGGCAGCCCAGACCACAGTTCTTCAACTATTGAACAGGAATTAGCTGCACTTGACTCTGAAATGACCCAGAAGCTAGTCGAGCTGAAGGAGAAGCAACAACAGCAGCTGCTAAATCTCCGACAGGAGCAGTATTACAGTGAAAAGTACCAGAAACGAGAGCACATTAAGCTGGTACGTTTGTTATGTCATCTGCTTTTTAGTGATGTCAGGGTAAGTAATGAAAGCAGCATGACATTATAGTTAAGTGGGCTTCCTGTTACTCTGAGTACATTTCAGGGCTTGATTTTCCTGTGGTCCGCTGCAACTTCAAGGGGTGTTGTGTCACTTTGTCACTAACACTTCTAACAACTTGGAAGGCTTTAGATGGAAGGCAGAAAGGCAACAGGATTATTACTACTGCTAATGCAGAGTCCTTACCTCTCGTTATGTAAGTCTCAGTTTGCTGCAGCTTTTGGATGATGTTCCCATTTTGTTCTGCCACTTTTTAAAACGTACAACACTCAAGGAGGCAGGATTAGCTGGAAAATAAATTGAAACACTATGAAAATAAATAAATGAAAATCGATTCAAACATTCCCCAGGGCACAGAGTTGTGCCAAACAGTGTTCCTGTTGCATATGAATGCTTTAAGGGGATGCAGGACATAATCTGTATATGGTGAAGAAATATTTTGCCTCCATCAGTCCAAGCCAGCCTGTGTTTTTACAGCTGGAGTTTGGCTGACAACTACGGCAGGATCATAGGCCCTCTGAGCAGAAATAGAGGAGCTTGGGCAGATGGCAGCTGATGCTTATGGATATTCTCAGGCAGAAAAGAACATTTTTAAAGGGTGTTATGGGAGTGTAAACTGTTTCTCAACTACAGACGATCCTCTCACAATTTTTTTCTATTCTATGATATTTTGCCTCATTACTGTTCGATGAAGTGATTTGTCTACTCCACGCTGCCATCCAAAAAAAGCAGGTCAGAGGAGTGATATGTGTGGATATCACTCAGCAAGGCCTTTTCACAAATTCATTCCCATGGATTATAGCACAGAGCTGCGGTTCCCAGGTGGTGCCCTGTTTATCACCAGCTGTATGTGAATCACAGCTGCTCCCGTGTGGGTGCATGGACATGGTTACCTGTGCCACAGGGAGAGAGTCCACACTGAAGTAACAGTTGTTGGCTGCATCTCAGAGATTTTAATTTTTATTAAAAAATGAACCATTTTGGACCCACATAGTTGGGCTTATATTGTAAGCTAACCCATTTCTCATTTCAAAATGGGAAATGGCATTCCTCAAAGCAGAGTTAAATTTTTACCATTGCCCCGTAAGGTAGTGTCGGGATAAATTCATTTTTTAGCACAGAACCTTCAGACAGTTTTCCCTCTGAGCTGTGCAGGAGTTAATATTCCAATTAAAATCTGCCATGCAGCTGAGAGGTTCTTTCTGATATCTTTCTTTTAGAGGAGCCTATTGTCAGTATCTTTCTTCTTTTATCTAAGGAATAAAAAGCTGGATCAGACTAGCTAGGCATTGTTATACATTCTCTGGTTCATCATCCTGAGAGGATTATTTATAGAATCAGACTTAAACTAGAGGGGGTGATCAAACCAAATTGGTCCCATTTCCCACTTTAATTCACCATTCATTGAACCTGCACACAAGTCCTGTCCATGTGTCCTCTTGCGGTGGCATCACCACCACGAGCACGCTTTTTGTTAGCAGTTTTGGCACAAATGGGATTGGACCCAGCGTTGCACAGCAGATTTCAAACCAGTGACTCAGATTTTTTGAATCCATGATTCTGCGATCAAGATGTAGGCTATGCTTATCTATGCTTAGCTTTCTTAGCTATCATGCATGTATTTTCAATATCCATCTGACCACCGTGAAATCCAAGCTGTTCCATGTAATAATGCTCAATGCAAGAGGAATGTTTTCAGCACTCGCAGAAAACCTTGAATATTCAGTGACACAGGAATTCGGTTTGTAATTTGGATTGTGTAAATTCAGTTTGTGAACATTTATGAATTATCATAGGCATTTTAATTCCTAGCAAAGGTAAAATCTGCAAAATATATTTTGGTTTTATACTTAATAGTCTGAAACTATGTCACCTTGATGTACAGAGAAGTAGTAGTTCCTATGTAAGTTGGACATACACAAGTCTGGCTGAACTCCAAAAGTTAAGAATGCTTTTACACTGATAAGAATGTTTACTGGCTTTTGATCGTTGGTAATTAATCAGGGAATGGTGTAACACTTTCATGTCTGCTACAGACTTTTGAGAAAACTTAGATGCATGTGTGATGTTTAGCTTAAAATACATATTTTTGTTTCTTGGGATTTTTTTTTAGCTTATTCAGAAGTTGACAGATGTAGCAGAGGAGTGTCAGAACAGCCAGCTAAAGAAACTGAAAGAAACATGTGAAAAGTAAGGTGCTATTCCCCTTACAATTGATTACTACTCTGTGTTGGTTTTGTTTAGATACATTTTGAACTTGCCTTTATTTTTTGTGCTTTAGAGAAAAGAAAGAATTGAAGAAGAAAATGGACAAGAAGAGGCAGGAGAAGATCACAGAAGCAAAGTCCAAGGATAAAAATCAAATGGAAGAGTAAGCATACCCCTAGATCCATATCCTTACATGTTGCGAGGAGACAAGATTTTTCACAACTGGAAAAAATCAAAGAAAGGTCTCAGCCCTAAATACAAGGCAGCTTTTAGTCAGAGTGCAGTACCTCACCAGAGCAGTGGAGTCCTCCTTACTTCCACTGATACTAATTTAATTTCCTGGGACTAATGTAATCTCCTGTTCTGTGAGTATTAAGAGTCTGGGTCAGCTGCAAAGGTGCTGATGTGTGGTATGGGGACATGCCCATGAGTGGCATGAAGGAGCAATTCGCCAAGATGTTGTTAATCCAGATGCTATTCCTCTGAGTGTAAATAGACTTAGTGGCTTCAGTTCCTGCAGGGTCTGATTTCACCTTAATTTAGGTTTTTATTTGTGAGTTATCTTTTCTTCTTACCTCTGTTAAAGCTGCTCTCCAGAAGAAATTGCAACACACTGGAAGGTTTGCTCTACTTCTGTGATAAACTCACCTCAGATGCTGTGCTACTGATTCTCCTCCAGTGACAGTGTTATGCAGTGTGCAGTCACTTTGGGTGGAAGAGAGAGGAAAGCTGAACTCTGAGTGTGTAATTTCTGTTAACAGGGACAGGAATATTAATTTCATTTATGCACCACCAGACAATACAAACTGTAGTTGTGCAAGTTGATTATATTCTTCCCAAGGGCACAGTATCTAGGTTTGTTTGTCCTTCGTTTGTTTTGGCAA
Organism: Pandion haliaetus; assembly: GCA_013401275.1. NCBI lineage: Eukaryota > Metazoa > Chordata > Aves > Accipitriformes > Pandionidae > Pandion > Pandion haliaetus. Next base: position 190,461 of record VYZV01037046.1, on the reverse strand, counting down.
GCAGCTCAAAAAGAAAATGGAGCATTTTAATCTTGCACTGTTTGCTGGGATATTCTTGTTACTAGTCTTTACTTTAGTAACATTTAAGGACAGTTAAAAATACAGGAGGAACAAAAAAAGAAAAATGTAGAATATCTGAGTTTTACTAAGTAACAAAGACACAACTATGTTTGGTTTTCTACAGGTAAAAAGGTTTATACAGGTTTTGGAGCCTCTCAGCATAGAATCTGTGTCTTTGGTAACACGGAAATGTCACAAACACACAATGAACTGCATCAGATAATTTAAGAATCAATATTATAGAATTTTAATAAACATCCTGGAAAAAAAGATAACAAAATGAGAATAACTGATTATGCAAAAAAGGGGAGAAATACTTAATATGGCTAGACCTCAACAGAGGCCATGGAAGTCATATTAGAAAAAAGTAGTTAGCAGTAAAAATCAATTGTAATAGGAAATTATTTGCTGAGATGTTAATGAGTCACTAGTGAGAAAGGCTCAGAAACAGACAAGTAGGAATTCTTTTTTGTTTTCCTTTTATTTTTTTCTCGTTTTTCCCAAGGGCTTTCCTTTGCTGGGCTTTTCAAAGAGCCCTTGGGAAAGGTGAGATGGAAACTACAAGGGAAACTCAGCTGTCCTCTGTCAAGTGACACAGTTTGTCCTCACTCTTGCAGTAGGAGAGAGAGTAGTGAGATCTTCTGGGGAATCCCATTCAAGTCATCCAGGCTAGGCTGTTTTTTATTTAAAGCTTTTACACAAATTTGGGAAAGAACATTACACAGAGATAATACATTGTATTAATAGTTCTTACTTAATTTTTCCAATTCCTACATGCACCGAGGGCTTGTGTAACTACCTAAAACCATCAGACCTTAGCGCCACCTGAACAGCAATTCACTGTTCTTGACTTAGGCAATTAGGTTTCAGAGTACTGTCCTGAATCTGGTCAACTCATGTATCCACAAATTGTTATTTTATGTGCAACTATCCCTTTGGGTGATCTCATCTTCAGCCTTTGACCAATGGTTACCTAATATCTATCTCACAGAGTCACTTAAAGTTCAAGTATTTCCTCCAAGTTCAGCTTGATGTGCTTTACACAGCAAAGCTGGGGACCGAAGTCAAGTCTGCCCTGCTCTTTGTGGGAACTTTGCCGTTGTCTCTCAGATGTCACCAGCAGTATCTGCTTGCTGACAGAGACTATTTCTCTACTACATAATATGCCACACTGTGGCAGTGTGCATCTACTGACAATAGTGCGCTCTCCTAGCCTGATGTTTGGGCCTTAAGGAACACCACCATCACTTCGAAGATGTGGCAGTACCCTATGGGAAGAGCCTGTTGTGAAAGAGCAGGGGGGTTTCTTGTGGTAGGTCATGGGGAAGTCTGAGCCCTGCATAACAAAAAAGATGCAGCCTGTTACGAAAGGCACATTCAGGAAGTGGATAAAAGTTAAGTAGGCAGATCCCTACATTCAAAACATAGCCTTACTTATTTTGTAAGGAGTTGTGTGGGATTAAAATACGTTGGTGTGATTTTACTGAGTACAATACCTTGTTGATTGTTTCTTCCCAGAGAGAAGACGGAAATGATTCGGTCCTATATCCAGGAGGTGGTGCAGTACATAAAACGGGTACGTCAAGCCATATGTTTATTTTACATTTTGGGGGTAAAATGTCAGCTTTCATATTTTAGGTCATACTAAACTGCAGATTCTAAGCTACGGTATAAAAATTCTGCAAGCGCTGATTTTTAACAGATGCAGTGTAGATTTCTCTTCACATTCCAGTTAAAGGAAAACTGGAATTTCAGACAGATCTTCATTAATTGTTAGTCAGTGTTTGGGGGATGGTGCTGAGAGGGGCAGATTTTAATACAGTTATGATTTCATCTTTGAATATCTTGTGTTTATTAATGGAAAATGTACCAATTCTTTTAATTGCCTTGCTGTCTCATGAATGCAAAGATTGCATAAGGGATTCTGAAAGTCAATAAACATTTACTTGCAGGGTATATTTTAACCTTAATTACATTTGTACAGTTACTGAAATGCAAAAAACATTCTATGAGCTCTGTAAATACAAGTCAAAGAATTTCATTACAGGTGTTAGCTTTTCTGAATTTGTAGGTAGTTTGCACTGGGCTGGAAGTATGCACTGCAGTGTTTTGATGTGTGAAATCACTATGAAACATATGCCACCATTGAATGTTCTCTTAATTTCAGTGCAGATAGTTCACTTCAAAAGTTGGCCCATTTTTGTTCACAGAGGCCTTGATTCAGGAAGCAACCTAAAGAATTCGCAAATGAAGTATGCTTAATTCCTGTTGCAGTCAGACACATGTCTGAGAGCTTTATTAAATGAGGCCCAAAATTTATAAGCATGTTAATTTAGGACTCTAGGATGCAAATCTTCTTCTTCTGGGAACAGGAACCATCTCACACAGCTTCTACAATAAAAGCTAAAGCAAAATAATACAATTTTAAAAAATGCATTATGCTTTTAATAGCTTTTTCTAATAAGTCCCTTTAGACATTTCTGATTCTAAATCCCATTTGTGAAATCTGAGGTATATTGTGCACGCATAACTGGTAGAGCAGTTGTGCTTAGGGGTGCTTGTGGCAATGGTGTGTAATTTATGTTAGAATTATTCATAGTTTTGATGATAATGTTTTAATTTTGATGGATGAAATATTTGTTGGGGAAGAGGTGGGAAAGTAAGGATGTGCAATCTCTGAAAAAAGATTCTCTGCTATTTTCTTACAGCTAGAGGATGCTCAGAGTAAAAGACAGGAGAAACTTGTAGAAAAACACAAGGAGATTCGTCAGCAAATACTGGATGAAAAGCCTAAGGTAAAGAGTTTTTGAACATAACGTTGTACTGCTAAAAAATGTCCTTCAGGAAAGAAGGTGTTCTTACAGCAGGTAGGCGGATCTTTAAACATGAGAAAGTCCATTCATAGCATCATAGCCATTGTCTCTAATATTCGGGATGAAAAAAAGTCAAGTAGCAGCCTACTAGGGAGCACCACTTCAAGTCCAGATGTCATACAATGGGGTTTATTTTTCAGTATTCATAGTGTTAAAAAACTTTCAGTGTGAATGGTGCTTCTGACCAGCAGAGTGTGCCCTTCACTCCGTTGTTCTTTAGCAGTACAAAAACAAAACACAGTTTACGTTGAAGAGAAAAAGAGATATCTTTTTAGCATGCTTGCCGCAGATACTTGTGATAATTGATGAGGATATATTTTTGTGGAAAACAATGAGCGTTTTCATAATAATAGTGCTTAATATTCTACATTGCTTGCTGGATTTTCTCTATTTGATTTTGTGCACTGCATCTACATGTAATGTTCTGAAATACGTTTTTTGATCCTAAAGATTGTGGGCTGACCCTTGCTCCTAGTGAAGCTGGTGGTAGTTTTGCCATTGACTTCAGTGGTGAGGGTTCAGAGTCCTCCACTTGTACACGATTTTCCTGTAGGAAGACCTAGGTAACTATATAATCAGAATTCTGTATGAAGGGAGACTTGTTTTCAGCAGAGTTCATATCCAAGTATGATTCTTCACAGCTCCTTGTGTTATGTCTGCTTTCATTTCATTGCACTTGCTCAAATGTGTGTTCTAGGCTTCACTTTTCATTTCTTGTCTGTGCCCACAGTCCTAATGTTTCTGTGCTTGCGTTACAGCTTGAATTCTAGCATTGAGTGTGAACTACTCAGTGTTGTTATGTCATTTCTGTGAAATATCCAGAGTATAAATTAGGCTAAGGTCTGAATAGCTAGAAGTTTACAATAGTTTGGAAAAATAAAAATGTTTGCATTCCTGACTTACTCATCTTTTTAAAATCATGTTTATAAATAAGCTGGAACTTTTTGATGTCGTGGGCATTTGGGTGTAAAGACTATATGTAATATTATGTTTTATATTTGGTGCTGTAGAATCATGAGTTTCTCAGGCATGTGAACTAAAAAGGCCGGAATTGAAATGCTGGAATTTTAAATTTCAAAGGATAATCTGCTAGTACTTCTAACACTGGCTTTTCACAGATACTTGGGCACTTTATTACTTCTCTGTGTCTGTGTCTTTTCTTCTTTTTTCCTTGATTTATTTTTTTAAATTTATTGATTTACTGAGAAGTAGCATAAAGCACCAAAAATTTGTCACTAAGGTCTTGGGTTGCATTTTGAAAGATTGTGCTTGGACTGGTAGCGTTAGACTCTTCCATCAGCGGTCCATGTGCCAAGCATTAGGTCATGGCACACAGCAGCTCCAGATCCCTTGTCTTCCCCTGCATCTGGCCATCAGTTACAAGCACTGCGGTAATCAGCGCTCCTCAGTCAGGGCTCTCAATTTCTCCTGAGAAAACCCTCTGCAGTAATGTGCCTCTCAGGGCCTGGCTGTTGTTTTTTTTTCCTTTCCCACATACTGAAATGGGCAGACTTTCCTGTATTTATGATGGTATGTGCCTCTTGCTGGCATGAGAGGATTTAGGCAAAACATAATTACTCATTTTATTAAGTCTGTTTTTATGTTTTTCTTCATGTTCATATTTCATATCCATATTTGCTTCCCTAGTGATAGGGTGTATGATATAAAATAGATCAAATGGTTTCCCTACTGAGAAGAACCAACATATTTTATGCAAACAGCAGCCTTTCTAGGGGCAGCTTTTTTCACACACTACTCTCTTGTGCTTCAGTATTCAAACACCCACTAAAATTTATGCCAGCTGTGTTAAAAGGGTTTTCTGGCAGTACCAACTCAACCCCTAAACAAAGAGTTTAATATATTAAAAGGGAAAGAATTTTTAGTATTTTTACCAATAATTCTGTTGGAGACAGATTTGCGATCATCAATCACTGTCATTTGGTTATTTATTACTGCCTCCCAGTTTGTTGTGTTATGACTTCATGCACAGAGCTCTGTCACAGCCAGGAAGAATATCGCTTCACAAAGTGTTGCCAACAGACTACCACACCAGTGAGATTTTTTTTAAAGTACGAGTTTGCAGCTTCCTCTGTTGTGGTGTGTGTAGGTCACCAAAAGAAAATTTGCCTTAGAGTGCTGACATTTTAGACAACAGCTTTTAGAAACTGCACAAACTGGATGCAAATTAGTTCCCTGTGCTGGAGGCACATGACTTGCTTTTTGTTTAAAATATCATGTGTTTAGAAAGTACTTAACTCAGGACTGATTTACACCATTAAGTCCTGCCTCTCTCCCTCATATATATAATTTCTTTTTAACATTTGGATGTGAGACTATTTTGCAGCTTTCCTTTGCAGGGCTATTGTATAATAAAAAAGCTTTTTTTCTTATATTTGAGTTGGAGACTCTAGTTCCTGAACTGATACTTTCAGTTGGTTGGAACTTTCCAAAGGTTGGAAATAGTTCTTCAGCTTCTTGTGGTCCTGCTGAACTCAGTGTAGGCATTATCTTTAGTAAGCCCAAAAGGTCATACTGTATCTGTGTAAGTAATGAGGCTATCTTTATGACAAACTAATCTCTGATGCTTTAGAAACTAGAAATTGAGTATTATCATCAAATCTATGTGTGTATGTATGGAAACAGGCCAGCCACTCCCACAAACATGTTTGGAAAAGGAGACTATCACCTAATTAAGAAGTCAAATACTGACTGACTCCAGGTCAAAAAATTTCTAACTTGCCTTTTTAGTGAAAGCACAGCGGAAACAAAGTTCAAATGCTCTCCTGCCGCTGACTTTTTCCTAACAGCATCATTACCAAGCAAAGCCGTATGTATTTTCTTTTCTCTCACTCCTTTTTTTTTCTTGTGTTACCTACTGGCAGCTTTATTATCAGCAACAGCTTGTATTTTTTTTCTCCCCCGTTCTAATTCTTTGCCTCCTCCTCTTAGCCATTGATACACATTAAGCTTGTCCTGTCCTTATCTTCTTCCCCTTGGGCATCTCTTGTGCATGCTGTGGAGGCTGCTGTAGAAAGACAGCTCTTTACACCACAGTACTGAATTCTGTACATTAGAGCAGTGTGTGATTTTAGATTCTCCACTACAGCGTGTCTGGCACTTGTTATCTAAGGACAGAGGAGTGCATCGAGGATGAGCCTGGTCATTGTATCTCAATTTCTTTGTCCTTGACAGCTTGTGCATCAAATTAAACATAAATCAACTGCATTTCCTCCCCCCCACCCCACCTTGCCTCCAATTTCATTGTAATTACAAAAATCAATACACGTGATACATGACAAGGAATTAATTATTTTTCTGAGAATCGACTCAGTTACAGTAAATAGACCCAAGCCTCCCCTAATTGAAATCAATGAGACTTTTGTTATTCATGCTTATCGGTCAGAGTTACACTTAAATCTCAGTATAATAGCTGAGACTCCTGTGCTCTTGCAGTCAGCCCTTACTCCCAGCCGAGTTAACTGGACTCTTTTGGCTTCAGTGGACCATATTCTTGCAGCCCCAGCTGTCAAGGAAGATGTAACTCATGTGGTTCCTCATTTTGTAGCCCACGTTCATGTTTCTGCTCACACCTACTCTACTGTTCTCAACCCCAGCTTAGCCAAGGCTTGCCAGATGCAATGGGCTCCTGTAGAGCTGTGGAAAATGGCACTATTTAGTTAGGGCAAGGCTTCATCTGTGGGAAAAGGTCCAACAGATCTACAGAGGCACCATAAGCCATGCAAACTTTCTTCTAAGTGTTGCATCTCTGTGGTCTTTCAAATTAATGAAGAGAATACAGCCTTAAGATACAAAATTGCTTTTTCTCCTGAAAAAGTATAACGAAAACAATTTTGAAAAATTAAATGAGTTCTTGATAATGGAAAATATAAGCATCTGATGCATACTAACTTACTTTCAGGGAACATACAATTATTATCTCCCAATTTGACATGTGTTATTAATTGCACCCAATGGGAGTTGACACTTCCACATCCAATCAGTAATTAATATTAGCACTGTACCTGAAAAACTTAAGGGGACATAAAATGATACATGTTCAAGTTACAGAACAAATTAACAAGATGCTGATCCTTTACAGCAGTAAGCCTCTCATAACTCCAGTCGTCTTTCCATTACATAGGGCTGGAAAGGACCTCTAAGGTCTTTCTTCTCAGGGCTAGCTGCTTTTGCAAACAATCACATATAATGTAAGCCTGTTAATGAAACAGTGCTGGACAGTGACTACTTCCTTCTGAGTGTTATTTAAATGAAGATATTTGAAAACCCAATGAAAGATTTCATAGATTTCAGATCGATGCTTTCTGATTTCTTAGAATATCTAAAACCGCACTGAACTTTGCAAAGGTTACAGCTTGTTGTATCTGCTTTAGGTAAAACTTTGTGGTCATCTTCATGCAGATAATGTCATTGAGTTAGAGCTGTTACTGACAAAAGGGTCAGCAGTATCACTGCTCTTAACTTTAGAAAGAAGGCAAATTCGGCAAATGTAGTTCACAGCACTTTTAGATTTTTATTTCAGTTAACCTTAGCGCTCAGAGCTGCTCTGTTAGCTCATCTGGAAGAGAGCAGCTCTTAGGAACTTTGATGACTATTCCAGTGTCATTTCAGCTCACTGCATAATTCACAATAACAATGCACTGTCCACCACAATCCCTTTTTTATTCTTTACACCTCTGCAGGAAGCCAAACTGTCTTTTGGGCTAGCTGCACTGAATTCAAACACTTCCAAATGCATTCCAGTTCAACCACAGGCAACTCTTCAAGAATTTTGGGGAAGGAGTTTGGAGGAAAAGGTTATTTCAGTTTACTGAGTTTCATGGGACATTGCATTGCATGGATTTGGATTGAATAGGGGAAAGTTGCCCTCCTAAAGTAGTATTCAGACTCATTGCGAAAAGACATGAAAAAAAAAGAGTTGATAGCAAGTGTAGTATTTGAAAAGTTCTCCTTTTATCTTCTCCCTGTTTAGGTAAAAATTATTTCTTTTATTAGTTCATTCAATTTACACATTTCCAAAGTTTAAAAAGAAATCTCTTTCATCTGTGGCATCCAAGCTAAAATGACTTATGGCATTATCTGCCAAAAAAGCAGAGGATTAAGAGGATTGAAATAATTTACTGTTTGTTTCAATGTTCAGCTTTGGGTTTTGGTGCTTGTATATTCATCAGAGGGGACTAATAAAATGCTTCTCTACCTCATTAAATGGGCAACAGCATGGAGAAATGAATGGAATTTTCTTAGCTCAGTGAACAACAAATATTTAAAAGGAATATTTAAAAAAAAAAATTTTAAGACTGCAATTTCCAAATCTCCCTGTGACTTGATCTGGCATCTTCCCACTTCTGGACCAGAGCTTGCATTTAAATTGAAGGATGCAGTTTTCATGGACTATTCATTTGAGGATCTTGGCACTTTGCTCGGCACCTCTCAGCATCAAGTCCTAAGTGACAATCAGCCTAATTATCTAATAAGCTTTGAGTAGCTTAAGCCCTGATGTTTTTTTAAATGTTTTATTAGTGCAATTGCTAAGCAGTCCCAGTTGCAGAGTATTTTGGGGGGAAGCTAGGGTTGTGTGGTTTTTTTCTGTTTCTCCCAATGGATGAACACTACAGAGTGCACTTTCAGCCTGTAAATTGAGTAGTAAATAATCTCACTTCACTTGTTAAAATGAAATAGGCTGACCTTTATCCTATGCCAGCTTTATACCAATAAAACTCCCTTAAGTTCTGTGAAGTGACTAGCTCATCACCAGGCCTGAGATCAAAAGATTTCAGTCTAAATAACAGGATGCTCAAAGGATTATTTTCAATTAAGACCTTGCTTGCTTGCTTGTTTACATCTTTTCTTCACAAATCCACATTTTAATGATTGTTTATTTTTCCAGCAGAATAAGTGTTACAGTGTGAGAAATGGATATCAGGTCACAAAAGATACATCTAACAATTTGAGGTGTTATTTATTGTGTTAATTAAAATGTGCACATACACATGTGTCTTGGGAACACTAACTTTCAAATCAACAGCATCACATTTCTAGTGTGAATATGCAAAATGCTTTTAAAATTTAATTTAATTTGTTATGATATCACTTTCTTTAAATAAAAATGTCACAATTCCTTTGTAGGAAGAATGTAAACATAAAGAAATATTTTAATGAATGGGACATGAGGGAAAATATGAGAAATTTAGGTTGGAGTTTATTGATAGAGGGTGATACTTTTCTCATGTGGATCATTTTGCTGGAATTCAGAGAAAACCTTAGGTTTGATCTGGAGCTGCAAAAAAAAAAAATTGAAAATAAATTATTTGTAAGGACAAACTTTTTTTCAGTTTTGCAGTAGTGTAAATTAAAAGGAACATTATGAAGTTAGCAGAGTCACTGTTGATTTAAGCTGATATAAATGAAGCAAGAATATGATCCATAATGGAGGTCATGTGGCAGACAGATTTGATGTGTGAAGGTTAGTGAGATTTTCCTGGATAACATGCTAATAAGAACTGTGAGAGGCTTTTTTTAAGAAAAGTCATTTCAGAATCCAGCTACCATCTGTGGGCAAAAGAGTTCACAGAATTTTTTTTTTTTTAAGGAAAAAAAAGGCACAAATTTGAGAATTCTTCCTGAAAAAAAGCAACCTCACTGATTTTTTTTTTTCTCATTTACACAAATGAATCCGTTCCTTGTTTTACCCATCTCAGATAAGCACTTGGCTCATGTCTCAGCCCACTGTGGTTAATTATTTAATTAGCCTTCTTGATACATGTAAGAAAGACAAAATCCAAAGTGGAGCTCACACCATCCTGTGTTCCCAGCTGTTCCCCACTGGTTTCCAGCCTTGTGTGATATAGCCCAACACTGAGAGAGGTCCCCACTACTCAGAAACTCCCACTCAGCTGGAGGGAAAGCAAAGGTAACTCAGTATACCCAAATTCAGAGGCAGCGTCCCTCTGCTTCCCTCCTCTCCTCAGTAGAAAACATAGCTGCACCCAAAACATCCCAGTGATGGGACAGTGCAGAGGTACATGTTTGAGAGATTTCTTCATCTTTCAGAGAGGCATCCAGCTTTGCATCCATCAACTGCCACAGCAGCACAGGGCAGCATATGGCGTCCATACTGCTCCTCCAGGGCAAGCTGCGTGCTTTTACCATCCTTGTTGGCTTCTGCAATATCATGGAGGTGTTGGATGGGAGGACAGATTAACCCAACTGGGTATGAATCATAAGCAATATATGTGTCGTTATTTACCATTATGCAGGTAAAAGTATGCGTGTCCATCATTCACAGTGGACTGCTGCAATGACGGTCCATCAAAATGACAGAATAGACCATGTTTTCTTGTAGTTGGGGCCATTGTTTCAGAACACCATCACCATGTGCAAACAAACCCACTTGTTAGAAGCAAGAAAATTACTTGCATTTGTACAGTAACTGCTTTTACAATACTGCACTGTTACTCTAATTCTCTTAGATGCTTAATTTGTGTTAGAAAGCAATTCAATTAAAGGGAGAAAAAGGAAGTAATAAGTTGCCATTAAAATGATCAACTGTGTAATAAACATCAAAAAGTGAAAACTATCTTTTCTCCCTTTGTAACATAAATCACTAAAGTAGACCTAACTTCTAATTTTAACGTTTGTGAATAGTTAATCCTTCTCAAACCAAGTGAACTTCCTGTGCAGAGAAGAGCACAGTGTGTTTTACCATATATTGAAGAGAAAACTGAGAAAAGGATGTGAAAAATGAATCTATAGCTTCTTTCTGCAAAGTCGAGCACATCGTCCCTGCAGAAGATGCTCCTTTGTGTACTGTGGGTGGCTAAGGATGACAAGAAAACACCAACCTGGAGTGAATAGTGTGACATTAAAAGGCCCCTTATTTGTTCTGTGTAGCCTCTCAAAGCACGTTTATCTGCGCTATCCTGTTCTCTGCTCAACTGTAGAGCACATCTGTTAGGGTTAAAACAAAATGCCAGCTGTTACTCAGTAACCTGTGCCGCTGTGACCCACTCCTGCACTCAGTGTGGTTTGGCATTTTTTGCTTTCCGCAGCAAAAATTTCCCAAAGTGTGGACAGGTGGCCAGCAAGCTGCAAGGTAGCAACTGCCTGTGAGAAAAAAGAGCACGAAACTACCTGGTGTGTTAACATTGTTATCTCTGAAGAAAAAACAACTGGAAGTGATGTGAAAAAGTTTAAGTGGTCAGGGACTGCAAATGTTTTGTGTCAGGATGTTTAGCTTAGACTATGCAATATTTAAACCTGACGAGAGAAGTCCCTGCTAGGAAGATAATTGTGATTCTGCAAAGACAAGTGCTTTGCATGCTAAATCTTCAAGTAAGCAACAAGGCATCAATAAGCTGTTGACTCCCCTTCACCTTTTCATGAGCTGGTGTAGTACTCAATGAAAATATGTTATAAAACATACACTAAATTATGCATGGTGTGGACATAGTATATTTGAAATGCATGGTAGCGCAGACACACAGACACTTCAAATGTAGGGCATATATAGCATCTCATACACATGTTCATCGCTCTAAGTCAGAGTCAGATTGAACAAGAAATGCCACAAAGGCAGAACCACATGCTCTTACACAACTGCATTTATCATTGAGCAACAGCAGCAACATATTTGTTAATTATAAGACCTTCAGTGCAACATGACAAATGACAAGAGATTCAGTTTGACACAGCTAATGGAAAAATGTTAAAAGAAATGCTAATGCTTAATATGTGAACTCATTAGAGAGATGTTTTAAAATGCATGAAATGGGGAAAAAATATGTTCCTTAATGAGCAGAGAAATCGTCACTGGTCCTGTGAAGATTGTAGTATATGAACAGCTTTGTATATTCAAGTGGTTTGTTAAGGTAGTGGTTATGTCTTTGTGCAGAATCAGTCTGCAAAGCAGAGCTGCTAATGAAAATAATACTGCATTTCTGTAAATGAGGTAGTAGCACACACTGCAGTACACGCTAAAGATGTAGGTTGCTTTTATTAGTACACTCATGACAATATGGGTGCTGAGTTTATCTTATTTACAGTGAGACACTTCAGGACAATAAATATACTAGTAGAAAGGGTAACAGAACAAAAGTAGCGTGAAAGTTTCAAAAGTATACCTGGATTAAAAAGTATATTTAGAATCATGAAGAAAATCCTAATTCTGCTGGGGGGGTTGGGGGGGAGGTTGTTTGGTTTTAGAAACAACAAAAATTTCTGCAACAAGAAAACGTTGTTTTGAGATGCAGTATCTTTCCCAGCAATTTAAGAGTACTGAGCTTGGTAGGGGAAGAAAACCCTCTATATCCAGAAAGGAGAGAAAGTGTATTCCCATCCGTGGTGACAGGGAAACTAGCATCTCAGCCATGTTTCAGCATGTAGTTCCGATGCTACATGGGTGCAGCTTTCAAGGGTCTGGCAGCCCTCCTTAGTACCAGAATAGCTGGGAAAGATGTTTCCTGGAAAGACTACTTTTCATTAAATTTCTCCTGTGACTCATTTCCAACAAATCAGCATTTTCTGACAGTAGCTGCATATAATTGCAGTAGTTGCATAATACAGTAGTTGTGGATTACGATAGTATATAGGTTTGACTATAGTGACTCAGTAAATTTCCTATTACTCAGCCATTGTTTGGAAGGAGGTTCTTGCCAAGAGATTGTGGAGTGTGACTAAGCACATAAACTACAGTTATGTACCTGTAAATGATCTCTGTTGCAGAGTCCTAGAGATTTGCAAGCTTTGTGTGGAATGAGTGGTTGTGTCCAGGAAGGGAAGCCTAATCCAGACATGGTTAAGATATGGAGCCCAGCTCAAGGATGGTCAGGGCAAAGCGTTAAACTCATGTAACATTGAGTTTTCCGAGTGGTGGGCCCAGAGATCATTTGTAGGAAAATGTGAGGGTGGTGGAAGTTCACAGTCTGTAGTTCTTTTTCTCCCTCTAAAAAAATGAAAGAAAAAATCAGAGTTTTGATGTTCATCTGATAGAAAATTTTTCTTTTCAAACCTACTGAGTATGGGACAAGAAATCTCAGTCTTGCTTCAGTCTATCCACTTTGCAGCTCTCCAGGTTGGCTTCTGGTTTATAGAAATGAATGAAGACATTCACTAAAGAGAAAAGGGTTATCAGTCATACCATACCCTACTGATAACGGTAGGAGGTGTTTTCTCAGTCTTTTTGGGTTTTTTCCTTCTATTTCTTCACTTTCCCACTTATTCAGTTTTACCTGCTCTCCTACTTGTCCTTCTCTGTCTTGCATCGAGATTCTTTTCACAGTGTGTCATTTCTTTCTAATACTCTTTCCATAGACTTTCTTAACTCGCACTTCTTACACTCTTTCCTCCCCCTTCCTCTTTGCCATCACTTACTGCTACTAAATTGCAAGGAGTATCTACAAGAATTTGTAGGAATAGTGTTTCTTTCATATTAAAAGACACATTTGAAGAAGAATCCTGAAGGGAATAGAAGTTAAAGAGTTGATGTGATGTGGTCTGCATGTCTGTGAGCCTGACTGTGTATGTGGAACATGTTCCAAAGTCTTCCATCAGATGAAAGATATGATACGCAAGTTGCAAAGATGTATGAAAAAATAATCATTCTTAAGCACCCCAAAACTGGTGTAATAGGAAGAGTAATATTTATTTAAAGTGAAAGCAATGAAGAAAACCTCAACCAAAACTAGAAGACAACAGAAAAAAAAAGGTGATAGTGAGCCTAAAGAATTTAGATTCAAGATTGAGAACTAGTGAAGACTTCAGGGAAAAAATGAGAAATATAGATGAAAGGATCTTTACTGGGAAATGAAGTATAGATTCTTGACTCGATTATTACAATTTTCATTTTATATCCAGTCCAGCACAGTAAGAAATGCAATGGAGTTTAATGATTCCAAGTTTAATTTAACGAGCAGTTTAATGATTCCAAGTTTATGCCACAGGATGCAACCAGTATGTTGCTGCAACCCATAAGCTGTTGCACCTTGTGGCTGCTGCTTGAGTTCTGACTGATTATGTTCTGCTGGTATAGTTACAGCCACATTATGAGGAAATGGGCAATTATAGTCTTGATTTGGAGATCAAGACCAAGGACTGATGGAGGATTAGATGTGGATTGCTTAGCAATTGTGATAATTGCTGTCCCTGATGTGGAGATTAGTGGCAGGTTTTGTATAAGGAGAGGGCCTGCTGGAACATGCAGCATGTAGGTGGGCATGAGCAGCACAGGACTGATGACAACAGGGAGCTGGGCAGTGCTGCACTCAATGCACTATCCATGTCAAACTAAGAAGAGAGAAATTACCAATTATTTGTCAGTTGTTCGGGATTCTCTGTTGTGTTCAGCCCACTTTGTCAAGTTTTGCATGCGTTGTTTGACATTTCCAATGCTGGAGCAAACGCAAAGGAAACCATTAGTTAACTACAAACGTATTTCCAGAATGAGAGTCCAAAGGACAGGTACATTCTGCTTGGCTGTGCAGCCCAGTGGTGTGGAAATAGATGTGGTAAATAATGTATTCCCCCCTCCAGAACATGGGTCCAATACATCCAGAAGTTGAATTTGCACAGTAGTGTCATATAGTGCAGAGGGAAGCGATCTGCTTACATTCATGCCCGTATTGTTTCCCTCACTCTCCTTCTTTGGCCCGTTAAATATTCCAGTTGTAGAGGAGCAGTACTAGGTCCAGAGACACAGAGCTACCCAGTCCAAATCACCCCATGTGGGAGTGGTTGGGCCGTTTTCCCAGTGCACAGAAGGGGATTGAATCTTATTAGCCAGAGCACAAGCTGAATATCCTGAACACAGAAGTATTGGTAAAAGGCTCATGGCGTGGATTTCCCTCCTTTCCTTGTCAATAGCTCACATACCATCGCGATTGCTGTGCTTTTGTTTGAAAGGACCAGAGACACAAAGTTTTGAGGTTAAAGATTGAATTTCATTGAATACAAAATGAAAACTTCTTAGCTTATATTTACAGCATGAATAAATCGAAACATTTTTATATTAAAATCCTTCCCTATACGTTTGCGGGTTTTTTTCCTCTTTGGGACCGGATCAGCTATTCACACAGTCCTATTCATTGTTCAAAGACAGTTTCCAGTAATATTCTACATTTCCTTTCATTTCTTTGACTCCTTTCTTAAAGCGAAAGTGACTGCTGACAAGCAATTATCCACCAGTTTTAGTGAAACCCTTGATTTATAAATCAAGGAAGCCTACTAAACCTTGCTTGGCAACAGAAACAGACCTCAATTAAGACGAGATAAAACCAGGAGAGCTAATTTCTGTGATACGGTAATATTGCCCGCTTCCCTTTTTTGCAAAATATGCTTTGCAAATACATATCATAGAGCAAACAAAATACATTTAGTAATGTACAGATACCCTACAGCAGAATACAATAATATTTTACAATGCATCTGATAGCCAGTTGCACTGAGATTCACATCTTCAAAGCCCTGGGAACCAGGAGGCATTACCGTAACTGCAGGTAGCCTACATATAATTTAAATCTTTGTAAATTCTTCCCAAGCAATGCTTTGGTTGGAGCAGACTGTGTCCCAGCCCTGCTGTTCTGAGGTACTGAATGGGCCCATGGGTTTGTGGTCTGAGACTGTGATTCCTGGTCTGCTACAGGGAAGATCAGATTGTCTGCACCCTGCATCTTCTGAAGATTAATAAATGAAGCATTGCTTATGAGTCACGCTGTAACCTGTAACCTCACTAACTCCCTCCTGGTCAGTGTGAATGTTAGTCAAAGGGAAATTATAAGGAAATTTTAGATAGAGTAGATATAGTCCATTTGTTTATATTGGTGAATATATATGTCTGTGTATATCTAATAGTAAATATTTGGTTATATATGCATATGCATGCATGCTCACTAGATATATTAAGAACATGCATATGCTATGTTTGAAGAGGTTAGTTTGATATATACATTTTGGATGCATCTGTTAAATTACAGTTATTCACAGACTTGCAGAATGTAAAATTCAGTATTATAAAATTTTATTAGTGACTTTAATACTGGCATGATCACCTTTCTGTTAATTACAGTCTGATTCAACGCCTATATTTTTTCCTTGTCTTGTAAAATTGCCTGCTTAATATTCTG
Organism: Pandion haliaetus; assembly: GCA_013401275.1. Taxonomy (NCBI): domain Eukaryota; kingdom Metazoa; phylum Chordata; class Aves; order Accipitriformes; family Pandionidae; genus Pandion; species Pandion haliaetus. The sequence goes on along the minus strand of VYZV01037046.1, from coordinate 174,395 downwards.
CTTCCCTTCTGGAAAGACAATAAATGGGGAAAGAATTTTCTCCACCCAGTGGGACCCTTCCTTGGCAACAAACGCAGCAAAATGGCGTGAGGAAGGGGACCTTGGGCAATGGTTTGATGGGAGTTAAAGGTGTAATGCCACACTGATCTGATTTGATCAACCCAAGAGAAGGCAACATACGGCACTGAACATCAGTGCATGCTTTTCACACCTTAGGAAGGAGTCTGTGCTTGAACGTGTCCAGGGTAGTAGCTGATTAGCAGTTCAGAGAACCCACCTCCTTCCTTTCACTCCATAGAAAACAGAATATTAACCTTCTAGCTCCAGTGCCTAAGTTAGACAACATAAATTACCATCATTGCTGCTTATCTATATAAAACTTCCCTAATGGTCCTAAATTATATTAGGGATTTGTTAGGTTAAGCACATTTGAGATTATGAGGTGTTTAGATAATAAGGGGTATATAAATGCAAATTAGATAGTAAATATAGGAGAAAGTCATGAAAAGGAAGTTTCATTGAGAATTAGCTGCTAGATAAATTCTCTTTTCAGCAATCTCTGTGTAAATTGCAGTGATCGTTCACTCCAAGGAGAGTCTTTGCAGTGCTTAAGCAAGTACCTGTTTCTAAATGCTCTCATACAGAACAAGCTGAAACATACTTACATCCTCACCCCAAAGATTAACACATTGTGAATAATGGCAGATTGCAAACCAGAGAGATGGATTGGCAGGGGAGAAGACAAGTGAAGCATCAAAATGTCATCATGCATTCATTATGTGCATGACTTCCCAATTAATGCGTAGACGCTCTCCTCTTAATGGAATAAATCTGTACCTCTAGAGCTGCATAAACCATACTGCCTAACACTAGCTTCTCATGTGTTTATTTTTTCACTCCTGTTTATTGTGAATGCCTAGTTTGATAGCTTGCAAACAAATTTTCTCTTTCTTCCAATCACTTTCCCATTTTTCTAATGCAGAAATTTTTCATTTGCCTTCATGTTTATTAATCTGGCATTCCTGCTTCCTGGGATTATCTAGATGCCTTGACCTCCCTACCTGCCACATCTGGTGTAGGAAATAGGGAAAGCTCTTTCACCAAGAACTTCTTGTAACGAAGTTCAGATCGATAGTGATAGTTTCATAGTTTGACATTCTTTATTATGTTGATACTTACAGTAATGAAACACATTTTCTGTTTCTTCATTGAGTTTTTTTCTGCTGTATTCTGATAGTCAATTTTTGCTCATGCAGACAAGATGTACTAGACGTCTTACTCCCCTAATTATGTAATTACTGTATAACCACCATAAGTTGCTTGGTCATATAGTTGTGTAAGTACATTTATAGGCTAATCGAGGTCCTTTAGTGATTTGAACTCCTGCATTTTTCTTTGAATCTTATCTTTTGCTGAAGGGCTGTGTCCTAACGTTTTTAATCTTCTTTACACAGAAAGTACAAAAGCTTCGTAATGATCACCTTGACTGCTAATGCTGCTGTCATCAGTGCTTATCTAGTTAGCCCCTTCCCAAGCCCATTCCAGTCAGATTCATTTGTAGATTGTTGTATCATAAAAAATTAATGTTACTTTCTAGCTAACAAAAGTACAGAAAATTGTTGCATTTAGAGTTGAAAACGTATTGTGAAAAAATTCTCCAACATCTTGTATTGGTTTTTTGAGTTTATTGTCTGCCTCACTTGCAGAGTTACTCACTATGCAGAGGGCACTTATGAATGTCCTTTCTGTGGTGACTTACTGATTGTTTTCCTGATGGTAAATGGCTTTGCACAGCTTCCACTAAAAGCAATATTCTCCAGTAAGTTTTATGATGGCTTTTCAGGTCAACGCTTCTGTT
>VYZV01037046.1:89946-168358 GCA_013401275.1 Pandion haliaetus | reverse complement strand
TTTTTTTTTTTATTTCTTTGGAGATGGAATTTTTTGTTATGTTACTATAAATTACTGATTAAGAGCAATAACTTTCAAGCTGGTATCCTGTCTTTTTAATATCTTGAACTTTCATATTTATTGTTTTAGGCTACTATACTTTGAAAACATCCAACATATCAAATCAAGGGGTTTTTTTTTAGAATAGTTGGATAGTTGGGCTTATTTAGACTGACAATTTGATTTCTTAACACCATATGCTTAAGAGTATGGTGTATAGTTCACAGTGTAGATCATTACATGGTCAGAAGATTACATATAGCACTTAATTTTCCTAATGAATTGATCATAGCATACAGACCTTTAGAGTTGCTAAATAGATAAAGGTAAAATTATAAACACAAATGCCATCTTTGAAGTACTTCAGTGAGTTATGCCCTTTTGAAAATGTTACCTATAATGACATCCAGATGTCTACATGTAGTCTTATCCCATATATCTTGCTGGATGTTGAATATTCACCCTTTTTATAGTTTGAAATTCAATTGGTGCCATAAACAGCAGACAACTGTGGGCTGTAATCATTCCATTCTGCATTTCTAAAAGATTTTATTTAATTTTATTTAGTGGCTGATATCATGCTATCCTCTTTTGTTGTTGTTGTTTTTCTTTTGGGGTTGGTTTTTTTTTGGCATTCCTCTTTACTGGGGTATTGATAGACATCATCAGTGTCTTCGAAGAAAATTATTGTTACTTAGCTTCATTTTCTGTACCAGTGATTCTTTCAGCATCCTTTCTTGAAAACAATTACTATTACGTCATTAGAGACAGATTAAGTTTCAGCATAAAGGTAATATTTCACTTCCTTGTGTTTTTGAGGGGTCTCAGTCTCTACACATACATGGAAGTGTAGTGTGTTCTGCAGATCATTTGTTAAAGTTTAATGCTGCTGCTAACTACCAGTGCAAAAGAGTACTGCTACCCTGGGAATATTTCATCCCTTTCACCTTTTCCTATTTTTATGTGGATTTGTGCAAATGCAACGAAGAATAATTCAAGAACTGACTAAGTGGGATGCTCTAATTGCATTTCCTCAGTTTTCAAGACTTCTGTCTTTCCGAATTCCTGCACTGTTTTAATTGAGTTAAATTAAATGATGAGTCTTAAAGCTCTAAAAATTTTATGAATTAAAGGGGCCATGATGTAATGTAACTGAAGAATACTTCAAGGGCAATAGGTGTAAAACTGGAGGTAAGACTCATTTAATCTGAATTTAGATATCTACAAGAAACGTGTGTACCTGTGCAAGTCCTCAAGTCCTTTGAGAGAATGAAATTGAGCTAGGAAGCAATCCACCTAATCCATTTTATATGCCTGCTCTACAAGAAGATTAACGTGGAACTTGTAGACATTCCAATAGGACCTATGACATATATTTTGATTAAAAATTGTATTGAGTGTGTGGGTTTTAAATGGTGTCAGCAGAACCAGCTCAAACCTCTCTAATTAAGGAGACAGGCATTACATTTCTTAAGCAAAGGATGAATTGAGATTAACTCCTCTGACAGGTGTGAAACTTTCTTGTTGTATGTGAAAACTAATCTGGGATGTCCTCAAAATTACTGCACCCAATTTTTGTCTGCAAAACGAATCTTTTTAGAAGAACACTTCTTGGTTTTTAGGTTATCTGTTAAAGAAGATTTTTAAATAGCTCTTTAAAACAAAAAAAGTGATTTATCTTAGCTAGTTAGTTATCTCTAAATGAATTTAGTAACCCTAGATTGTGGTACTTTCAAACTTTTCCATAAATGCCACTAAAGTCTTGTACAAAGGCTCTCTGGTCCCAGCCATTCCCTTTCTAAATGGCCACCTATACCTACCCCCAGACTGTGAATGAGGCATAATGTGTGTCCTCAGGGTATTTCCTTTCTTTCAAAATGGATGGACAGCAAGCAAATGGAACAGCAGTATCTTCGCTCAGGTAGCCTAAGGTTTTAATCCTGTATAAGAAATGAAGGCAGGCAAACATTTAAAAAAAAACGTATCAGTTCTATTAGAATATATTCTTCAACTTCCTGGGAAAATGAAACATCAAGAATAGAAGGAAGAAAACAGTGGGAAGTATATCAGCGAACAAGGATATGGACAGTTTATAGGTGGTGGTGTCGAAGGGAATGCTTAGAGGTGCAGGAAATCTGGGAGACGTATTTAGCTGTTTTGTTGCCTGGCAATACAAAGCAGTGCCAATATGCTCTGAGTGTTTTATTCAGTTCCAGAGCAGTTTAAATTACCCCAAACATACTGGTGAATCTTAAGTTAAAGTTTAAAGAAGATTTATAACTTACATTGCATGCCTTCGAATCAAAAGGAAAAATAATTAGTAACATTGTGTTTGAATTCCTCATTTTATGTTTATATACAACATATTTAATAACAAAAAACAAGGGGAAAACAGAATTTAAGATTAAATTTAAAATTTTACACTTGCATTTGATTAATTTAATACTGTTGTTCAGAAAAAGTAAAGTTTTAAAAGAGAAATTCAGACCCTAATAATGTTCTTAAATTAAAGTCAACCCTGTTAAACAGTGAAATTTGACATTCTAGTAACAACTCATCTACAGAAACAAGAAGTGAATTTTACATTGCATACCATCAGCTGAAATAATTTTCTTTTCTAAGGCTTACTATGGGAAGAATTATTCCATTTGTACAGAAGGCCCTTTGGTATATTGATATGTATCCTGACAGCCAGCCAGAGGCTTGTGCTACAGATGTACGTTTTATCTGTTCACATCTGAGTTCTACTGACGGCCATTTCTGTTGCATACCTTTAGCATGGAGCAGCTAAGTGTTTTGATCAGTCAGATATCTCATTACCTTTCAAAAATTACTACGATTTTTAATTTGAAGAGTGACTATTTAAGTAAGAAAGAGTGGGTTTTATTGTCAAGAAGAAAGACGTCATATTTCATGTCTTTTTGCTTGTGTGAACAACTTAAAACTAGGTATACATCCAAATTTTGCTTTCCTCTTTTGCTTTTTCATGCAATAAGAACAAAAGTTGAATTTCTGTTGCTCAGCATCTGTTTAGCCTCCCAAACTGGTTGAAGAAGCTTTTACTCAGAAAAAGGAAACTCAGAAAAATTTCATCTGCTGTTGCTGTTCGTCCATGAAAAATTACGTGGCATTGCTTTACTGACAAAGCAAAGAGAAAGGCTGGGGTATAGAAGTATAAAATGGTATATTCTCTACAAACTTGATCAGAGTCTTCAGAGAGCAGTGAGAGTTTCAGTTTCCAAACAGAATAAGGCCATCCCTGGGAATAGCCAACAGCGAGATGCTCGGCGAGGTGCTGCGCAGAGACTCGACAGCACATTGGACAGCGCTGGGACCGGGCGCAGGTGCCTCCTGTGCTCTGCTTGCTGGCCATGCAAGGGCACAAATTAAGGTCATTCTCCTTTACTTATGAAGATGAATGTTAACTGCTTCCTCAAGTAGAATTTCACAGAGATAATACATCACCCCAGATCACAGCTGATGGTAAATGACAAGGTATGAGAGGGGAGGGAAGCGTTTTATAGCTGGGTGATTAAGGTGAAACCTGCCTAGCGCTCGCAGTTCTAGCGACACAGTCACAGTGCTTTCAAGTCCCTGGGAACAGCTTCACAGACTGGAGAGACAAAATGAGAGGAACCTTAAAGTAGTGCTTATGACTTAGATTGGATATTAGAAATAATTTCTTTACTGAAAGGGTTGTCAGGCATTGGAACAGGATGCACAGGGAAGTGGTGGAGTCACCGTCCCTGGAGGTGTTCAAAAAATGCATAGACATGGCACTTCAGGACATGGTTTAGTGGGCATGGTGGTGTTGGGTCGATGTTTGGACTCGATGATCTTAAAGCTCTTTTCCAACCTAAATGATTCCATGATTCTATGACTTAAAAAAATCTTACATAGGTGAAAATACATGGTAGACAGACTATGTTTTTCAGTTCTGGAATTTATTCTGTAACCACTGCGAAGAGAGGAAAAAACTTTGTGCTTTCCAGTCTGTGTTATCTTCCCCACTTGCCTTCATCCTTTACTATCCTTTAGTTTTTGTGGGGTTTCTGTAGTCTCACTGAACTATACTTTTCTCAAAGCACATGCTTCTGGAGACTGGTTTTGATTGTGTTCTTGTTCTACTCTCAGCCATTTCCAAACTGGGAACTGTTTGAAATTCCTGCTAGTTGGCTATTCATTATAACCCTAAAAGCACATCTAAACTTGTGGTCAAGAGTACAGTTCTGAAAAGAGCTGGCATTGGGCTTGACAGCTTGGAAGCAGTTGATCATTTGAGTTAATAATTGGTGAACAGCTCTGTTTAGCTCCAGTATGATTAACAGACTGATGCCATGGAGTATATGCCCAAGCAAAGGTTTTGGATACCATAAATTTTTTTGCTCCTATGACTTAATGACTTAATTTAGACATTCCATGTGGCACTTCAAAATAAAGAATTCTCTAGTGCGCCATTATGGAAACAGTCTCTCTTGGCCTGTGCCCAATTTATATTAAGTGATCCAATTTATATTAAAGTGATCACTTTTAAGGACATCTACTGTTGCCATTGCCTAGAAAAAGGAGTTCAGCCATAATAGGTTGGTTGTGTACACTTTCAACAAAACTTTAAATATTTATACTTTCAAATTTATGTTGTGTGCTGTTCCTTACATAGACACCTGTCTTGAATGTGATCCATCTAGCTCTTCCAAAAAACCATAACAGAGCACTAACCCAAACAAAACTGTTCAGTTGTATTACTCTTCCTAGTTTACCCCAGTTCCATACTATTTAAGACATTTCTCCCTTTTGTGATTGCTTCGTGATTGTCTCAAACGACAGCTGAGTGGTAAAACTAATGATATTTTCTAACATGCTCTGTGTCTTAGAGTGTGATTAAAATATAATGTCTAACGCCCATCAAGTAACCTTAAATTATCATTGCTATCTTTATTCTGAACTCAAATTTAGCAGAACATAGCATAGACAAACAATCAGAACTCCAATTTTGAATCATAAGCGCAGGTGGGGTTGTCGGAATACAATGTTTTGTCTGTATCAGGTCTACAGCCAACAGTCTTCCACAGCTTTGTTAAAGGTCATTAGAAAGAATTCAAGTCTGCTACTTCAGTTTTGCCATTATTTCCTACAAATCACTGGGTCAAAACTGAAACATTTTGAAATAATTATTCCGCTCCTTTAAATTCAATAAATTTTTATCTAACCTACTTCCTTTGTTTTATCCATGATTAAAATTTAAATATTCTATAACTACAAAATTTGAAAAGAACATAAGGAGTGTTTATCTGCTGGGGAAACACGACAGACAGCATTATCTTTCTCCTCAAGTCACCACACAGATATTTTGTGCACTAGTGATAATTGGAGTGAGGGAGTATTTGAGCTTTACTCATAATTTCTTCATATGTTGCAGGCTTTCTTTTTCATGGTGCTGGGCATCTGCAACCTCTCCTCCTCGCATGTCCATGAGCCCCTTACTGCCATATCTTGTCAACGGGTGGCAAACCCCCTCAAGAGCTGTTCCGCTCCACTATGCTTGGCTGGTTAGACATTGCTGTTGTTCCCTGTAAATGTGTCAGCATAGTCTATATATAAACAATAAGCTACAGCACACATGAAGCAGTTGCAAACTACTGTTTGAAGGATCTAAAGAGCAAGCAAGTATGATTGTCACTAACTTTATCTATTTTCTTGAAGGCAGACTTGCCAAAAGAAACCCTTTTTCTTTGAAGTATTGTTAACAAAAACGTAACAACTTGTGTTTTCTGGGAAAGATAATTAATTTTTAAGTTGAGCCAAAGAGAAAAAAAAAATCAGTGGACTTGACAGCAAAAGCAGGATCAGGGGATGTAACTTCTAACGAAGTATCTCTGTTTACTTTGTTCTCATTTAAGGAGCCTCTCTTCAATTGTGTTTGGGTTTTGTGGCATCTTTCTTAAAAACTGAAGGCTGTACCAAGAGCAAACAATTTCCAAGTACAGCGTAGTGTCACAGACACCTGTGCCTCTTTCCCACAAAACAGCAAATTAAACAGACACTTTGCCCCCTCCACAGACTTTTAAGTCAAAAAATAATCAGAGCCAGCAAAGGAGGAGGATGCTCTATGCTAAGCAGCCCTGAGAGACACCTGTTTTGATTCACTTAGTGTGTGCTGTCAGGGCCAGGATGTGTTTATTATTCCACTGCACAGACCTAATGGATGCAAGACATTGGAAGTTTTAATCAGATGCAGCAAAGTGTTATCCACGCCGTATTATCATATTTGTGTCCAGCAACTACAAAAATAATAACATGTGCTTGGAAATAGCACTGATGTTGCATGAGGGTCAGGTCATCTCCTGGTTCTTTAGGCAGACCTCTGACTCTGCTAAGCTGTGGGAGCTTTGCTGTGGGTTGAGGGCAATGTGCAACCTTAAATTCGTAACAGGGTCACTGGCTAAAACGGGCTTTCTGCTATGCGTTTGGTGCCTGTAATTTAAGATGTTCTGGATAGAAAGGTTTATGCAGAACGGAAGCTGTGGAACCAGGTCCACCAGATGGACATAGTGACAGGATCTAGACCTGTGCCATGAGGATCAGCTTTTACCAGAGTCTGAGGCTGATGCACTAGCGGCTCAGGACAAAGATATTTGTGGTTTGTATGATAGAGTAATCATAATAATTATATTATACTTCCTATGAATACTTAATAAGTATTTTTGAAGCAAGTTATTGTTCTATGGATAGTAAAAGTTCAAATTTACACATGAAGATTTGGCTTAAAATTGGGTATGGGCTTCCTTTGGTTTAAAAGGAAGAAGGGATTTCTCTGATTTTTCATTTTAAAAAGGGGTGCTTGGTATTTTTTCCAGAACTGTTGTGCTTTCCTCAATAATTGCATAAATGCTTATTTTTTGCTACTTCTTTTGGATTCTGTATGTGTGCATTATTTTCTCTCTCAAAAAACGTCATTTATGGCAAAGTAACAGAACTTTAAGACATGGCACTTTCTTCGGTAAATCTTTCCTATAAAGCATAAATGTAGAGAAAATAATAGGTATGAACTCATGAGCATCTTTTTGTTGTCGTTGTTTTGCTTTGTAAGATATTTCTGTTGCCTCTCATCCACAACTGGAATGTCTTTTCTAGGCATCTTTCAAGTTTTAGAGGAGCAGGGAACTTCTCGGTAAAAATAACACCGTGTCTGGCTGTGTGGCAAACACCAGGTGCACAGCAGGGTCAGTGTTTTCTATATGCACCCTCCTGTGATTATGCTGGCAAGGTAACCTTGCAGAGCTATGGGGAGAGGGAAAACACTTGTGGTGCTAGGCAAAATTAGGCTCATAAGAGCTGTAAGTTGGAGATAAACTTGTCAGGGGGTGGTCCCTTCTGCATTTAGCACACTTCAGCCTGATTTAGTGTCTACTTTTAGATAGTATTCACCCAGAGAACTTGAGAATGCCAAATAAGGTAATGATATATCCTGAGTGTAACTCTTCACATCTTTATTCAATAATAAAATATTTGGTTCACGGATTAAGTTTTATTTTAGTCAGTGACCTGCCAGTTATTTTCATTTACTCTTTTAGCTATAATCACCTCATTGGCACTGTCTGCATTATGATGATACAACTGCTTCTCCCTGTGTTTGGCTTTCCTTTCTCATTTCCCCCCGAATAAATAATATTAATATGTGATGGGACGATTTCTAGCTAGCATCTATCACTTCCTCCTCAGTCTATAATATAACATTAGACTTGCTTCTCTGCAGGCTTTTTGGTTTCTGCTTTCCTTTCTCATTGTCTGGAGGATTTATATTTTTAAAAGAGTTGTTTTCATTTAGAAGAGTTATTGTGTTATATGTGCTTAGCTTCATACACCACGCTAAACTCTCCTGAGGGTCTGGCTGTGAACTTTTGCAAGAGGAGCTGCTGAGTACTCAAGACTTTTAACAGTTCGACTTCATTCATAGGTGTCAAGCCCTTGAAAATCTGTCAAAGCTAAGTAGATTCAAAATGGGATTGGAGACCACTTCGGAAATGAAGTATTTTCAGAGTTGCAATTCTTGTTGACCAGTACTTTGAAAGGAACTAAAACTTTACTAAAACTTGAACTCCAGGACTTAAGCCAGTCTTTAACTACTAGAGATCAGCACCAGGAAGGCCTACTTGAAGGTGGGAATTGCTTTATCTATGTCTGCTTTAGAGCTCTCTTACCTTTGTACAGCATTTGGTACTAGCTGTGGGCAGAGGCAGAGTGCAGGTCTTAGCCAGCCCTGGGTCTGATTCAGTCCGGTAATTATTATGTTCCTAAAGCCCTGAGCAATTTGGGGAATCTTGCCTACAATGACCAAATGTCACTTCTAGTATTCTTGCATATCTTGTAGTTAAGGCAGAAATTATGTTGTCCCAGTTATCCTGTAAATATATATGAGACTTCGAGCACAGACGGAGAGTTTCCCCATGACTTCCCATATATTTGATTAGAAACCCTACACGAATATTGTGTGTGTCATGTCTTCATTGTTTTCTCGAGCTGACATATTACTGTCATCATTATTTGTTTATGTGGTGCCAACATGAGAGTGTTTGGCTCTTCATTAGTTGTCCATATGTAAACCAATAACTTGTAATTACTTTTGAGAGTGCCTTTAGGAAATAAGAAAATGACACTTACGCATTCGTATGCCCTGTTTTAGAAAGAAGTTGGAGGCATCATGCTACTGCCCTGTTGGAACAGATGTATCTGGTATGCAAAATGTACGTGTCACATGTGGGCTAACTATGAAACAAAATTAAAATTTTAATCAAAGTCTCCACGCATTTCCAAAGTATTAAACAGCAGACTGTTAGGCGTGTAAGTAGGTCACACGTTGTGTTGAGCGATTGTGCTTTGTCCTTAGCCATCTGGCAACATGAATCAATGTCAGCTGGATGCAGATATAACTCTGCAAAGGTGACCTTGGTAACAGGATTGGTCCACTGAGCAGAGACTACAGGAGGGTTACCTGCAATCACAAGAATACTTTAAGGGAAAATCTGAAAATAAGGTTTCTTGATTCTAGGAAATCTTATAGCCACCGCTACCAGTTTGGTAGTCTGCTGTTTGTCAGTAGTAGCTATATTTAGTTTCAAATCAGGGATTACTTTAATCGCTACATGTATACTTAGATCTCAGTGAATGACTGAGAATTCACTGAAATTCAGAGTAGGTATAAATGAGGTGGAAGACACCAAATAAAAGTGAAAATGGTTCACCATGGTCTATTGCTGCTAAAAAGAGAGATTCCAGACATTATCCAAGGATGTGGTTTTGAGGAAACTTGGCTTTTGGAGCACTCAGTTTTTAAAAGTTTCTGAAGCTTAACCCAGCAAATAGAAAATACTTGTAGCTCAGTTGAAATGACACTATCAAGACAATTTGGCTGTGAGTTTTAAATCTGTGGGTCTGAAACCTAAAATGAATAGAAAATTCCAAAAGGAAAACAGTGTATAATAGAACTCCCCTGTGTTGTTTACAATTCAAAACAGTATAGCATTTTTGGTGTATTAAAGGTTTTGCTGGACTGCGTCGTTAACTTTGCATTTTGCTGCCTTACTTTAGGTGTCAGTGTTTGAAATCCTTGGCTTACACATCTTTCAGAGTGACATGTCTGCATGACTAAATTAGAATCCAGTTCTGATGGTTCCCAGTCGTGTTTTGAAACCAGTAATCCCACGAAGGAGTTTTGTGGTCTACTCAAGTTTTCCTAGTTGACTGCATTAACAATGAAGTCAGAGTTTCCCTGGTATGGAAAACAAAGAAGGGAAAAGGCAGATTTGTAGATAGCACAGAACCTAGAAATCTATAAAATGGATTTAATATATGCCAAACCTACAGCAAAGAACTTTACTTTTACATTGTCCTGAATAGAAGAAGCTTTTTTCTTCTTAAACAAAGGAAACACTGTGAAGCGTGGAAGCCATCAGGTTTCCTCAGCCTGCCTTCCCCACATTATGACTCATGAGGTTAAAAACACCACTACAAAATGAGAATACAATGCTGCTGTCTGCACACAAACACACTAATTTAAAATGTGTGTTCACATACCGTGAACTAATTGTCTTCAAAATTCAGAGTTACTTGGTTTCTCCAGTTATGGCTAGGCCCTATTGGAGTTTCCAGATATTATTATTATTATTGTTGTTGCTGTTGTTGCTGCTGTTGTTGTTTTCTTGTTATTGCTATTATTATTATTATAGTTGTTGTTATTATTGTTATTATTAGTTCTGAAAGCATTTTATGGGAACATAGAAACTACTCTTCTTGCACAGTAAATGTATCCAACCACATTTATTTCTGTTTCTGTAATACTAAAGCAAAGAAAACTGCTGCTTAAAAGTTGTGTGAAGCTGTTGCAAGACGGTCAGGATGTGAGCAGGTGTTAGCCATATGTTTATACCTGCCCACAATAAAGAATGTCTCAGGCCAACATTTAGGTGATGGTGTAAGAAGCTGTGTTACTTTCAGTTGACTCATCTGCATGTGTTTAAGGATGAGAATTTGTCTTGCTGAAAGCCAACTGGCATTATGAAAGGAGAAATAATGAATATTGAAATATAATTCACATTCTCCTAATCTAAGGTTATTATTGTCCGCTAAAGATCACTTTTTCAACATACGGGAAAAAAACTGGTTTAGTACTGAAGCTGTTAAGAAGTACGTTAATCTAAATTACTAAGTCTCACAGAAAGTTTACAATAACTTATAGTGTATATCCACGATGGATATGTGAAAAGTATAACGTCTGATTTTGCTTTAAGCTAATTTTCTTCTTTATTTTACATAAGTATTATAAATTGATCTACAACTGCAGGCTGCCATGGGTAGATCTAGATTTGCAATCAGTGTACAGCATAAGTTACTTTTAGATGTGAAATATCCTTGCATCCACAAAGTGTGGTTATTCACTTGGTACAAATGCACTAGGGAAATAAGTAATTTTAGTCCTTTTAAGTGGTTTGCCATCATCTTTTTTCACTTTATTGGTTTTAAATCTTTTTCCAGTACTTATGAACTGCTCAGTTGAATGAGTCTGTTTCTAATTGATCACCAAGTCGGACATAGCGATGTGATCTCTAGGTTTCTATTCATGAGTCTGGTTTAATTTCAGCGATACAATTTGAAAGACTTATACTAACTTCATTAAGGATTTCATTGGACCCAAGATGAAATCATGGTCCCTCCTTCAACTGTGAATTCTTACACTGATTTCGAAAGATCTCAGTCTGAATGGCAGATGTTTGAAGCAGTGCAGCAGCAGACATTTGCTAGGATATTACTGGATTCTAGCACAAATTCCTGAAGTTGGATCTCTGCAGAGACTCTTGTTACAGATTTGTATTCAGAGCAGAATTTAAAACTCATTAAAGCCAATAATTTTAAGTGCATACTTCCATGTAAGCGCTTGCTTATAGCACTAACAGCAACCAAAGGGAACATTAATTCCCTAATAATGTTAGAGACTTTTAGAGCAAATGAAATTGTTTCCAAATCAGGCAAAAATTAGCAGACATTCAGAATGCCAGACAACATCTGTTACACCTGGAGACTGAAGATTCTGATCGTACTTGTGTAGGTGTGTTCTCAACTGTTTCCCAGAATCTATGAATTTTTTTGGTTTAGATAATACTATTTACAAACCAATTGAGTCTAACTTTTTTCTTTCAATTAACAAAGTTAATTGGAGAATGTCCTTAGAAATTAGGTTTCTCCCCTGACATACTGTAAATAAATAAGTTATGCTGGAAAACAAGATGAAGATAAATGGACTTTCAAGCTTTCAAAGAACAGGAACTGTTTAGTCCTCTAAACAACGAAAGTATATTTCATCATCTAAATATCAACACATGCATTAATGTTTATATTCATTTTAATGTTATTAATTTGATTGCATTCTTTTAATAAGAAACACAGATAAAATAAGTGCTATTGCAAATATTTGCTTGCATTCATATCACTTCCTAGAACTTCTGCATTTCATCAGTGGTTAGTGCTGTTGAGCAGCCTCAAAACTGAGCCCAGCTGAGGCAGCTCCTCAGAGCCCTGAGAAAGTTGTCATTTAAACAGCTTCCGAGTTGCAGCCTTTCTCCTGGCAGAGCTCAGATACACCCCGGGCAGGAGGTAATTGCCCACTGTCACTTTACAATTCCCTTTCGTAAGAGTATCAGCATTGCTGGTTTTATTGGCTCGCTGGGCGTGTTGAACTACTCGAATAAATGAGGGTTAAGGGAACCAAAACACCGCTGTTTGATCAGACTTCACAGGCAATGTATAGGTTCTCATTCTTCGATCACTTGGAGAACGGCGTGCAGTCAGCTGAATCCAACACCGACCTTAGCTTTCTGCCTTACCCTTCCCTGCAGTCGGCTGAGTGAGATAAGTAACCCCCAACTTTCTTCCTTATTTGTGGTCCTGCCTGTTAGTGTAAATTCCAGTTGGCAGCAGATTACATTAATGCACTTAATTAATTTAAGCTACAGCAACTAGCAAGCAGATACAGAATTTGCTCAGCCATGCCTGCAAGAATGGCATAATCTTCAGGAGAGGAAAAGGAGGATCGCTAGGGATACTATCTGCTTTAGCTACACCAGTTTAAGTTATCCATATATTTGGATTGAAGCCCTCCTTCTGAAAAAAAATCCGGAGCCTAAGTAAATTTGAAATATGACAAAAGTACTTTAGCCTCCTTATATTTTCGCAGATACAGTAGGACTTGTTCTCTTCAAGAAATGATAAGGTTCATGAATTTGCAATAACTCAGTGGAGGAACAGAGACCCTAAAATGCGTAGTTCTGCATGGGCCTCTTACAAAAAGACAGTCCCTGTCCTAGTTGCTTCCTGAAGATAGTTTTCAACCAAATGAATTATATAAATATCTAAGCAAGAATTAAACACTTGTATCATGAAAGACAACTTGAAGTACTTCTTTCTTATTAAACCTAGTGAATATACATTCAGCGTCATTATTACATTAATTATATATATACATGTGAATAATATCTCCAAGCACTGTTTTGAAAAAAAATCCAACGACTAAGAAACTAGTTAGAAACAGACCGGGATAGCTATTTGAATAAGTATTCTTCAGGTGTCAGAGAAAATGCTAGTAACAAAAGTTGGACACCTTTAAAATCCAGTTTCTTCTGAAGTTGTAAATTTTCAGGCTTGGCTTTATAAAGCACTGAGGGTTTTTTTGTTTGCATTTTAAGTCTTGTAAGACTCAATGCAACATTTTAAAACATAGTAGTGGCCTAACATCAGTCATCACAGTCTATTTAGCCTGGTGAATGAAGAGTTCTTCCACTTATTTCTGGTTTGCGAATTTTGACTGCTGGCCCACAATTGGTACAGTGTTGGTCTGCATCTTCTTATAATTGCTTCTGAATGCTACTGCTCTGAGATAAGCATCACTATAGCTTTTGAGAATTGGGAATCTTCCAGACTGACATTTGTGAATATTATCTGTCATAACATTTACTGGTTGGAGTTTAAACTATAAAATTATCCACATGTACAATGCTCAGGCAACTAGCTTATCTGGGCACATAAAATTAAAGTTTTAGAGCAGCCTTTAAAAGAGATTTATCTCTGTCTCACCAAGGCTTGGCTGGACTTGATGCATTTGTTGGCACCTGATTTGCCAAAGCTCTGAAGACATGCCTGTTCTGAAGTCTGCAGGGTTGCTTCCTAGAGGGTTTTTACCTTCGTATGTCACTTTTGGCATAGCATCCTAAACAAACTTCTTGGTGGAAATGCAGTTCAGGCTGCTGTGGTTGATTAAATCACCCCAAGATGAGCCTAAGCAGATTTTAACCTTTTGCAGTGGGAATGAGGCAAAGATTTTTGGAGAAGGAAAAAAAGTTGATTCACTTGTAAGCAAAAGTAATGCTCACTCTTTCTGTAATTGCATCTTCTTTCAGTTTATAAGGTTTAGTGAAAAGAGGCAGGGATTGCACTGCCCTTCTCCTTGTCCTCTGGAAGTTTGGTATCACGATGGAGACCAGTGGGTACTGCTTTCCAGTAACTCTTCAGTTCAGATAGAGGCTCAAATCTCAGGAACATGAATGCTTAGGAGCAATGTACTGAAAGCACTGGGTGAAATCTTCCTTAATTCAGGACCACTCCAATATATCCATTTTTCTTAGCTGTTCCCATGCTTGTGTACTTTCCTGACTTAAATGTGTTCCAGAAGTGAAAGAATTGGCCTGTGTCTACCCAGCACAATCAGTTGAAAATATTTTTGTTATAGACCTGACAACAAAAGTGTGGGTGGATAAGGTCAAACCCAGATGCCACCTGCAGATATCCCCTTGGCGCACAACTAGAGTATTATTCTCTTCAAGGCCGGAAAGGGCTGGAATTGAGACAGAATGGCTGGGTGGTCCTCAAATTTAATGTGCCAAGAAAGAGTTCCAGCCTACTGTGCTCTTGGTTCCTCAGGCTGGAGATAAAAATGACAGTTAAGGCATTCTGCACTTAATAATGTTGAGAAGACAAATCTCAGGGAGTGTCTCCTATTTGTCCCTCATCACCTGACCTCAGTTTGGCCATTTTGTCATTGCTTAGAGTAGTTGTTTTTATGAACCTCAGAAAGTAGGTGGTAAGTCTAGACATAGTCCAGCAGCTGAGTCAATAACACACAGGGTTTGTAGCTAATTTTTCAAGGTTATATGCTGTTTGGAACAGGAAATCCATTATTTTAATTAACAATAAATAGGAAATAGTCTGCTGTGAATTGATCTTAAACAGGTACTGCTGTACTAAATTAGTTCAAAATAAGCAGGATTTTCCACTGAGCAAATTGATATTAAGGCATCGTGAGTTTATTAGCAGTAGCTACATTATCTCTCTGAGGCTAACTTTGGTTTCGGTAAAGAATGAAGCTGAAAATCTGTTCTTAGACACAAACAAATGAGCTTATCATAGAGTATGGAGCATTGGGATGGAAGGGACTTGCCCTGTGTAGTCATTTGAAGAACTAATTGGCATATGTATTGCATCTTACAAAATAAATGGAACTAATAACAACAATTTGTCAAAAAACAACATTTTTGTTTATTTCACAATCATTTAATGTTTAATGAAATTTTGGGACATGATGTTTTCTTGACGTGGTGTTTGTGTAAAAGATCCTTTTATCTGACACTTCATTAGGAAAAGAATTTGGATTTTGATGATTCTTAGGAAATAAATCTTCTTTTAATGCAGGGAAAGCTGTGCAATCTGCTATATTTAACACAGAGAAGGACCTAAAATTGCCTAAGCTATCATGCTAGCTCTGTAAGACAAGACTATGCTATTGCTTTCAGATTCTAATAGTATTAAAATTGGAGCTAATAACTTATATTTCATATGATTTTGCAGATGGGAGAGTTGAGACCTTAGCAGTGAAATGACTTACGGAAAGTTGCAAAGGAAATCAGTTTGTCAGATAAGATGACTAAACTATTTCATTTGTATGAGGCATTGAATCAATGAGACGTCCATTTGCCTGATGCTTATCTCAATTTCACTGGCATTTGCTCATCATCATTTCAGAGTTGTTACTGGTATCACTTTGAAGTGGTGTGATTTAGAATGACATTTTGGGATAGAAGAATTTTCTTTGATTTGCAGTTTTCCAAATTTGAGTATCATTTACAGAAAAGCCATTTCTGTCTCACCATCAAGATCAGAAGGCTTTATCCTTTGCATCCTCTGAAGAGAATTTACTTACAAAATCCATGTATTAACACTTTACACTTTAAAACAATCAAATAATGTGGTATATTTGCTAAATTGGGGCAACGAGTGTGTTTCACTGAAAAGCTTTTGGGCTTTACTCTCTTTGACCTGTTTACTATAAGGACAGAGGGAAGACTGAACCATCGCAGAATACTGCTGCAGGCTGTGTTCTTACAGAAATAACTTAACTAGGTTGGCTGATGCTAGTTCTGGGTACTATATACCTTATTTTAAAATTATGCATTGTGTGGACAGAAAGCTATTTTTAAGGTGGAGCTAAGCTGATTTCTCCTAGTTTTATGATTCACGTCAGAGAACAGAGGTCCTCCCCAGCCCTTGTTACGTTCTTACACATACACATATACATACATCTTTGTAACACTTGAGTTTTAAAGGATGCGTGAGAATTCAGCATTGCTTAATGTGAAATACTGAGATACTTAATCTGTATCAAAGGAATATTTGCATGTGTGATCTAGGCGGACTAAGTCTTTATGAGAGGAAAAGTGTCCTCAGTAATGTAGATTCATGCATAATGTCTTTGACAGCTTCGTACTCTCCTGTGATATGACAGGTTTTCTGAAAACTGTTTTCTGTATAGGAGCCTTGGTGCTCAGACAAGAACCCAGCTTTACAGTAAAGAGACCGTTAGAGGACAGCTAAAAAGGCTTCATTATCATGTAAGAAAGAAGTTAGTAGTTCCCAAAGCTCTTGGTGGTCATGTGACCATGGCCGGTGAAAGAACTCTTGACTTCAGTTATTTTAGTGCTTACTGAATAATAACAAAAAATCGTTCTGCCTAGTANCAAAAAATCGTTCTGCCTAGTAAAAATACAATATACTTCTATATTTCCTTTCTTTGTTTAGCCTGCTCCCAATGGTAATCTAAGTCTCTCTTTCTTTCCCTTTAACTGGCAGATTGGAAGGCATTCTTTCATTTTCATAACTACTGAAGAACCCTAAAAGAATCCCTCGCCAACCTGCTGTTCTGGATTAACTATAGTAATACTGACTCCCTTCGCATTCTTTCAGTTTTTAAAGTAATTTTGACTTCTTTATGATGAGTAGTTGATTCAAAGGGTTGCCTGACTATCTCTCAGACTAAGGCAATTTGCCAAATGCATCCATGGGGTGGGGAGTGAACTTTTAATGTATTCTGACTGATATCAATAGCAAAATTCAGACTGACTTCAGTGGAGCAAGCCCATGTGCTAAATGAGTAAGTCTTTGAGACTTTCAATTCAAGTCATCCACGGAGACATTCACAGAATCTTGTCACCCTTATTACTGCAGTGCGTTAACTCTTCATGCTGGACCAGAGGAATATGAACTCTGGATAAAAGAGTCCCAGATTGGACTTTTTCTATCTAACGTTCATTATATTAATGGAAATCTGTTTCTGATAAATAAATTCAATTCTCTTGATCTTTGTCTAGCTGCAAGCTAATAAATGTTATTCTACATACAGGAAAGGTAATAGATAAAATGTTTTGTACCTACAGAATTTCAGTGGACCGTGTATTGAGGTTTGGAGTTTTGTTTTGGGGGTTTTTTGAGCTGAAAAGTATATATTATGACTTAATCTTTTGGCATTTATGGAGCTGTTGTATAATAGTAGTTGATTTTTTAAAAAGGTTATACCTAAAGTAATCAATAGGAAGCAGGAATGGAAGTACACTTTTCTTGCCCAGGATGAGAAATAGGAGTGCATAGAAGACTGTTCTTGCTGCAGTTGGATTGTGTATGTGCAACTTAAGGGCGAAATTGCATAGTGATGGGTTTCACTCACATTGTTGTTAAACCAGTGATTTTTGCTGGCACGCAGTAGAATTAATCTGAAATGGTTTTACTGTTTCACTGAGATCAAAGCCAGAAACATTCTCTTCCTCCTGCATTTCTTCCTCCATCTGTCTACTTCACAGTCTCGGATCAATTAATAAGCAAACCTACATGTTCATTGTCTTTGTGGTAGGGATGTGGGGGATCTTTTCTGATCCAAGGAAGGTGAGAATATAACAAGATTTCACAACTTTCGAAACATGAATATAAGTTGTTACCTTAAATGTTTTTTGTACTGTTTCTGTGTTGCCATGAGCTAGATTTTGTCCCAAGTGTCTGTTTGTGCAACCTTGCTGTAGATTACACCCATGGGAAAGCATGCCCTCTATCCTTTCTTCTCCTTTTTTGCTTGGTTTTCCAATTCAATCTTCTGTTTGTAGATACCTATAGAAAGAGAAAGAACATTCATATGTAAAACATATCTGGCACATTGAAGATGAACTCTACAACAGAACACAGCTGGAAACAAATTTTGAAAAGGAGTCATGGCTTAGTAATTTAGGCCAGAGCTTCTTGCATAAAGACCAAGAAACTTTTGCTTGGTCCATTGATTAAATGATGGACAGTATATACTGTTTTCCAGATGGCTTGTTTTTCTCTCCCAATCTAGTGGCCAGTGAGCCCTTGCTTCTTAGTCAGCTGGCCAGAGTTTCACCAGAAATATGTCTCCTGCAGTTGCCACTAGTGAAGAGGTATCCTTTAGCTAGCTGAACCCTTGATAAGAGCAATATAGTACAGAAACGGGAAGTAGCTAGGCGTGAATGTTTCATTTCTAAAAATCTTAAGTCACTTGGGTTGCACCATTGCTTAAAACTTTTCCATTTCCCCTCAATCTGCTTTTTTAAAGCTTTCCTTCTTTCTTTAACACGGTGATTTTGTGCTGCTGTGGTCTCAGAAAACACCGTAAGTGTATGCCAAAGGCAGAGCCAACAAAAACACATGTAAGTTGCTGAATGACTGAGAAGTATGAATTATTAAGAGAACTAAATGATGTGCTGTGAGGCAGCTCTTGTGGATAAGCAGTATTCCCTTTTTTTTTTCCTGATACAATACACTTCCTTTATTGTATTTTTAAAGGTTCATTAAAGATAATTGTAAAGAATAGTCATATTAACAACATTTGATTGGCGGTGTTAGGTCAGCATGATTTATTGTGGTGAATGACAAGATTCTGTGCCACATTTCTATGCATTAGCAAGAATATAAATCTGGGCTAGTTGTGGCAGTAGTTCTTTATAGTAATGTCACAATAAATGAGAACACAACACAGCTTTTCACGACAGCTTAGAAACCAGAAATATAAAATGCAGCCTTTTTTGTGGCCTTTTGCACAAGTGAGGACACATTCAGGATCACCAGCTAAACCAGAAGATATTCAGTATTTTAAAAGCTTAAACTTGCACTGGATTGATTTTTGGACTTTGTGATGTCTGGTGTCTCCAGAAAACTGCTGGGAAACCAGCAGTAAGTAGGCACTGACTTTGAAGAGCAAATAGTGTTTTAGCACTTCCCCCTGCCATTCGTGTTCTTCTACAAGTCTAGTTCCTCTGTATGTCTTCTCTAAAATGTTGTCTCAGCACGAATAAAAGCAATAGATACTTGGCTGATTAGTTACGGTTTGGGAAAATATACGTATTTTCTTTGCTGTATTATCTATGCATTAGAGATTTCACAAAAAGCTGCTTAATGTAATGTCTGTACATACAGAAAGATACATCTCACACTAGAATCAAGAAGCTGCTTGGGGATTTTAAAGACCAGGTAATTATGACAACTACAGTCACAACCATCAGAATAGAAAAGAGCTTGAAATTCGGTGTTTGTTTTAATCCCTGTTGTTTCTCTCTGACTTTCTCTTTCTTATGCTGCAAGACAGTGCCTGGAGCTCCAAAACTAGTGAGCACTCCTGTGGTAAATATGTGCACATAATATATAATATACGTCTGCTACACTAGCGTCATTTGGATTGGGAGTATCCTAATGGTGCAAGTGCATAGACTATATTGTTAAAAGCTCTATAAATAATACAGGTTTTGAGTGGTGTGTACCCTACTTACAGCTAAATAGTTGTATCTTGTAACCTTATAATTTCCTGTCGCTGTGGAATTCATGCTATCCAGATATCTCTGTTACTTTCAGTGGACTGTGTTTTGATAAATAATCAAAGGGAAAATCCTCAGTTTGATAAAGTAGAAGTTTTTCTGTTATTATTTTTGGATGTTGATTTTTTTTCAATGTTTACTTATTTTGAGCCTGATGTTCATCCTCCAGGTAGGTAAAATCTGCATATTGGCAAATGTGTGTCTGCTTTGCACACCCAAATCCTGGCGCGTGAGCACTAGCCAATACGTACCTGCAGTGACCTGCATGCAAAATAGACACACATTTTCACAAACCAAGATGCGTCCTTTACCAGGGAGGCTGGCTAAAAATGGTGCCAGAAGTAAGGAAAACTGATTATGTTGCACAAACTAAGGAATTTAGCAGGAGGATGCTTAGTAGTGTTTTCCAGGACTGGTTTTAAGGGTATTTCTAATCAAACCTTAACCTGTCTTCAGTAGTTACAAGCCTCATTGAAGTAACTAGGCCAATATCCACAATGACAAAATGTTTATGCGCTGCAAACATATATGTAATTTTGTAAAAATTGCCAATTTTAAGTAAGGCACTTTATCTGATCTGTCTGTCAGTGGGAGCACAAAACCAGTGAAGTATATAGATCAAAGGGACAGAAAAATGAAGTGCATCAGGAGAAGTGATAAGGAACTATGCAAAACAAAGTAGCTTTCTTTTTTCACTTTACATTTCACCTTCTTGCTGCTACATTTTTTCTGCTACAAACTGTCACCTTCTGCTTCCTCGGCTAGTATTTTAGATTCATTTTGCATGTCAGAATGGTGCAAGCTACCACAATCACTGGCACCCATTTCCTGACCATCTTATACCCAACATGTATCTTATAACACCATTTGTGTCAGTGTTAATGCAGTAGCTTTACAGCCCACTGCTACCAAGGTGAGAAAGAGTTCAAGGAGAAAATAAATAAAATGGTTTCATTCATTTGTTGCAACAGAATATAAGAAGGTGGCATAAGTTCCCTTACACAGAATTTCAATCAAATCCAGCCACGTTGTTAGCTAATTCTATTTTGTTGCCTGCCGTTGTGACTCAATTAGAAGGCATTTATGAATCTGCATGAAAGTAAAATGAGGACACAGTGCTCAAATGTATTGTTCTGCTTCTTCACCCATTACCAAGGAAGTGACTCAATAATTACATTCAGTTTAAGAAAATGCTTTGAGAGGAAATGTTTTGTAACAAATTTTAAAAGTACTGCTTCCGTTACTAAGCTATTTAATCTTTAAATATTAAATGAGAAACTTTATTTTGTGCTATTGTCTGTTTCTATTTCTTTTTAAAGTTTTCGGTTTTCAATTTCATTTGTAACAAACCTGACACCTAAGACAAAATACAGTTTAGCTCAGTGAACTTGCATGCAATTATTCCATGGCTGACACTTACCTAGTATCACCATATTACACTGGATGCCATTACAGCTCTGGCTCCTGGACAATGTAAATACAATACTGTCTTGAATACGTGATAGAGTATAAAGTATATGATGTAGGAAGTGTTGAGATTTTAGTGGCACCAACTGTATCATAAAAGAGCTGTGGTTTAACTTCTACAAACAGAACCAAATTCAGCAATATACTCATGCAATTACTATCCATATGAAGCCGTAAATCACTTAATACTGAAATAACACTAATTTTAGAGTAAGACAAGACAGTTACCACAATAATTTAACACAACAGAGTATGAAACATACTGCAGCCACTTGAAAATAGCATGGCAACATTGTTTAAAGACTGCACTTGGCAAGAACCAAAAAGTCAGCCATTTTTTCAGTTCCTGGCTATAATTTTATAGCCATCTTCTGGTAACTGCACAAACTAAAAAACCTGGGTCTTTTTGGTTGCTGCTGGATTACTTTCAGGACTTCTCCGATCCAGACCTTAGACCTCTTCAAGAGAGAGAGTTTTAAGGTCAGGGTGCTCCGAGTGGTGTGTGATGAATCACAGCTACCCAATGAGTCAGCTCTGAGTAGCATGCAGCTGCCTGCAGCATGTCAGGGTCTTCTAGGTAGATGGGACAATCTGACAATCCTGCCGCTCTGCTGAACGATCAAACAGAAGTTTCAGCTCCAGAGATAAACACCAACTCAGGACGAAGGCGAGTGAAGAGCAGTAACAGCTCCAACAGCAGCGTGCCCCACACCTAGTCCTGCTCAGGCACTCGTGCAAGACTGACTCACCAGGAATAGGCTGTCTGGTGAAGAAGCAGCACCACTCTCGTAAGCACTTGGTGATGCCCTTGAAGGTTTTCCATCCAAACTGCACTGAGTTCATGGGATCAGGTCTGACTGCAGTCTAAGGCCTTCCTCCTGCAATGGCCAGAGGTATTTCTTCAAGCACATACTTCAGGTGGCATGGCTGATCCTCATTTTTTCCTTCAGAGACATTCTTCTTTCCCCCTCCCAGAAAAAAAGTGACACTTCCTGCGATGTGCGGAAGCTGCAACTTCAACTAAACCTGGATGTCCCACATAACACAGTTGAAATATTGTCCTCTTTTAGTATGGAGTGACAGGTTGTGATAAATAGACTGGTTTCTCTAATGTGTACCTAGTCAAGTATTAATGAGCCGGCACACAGAAGCATGAAGTAATCTTTTGTTTTTTCATTAAGTGCATAGATTAAAGAGATGTTATTTACTGTAATGCACAGAATTATGTCATTTCAGCTTAGAGTAATTGTTAATCACATCAAATTGAAATGATCCTTGGTTTTGTTTTAAAGAGCATAGAAGAACAAGAAGTAGAGGAAAAACAGAAGTAGAAATGGAATATGAGACTATAGTGAAAGTGAGTGAAACATTCCCCTTTTTATCTAGTAATGCTAATGTTGTTTTCATTTTACATGTCAAAACTAAGTCAGGAGCATCCACAATTTACTGCCTGGTGGTTCTTCTGAAATCTTTGAGCAATTATAGCCCTGATTATTATCTGCTAGCTGCATAACATATGCTGCCACTGACCATTACATCCTTTTTATACCGTGAAAGCAATTTGTGGCTTCTTCAAATCATACCCCACCCCATTGTCTCCCTGCCTGTTTTATTTATTGCTGCTTTTGCCCTACCTCAGTGCAGCGGTCAGGGGCTGTGTGTAACAGCATGATTGTACAAGCTTTCTTTCCACAGCCCTTTGGGTCATCAGAATATCCTCTGTTCTCTGCTCACAGTAGCTGCAGTACTCTCAGATCAGAAAAACAGGCACTCTGAAATGTCTCTCTGAAGAGGTAAAGAAGATTGATGCAGGGGAAGGATGTGGGGGTAGGAATTGAGAGCATCTGAATGTCGAGATATGAGATGGGGAAAGGTGTTGAAGGTAGGAATTCTGGGAACCTCTGAAGATTAAATTTACCAAGCAAGTAAATTAAGGATTTGTCGTCTGGGACGCCAGGGTATGGGATAAAGACAGGATTAACCAGGGCATCAGAGCAGGAGGGAAAAATGGGGGACAAAGAGAAAGAATTTATGAATGTGAATCAGCAAAACAGGATTAGTGAAGCCTAAAGGGGAAGATCTAGAGGTAAGAGAGAGAGTTTTTCAGGGAGGAGGAAGGGAACAGAAGACAACTGGGGAAAGGCAGGCAAAGCCTGGAAGAAAGATGAAAACAGATTAAAGAGTTTTTTCCATTGCTTTATGGAAGGGCTGATGATTAGAACATGCTGATAGAATGAAGTATTATCCCAGGGGTATCTGCTATCAGGAGACATGATTATGTATAAGCAAACTTCCTGAAACCTCCTGTAAATAGTTACGCCAGGAGGTCTTGAGCTTTCACTGTCAAGGGGGTAGCAATAAGCCACACACCTTTGTCACTGAAGCAGTAATCCTGCTTGCTTTGTATTTTTATTTAATATTTCACCTCCTACTGCTTTCTTCTGGAATACGTTGATATGCTTTGCTTGTCTTTGAGGAGAGAAGCACCATGGCTTCTCAGCGGGGACTGTATTTGGTAACAAAACCTGCCTTTCTGCTGCGGTTACCTGGATGCAAAGGATTTTGGTTAATTGCCAGGCAGGCAGTGTTTGCTTTTCAGTGTCCTCGGGCTCAACTCACACACATGTGCAGGAGTAAAAGGAGCCTTCTCAAGAGAGCAGTGGCTCCTCCTTGCTACGGAACATCCTTCTGCAGCTTTTCACCATCCCGCGCAAGGTCTTAACAGTTGTTCTGTATTGCATAGTCCTTCCTAATGAGAACCAAGGCTCAGTTTTTGGGATTACTCCTCTTCCGGTCTGTGTGGTGCCGGTAGCGGTGTTAGCAGCGATGCACCGTCAGCAGTGGTGAAGGCGCAGGTTTGCTGTGAGTGCTGCTGTTCTGCTCCCTGGCCAGCATCAGTGTGGCGGTTCTTTGTGCTTTCCCCCCAGATTGTTTTATCAGCCTGTCTAGGGCTTTTTGTTTGATTTGTTTTTAAATACTTATCACGTGTACTTTCATGGACAGGTACTGGCATGAAAGAAGGAACAAACTCTGTACGTTTGATCTGTGCCTTGCTCATTACAGATTGACTTCTATACTTTACTGAAAGGCAAATACTAAATAAGCTTGATTATTTATAAAGTGTGACTATAACTTGATTTGTCAGGCTTTTTTGCTACGACTCACCTGTCTCTGCCCACATGGACACCAACATATTCTTCATGTATCTATACGTATCATTACATGTTTACGGTTTATTTAAATTTTTTTTATAGCTGCAAAAGTAGGGATCTTTTTTTTCAAACTCTTGTTGAAAATAACTCAATTTTAAATATTGTTTAGTTCTCTCCTTGTGCAAAGTGCTAGGTGGGGCCTTGATTTCATGAATGTTATCTTCCTCTTCGACACAGGCAAGGCAACTAAAAGTGTACATTTCCTGAGCAAAGTAGTTGTAACAAAAGAAAGTAGAGCCCGTAATGGATATATGTTGGCACCTTGACAGTATTCAAAAGAGTGACTTACTGAAGATGGCAAAATTAAATTGGCAACTGCTCACTAGGGAACTGGGATTTCTTTGTTGTTTGTGTTTAATGTCACAAGAATATTGATTTCTCTTCCTGAGGGATGTTCTGTCTTCCTTTCCTGAAAAGCAGGAAGATAGGAACAGAGCTGAGCTGCCTTGAAACAACTCAGTGATCATTTTAAAAAACAGAAACACTTGTTTTAGCTCTCTTCTCATCATACATCACTTACATTTTTAACAATATGAGGCCAACCTCATGTCACCTGCCTGGGTCAAATTAGGATATCTTGGGAGGGTGGTGGGGACCTGGGCAAATCCAATTGCTCCTGCACAGTTAGAAGGAAATCCAGCCTCAGAGAAGAACCTCCTGTGGCATCATGTAACCACTTACGACACCACTGGAATTATTCTTTCCTTTGCTTTGTCCTGCTTGCAGGACTTCAGCCTCATAGACTGTGTAAAGGGAATGGTTTTAGGAGAAGCTTTGCATGGTGGAATTACCATTCAGTGTACCCTACCTGTGCATGAAAATTGGGAAACAAAATGGATTAGCACCAAGAATGCAGGGACCTCCAAACTGGGATGAAAGAATCCATCACCCCAAGGTTTACCTTGCTTCAAAGCAAATACGAGAACGATGGGAGGAAACTTTTTTCCTCCACCCCTTTCTGCCCTAAGCTCTCACTGCTGTATCCCCAGGGCAAGGCATTTTGAATGCTTTGAAGTACCTGGATAGGAGGAGGGCAGGCTGTGCAGAAGGAAAAAGTCAATTTTTCCTGCAAGCCAAAAAGGAGTATCAGCTCTCACTCCCATGTAAGAAACCACTGGCTTTGGGTTGAACAAAACTAATGACCTTAGAGAATATTTCTGTGCACGAGGGGCATGTAATCTTCCTAAGCCATGATAACAGCTGTGTGGAAATCTAGAGAAATGACCTAAATTTACAACTTCATTCAGGATCTGTCTGAATCCACTAGTGAGTAAATGTTAGTCATCTATATAGGAGGAACTTCCATTTAGTTACCAGGTATGTTTGTCAACAGCAGAAACCGAAGTTAAAATTTTTGAGACAGAAAAAGAGAATGTAGACTTACAATTCTGGTCTGAACATGCAGGTCTTTTTATTCCATGCAAAATGACTTTTCCACTAGGATGTTTTGGCTGGGTAGGGATGGCTCATGAGAGCTCTAAAAAGTAGGACCTAAAAGCTGCTGCTACACTTTCCTCATCCTTTAAGCTGTGTTTCAAATGAACACTTAACTGCATGATAGAGTTTTTCAGCAGGACTTCAGCCATATGTAGGCGCTGTCTAGAATCAGGCTGGTGTTTTTTCTTAACCTGGATTTTTGTAAGTCTTTTGATAGCTGTTATGTACAACCAGAATTCAGCATGGTGCAATGTCAGCCTCCATGTTTAATTACTGTATGGCCTGTGGGAATGATACTGCATGTGGTAGCTCACGTTCTGACAGCTTTATTTTCACAAAGTAGGTGTTGATGCCTGCATAAAACATATGGCATGGAGCTCATAGGGCAAATTATTTCGCAACCTGCTGATACTGAAGGTTAGTATTTCTAGAAACTATTAGATATACAATAGCTTATCTGTGGTCCTTCTTGAGATTATTAGTATATTTAGAAGTGCCTGTTTGGATCAGTTTTATTCTGCAGGGTGTTACATAGGTCAGTGAGATCTCAGTGTAGTATTTCTGCTCTTAAAATGCTCCTTTCTGCTGAAAATTCTGCAGGTTCAGTTTTCAAAGCAGAGATCGGGTTTCAGGAATCAGTATTCCTGACAGGATTGCTGGCCTTGGCGGCAATTAATACCTTCCTTGTTCTTTTAGTAATACACCTTATACCACATAGCTTGGATGCTGCTGAAGTTGAGGTGGGATAGATATATGAGCCTGTAATGCTAAGTAGCATGGAAATTGTAGAAGCTCCTGGGAACGATAACTCACTGTCAGTCTTTTTCTTGGGGAATCATTGTAATTCTGAGCAGGGGCTCACACTCTCCATGGCATAATGGAATAAATTCTGCAGTAACTTCTTCCCAATTCCATGTTAGTGTTAACGTCTCCTCTTGGCCTGGAGTACCCTTCATTCCCATTTGTATTCAGACAGACACTGCTGCAGCTCCCACTTGAAAATACTAATTGGTTGAAAATTAATTCAATTTTTTAAATTACTAGTTCCCTTTTTTACTTTCTAAGTGATTTTTTTTTTTTTTAAACTGGGGTTAATTCCTTGTACTGTCAGTTGCCCTTTAATGGTTGCAACTCCCTCATAAGCAGATTTATTTCAGTGATATAAACCATGTTTGAGGATTTTACATAGGCCAAGGTCCTCTCTATGGCTGCTGCAGGAATTGATATAGTGCGAAAAAGCAATAAGCCTGCTCACAGGTCCAGATCTTTTAAGTGAAATAGGTGTCTGTTTTCACATCTGATCACCCATAAAGTAGAGAGTACATATTGTAAATATGAATGTTGCCTGCTAGGAAGTTGAAGTATTCTGTGCCCTGCCGTATTCCTTTTTGAAAAGTTTTCTGGGCAAGTAAGGAAGTTTCACCACCCTAATCTTCCTAGTGTAATCATCCGTTATAAGTGCCCACCACAACAATGTCCATTTTCATGTCTAATCTGTCATTACCCAGAGACTTTCAGCAGGTCCCTTTCTTACAATATGCTGGAGATCAGAAAAAGAATAAAGATCTTTGATAAATACCTCACCAAAGGCCCTCTTTGTACCCATCCTCCCTGAACAAACTGTGTCTTTTGTATGAGTATTTCATTAACCTGAATTTTTATACAAAGTCTGTGTTGATGCCAGTGAAGTAATTATTTTGATTTACCTAAAAATAATCAGATGCCTTCCATCTTTCCCCTATTTTGTGAGTATATGATCCACAAGCACACAGACATGTCGTAAGAGGATTGACTCAGTATTTGCCCTTGTTTCCCTCCTATAACCATTTATTAATATTAGTAGGAGCACTTTTTTAATAAACGTGCATATAATAGAGAACGTTTTTTAGTGTATTTTGTAAGAGTCACATATCGAGCATAGGATACTGACATAAGGAAATCTCACAGTGGCTAGGCTGAATGTTAAAGGGGGTATCTTTTTTTTTGTGCACAGAAGTGTAAACCGCTATTGTCTGAAGATAAAAAGAAGCTGTACTACACACAGGAAGTTGACTGCCCAATGCTCTGCCTATTCTTATTTAAAAGTACAATTAAGCGTAGGATACAGGAGACCGTAAGGTGGAACAGCTCTGTAACTGCTGGTGTAGCATGCAGAGAAGACGGACAAGATAGCTAGCTGCTGCAGTTTGTCTGACTTTAAAGAAGCATCACTCTTAGGTATGATTACCTCAGCTAGGCATGCTTTCCAACACAGACTATTTCAGCTGCTTTTTTTCTAATTTCTGTGGCAGAAAGACACCATTCCCAAGATCTGTTTGAATCTGCTGAATGTTATCTTTGACTCTTCATCCATGCTGCAGATGTAGAGGTTTTGGGAAAAAGCACCCATCAATTAATGGCTGCACTTTTTAAAATAATCCCACTTCCCGTCATCGCTGCCACTGAGGGCAGCGGCTGCAGTCAGCAGCTGTGACTGATGTGGCAGTCCATGCTGTGTGTCTCTGACAGATGCCAGCATGAACCAGCTGTAATGGTACAAATGCCAAATTGTAGTTTCAGTGAAGCAAAATAAGACCAGACAAGAGAAATTCAGTTGTCCTAAGATCTGTTCTGCAAAGACAGCAAGACTTAAAAGAGTGGGTTGAAGCCGCCTTTGAGAGCCTAGAGCCATATCAGCAGGAGAGAGAGAAACTAAAAATGGTGTCTTCTCCTGATGTATAGACCAGATGTTCCTCTGTAACCAGCCTCCCTCTAACTTCTAAAAGAGTAACTAAACTACCTAAATTTCCCATCCACATTTACCTCGCAATTGTAAATGATCCCGTTGCAGAATCTTCTTAATCAGCTATCCTTCAGGTTATATATGTTGCTGTCCTTCCTTTGCATTAATCAGTGGAGTTCTTTTCTTTTTTGTCTGAAAACAGTCATACCGTACGATCAGAAAATGGATGCACTGAAAATGCAAAGCTGCAAATTAAACACGTGGCTAATGGCTTGTGGCTTTGGTAGTCTGTGTTAACGTGTGACAAGACAGAATAGTAAACTGAGAAAGCATTCTCTTGTGAATTCAGTGCCCCCATTATCTCTCCTTCTTTATCCGAAGGGCTGAGGAAACCTTTTTTGTTAGCCAAGACAGCTTGGTGCTTCGGCTTAATTTTCATTGCATAATTTTAAATACAGATTGTGTCTACAGTGCTGCAATTAATGGATAGCCTAAAGACTTATTATTTCAAACTAATTGATATGTAAGAAAGTTTAAATAACATAAGTGATAAGAAATTTTTAGGAATAACTTCTGTAACTAACTCACAATAATCTTTTTACTGTTATATACTGTAGCAGATGACTTAATTATTCACTCACCATCACTAAATCTTATGTCTGTCTGTATTTCTATAGTTCTAAATACATTTCCATGAGATGGGGAGAAGATGACATTTTATAGTCATTGTTCAAAAAGGGTTTTTTGCAAGTTAATAATCTCATTCATTCCTGATACTTCTCTACCATCATTTGGAATACTCCCAAAATTCAAGATAAATTTCTGTTATCCTCAACAAAAGTATGTACTCTACACATATTTTAAACAGAGCTTTAAACCAAGCAACCAATGTTTTTAAAGTATTTTTTTGCTTCCTCAAATAACTTGATCACATATGAAAGGCCTTTATTTTTCTAGTGTTCATTAAACTTATCTTCAACGAGATTGTGATCAGAATTGGCACCAGAGAATACACTGTAAAGTTGTAAGACCTCTCAAGAACTTTTTAATGCTTTTGGAGGATGTCAAGTACTGAAGTAATAATAAAAATCTGATAGAGCATTAAAAAGATAAGTTCTTATAATGGAAAGCGGTTTTGTACTACTGCCAATTTTTTTTTTCATAAGTAAGGTTTTGCATAGTACAAAACTTTTCCAAGATAGAAGCTACCAATAGTGATACACACAAATGAAATCAGATTAAAACCAAATTGGAGCTCTAAGGAGATCATGTTATACATTTTGATGACATGCCTCTTAGTGGGAAAAAAAAGCAAAGGACTTAGTGAAGTTCTATGAGATTCATCTAAGTAGGCTTGACCCTGTGGTGAACTAAACTTCGATGAACTGTATTAACTTCAGAAGGAGGGGAGCCAGGGACCAAATCCAGCACACACTGATGTCAGTAGAAAAGCTCACTCTTCCTGTAGTAGGCTTGAGATCTGGATGAGGCCCCAGTGTGATCTTCACGTGCTGTGGCCCACTCAGATCGGTGAGGAAGGGAGGTACCAAAGGAACAGATTCTCTAAGTAGAGTTAAGCTGTTGTATCCCTTATTTTCCTGTCTCTGCTGGCTTCTAGGGAATTTGCATAACCCTTTTCCTGGCAACAGGAAAGTCTGACCCCAAAACTCAACTGTGCTATTGGCAATATCGGTAAAAGATCTGTTCAAGACACTTCAGGATGTACAGGTGCACAGCAAGATGAAAAGCATACCATAGTGCAGACTTAAACACGCAAGTGCTATGGCACGCACATTTTCTATCACCACAGCTCACTGAACGTATTCCAGCACACATGAGAAGAGCTGACCTCGGGATCTGTGCAGGCTGGTTGGGCTGCAGCGTGATCAGGATGGTAGTCCTTCACCCATAATAAGCATTAAGAGGGGAAAACACCTTCAGCAGTTTCCCTTCTTCATGGAGCTCAGGTGCTCAACAGAAACCCAGATCAGACAAAGAGAGAAAAAGGTGGGCAGGTCTGGACGTGAGAATGGTATCTGACCTTCTCTGTGGGAATTTGTTCTCTCTACCTGTCTGTTGAAGCAGGCTTGGATTTTAAGCAGCAACCTGGTCCTGTTCCCTAGACTCTCTCATGCTTTGCAGTGTCCTTAAATTGCTAAGACAGTTGAAAATCCTCAACCTCTGACACATGGCTTTTGCACTTCTCCTTTTTGAGTCAGATTACCTTCAGATCTCTGTTGGGGAAGGAGGATGCACTTCACGCCATTTTGTGCCAGTGGCTCCTTCATTTGACCTGGTTAGTTTCTGCCTGTACTTATATGGTTGCTGGTATTGTAGATCCAAACCCCATCAAAGTCAATCACTGTCTTCTTGTAGACTTAAGTGAACTTTGGGTTTGCCCTTTAGCAGGCATGAGTTCAAGCTAATCTGTGTGGCAGTGGGACAGGCTTTGTCTTGTTTATCTAGCTTTTTGAAGTTACCTTATATGTCAATTTTTGCGTTGCGGGATGCTTCCTGAACATCACTGAACTAAAGTTTTCGGCATGGTTCATTTAAACATGATGGGTAATTAGAGACTTGCCTGAGTTTGCAGTAGTCAGCATTAATATGACCTTTGGAAAAAATGTTGAAATAAAAAACAACTGAACTGAAATATTAATCCCTTGAACTTAATCATGAGGATGGCTCCATTAACCTCCCACTGCATAGTACTACTTAATCCAGTAATAGCAGTACAGACAACAAGAGAAGGTTTTTTTCCTTTTAAGTTCATCGGGAAGTAAAAACCTTCAGGCTATTTTTAATTAGGTTGAACCTCTGGGCGGTGCTGCTCTTACATTAAGCTATAAAGTTTTTAAGAGTTGCAGTTAAAATCCCATACCAATTTTGCTTCTCAAGTAAAAAAAGAAAAAAGTGTGTTGTGTAATACACCATGAAATGACAAGAAATGGTGGATATCTGGATGAAATAATGGCGGAAGTAGAGAGATGTGAAGATAATAGTAATATGTAAACATAGAGCAGCCATAAACAGTATCAGCCTCTGTATCCTTAGTAGCAATGATACCTCTCCATTCGATGTTCATTATGTAATAATGAACATATACATCAATGTATAAATTTGAATCGAGTCCCAACTTTTTGTCATTGTTAAACTCAGCCTCAAAACTTTCCTGACATTTGGAAGCACAAAGGCCAAAATACTGAACCATCATTTCTGGAAGGTGGAAAATGAAGGACAGTAGCTCTGTCTCCGCTGTTAAATTTCTGCCAGGTTCTGAATGGGTTTTTTTTCATTAGCTTCTTATGTTAGAAAATAATGGGTCAGTCCCTAAATTGGCTCATCATTTGGGGAGAGTCAATGCACATCTCTGCTAACAGTAAAGAGGAAGCCAGACTCATGCTGTTAATGAGCTAGGAAATATTTTGGAATAGCCTTCGTTGTTACAAGGGATTACAGAACTGCAACTACTTGAAAAGATTTTCAAATAAACTTCTAAGGCTTTGATCTTTATTCAGAGCGTGCTTGCTTTCTAGTCTAAAAACATTCATTTTTAACAGGATATTAACAGAAGGACTGACTGCTTAGTAATTTTCCAAGCAGACTTTTCAATGAGGCTCCATCCTGCAGAGGCTTTCTGATGTGAAGAAGTATAGTCAGTGCAAGGTAGACTTCAAAGTGCAGCATAAGGCTTTATCAGCGTGATTATTTTCTGAACTAACGATGGCTTGCTTCTAAAACTCCATGCAGTTCCCTGGCAATTATCAATGACATGGAAATTACAGTGAGTATGTACCTTAAGAAACATGCCGTCTCAAGGTACACAGACATCAGTGTATGTTAGGAGCTCATATTACTTGAAACAGGCTTGAGAGTCTGGGCTGAGTAGGAAGGGGAGAGCAGGGTATCGCAGTGAAAGGAGGTGCCAGACTTAATCATAGGAAGACTGTTGCTTTTCCATTGAGTAGCACAGTGATGCCACTAGAGAGAGACAGAGAAATAGATTATTTATTTCCTTTTCATTGTCATATTTGAGAAGAAATCTTTGTGCTCAGAGGGAATTTTCTGCGATACTGATGGGACCTGTTAGAGGTGTCCTGCCAAGAGTCAGACACAGGTGACACTATAATTATCTGTTAGCAAGGTGGATGCAAGAGACTGAAAAACACTTTGTTAAAACTGTATTCAGAGCTCAGTTTAGGCAAGGGTCCAAAAGCTGTGGTGTGGGTTTCACCATATTTTTTTCAAATCTGTACTTTGTCAGCTCCTGAGCCCTCACACAGGAGGCCTTAAACACCTGAAGCTTTCTTCTCTTGTCTCTCTCCTCTTTCAAAAATAGCCAGAATCTCTTGCTCTGCGGGACAGCACCAGTTTTAGGCAAAACACGTTATACATAAAGTGGCCCCGTGGATTCCAGGGCCCCCTGGAGACATCCTGCTTGGCTGCTGTGGTGCTGCACAGCTCTCAGAGTCCCGCGTTCTCTGGTCCACCCGGGATTTGAAATATTTCTGGAATATATTGTTGCTGTTCTAACCTCAAGATGTCATTTAAAAGGAGTTTCCAAGGAACTGTTATGACCTCTTGAGCTGAGAATTACAACACTGCTACTCTTCCAAGGCCTGTGCTGTTGGACAATCAGCGGCCTGTTTACAGGGTGCCTTGGAGGCATCATGGAAGTGGAAAAAAATCACTCGTTAGAAGGTATTGATGTACTGATTTTTTGTTGTCGTCATTTGTTTTGAAGACAGTATCCAAAATATGGACAGCACTTTATAAAAGGACCAGTCAAGAAGCTCTATTTGAGCTATGTCACTAGTTACTTACCCTGGATCCACCCCAATAAACTAATGGCAGTATCTGATGAGAGATGAGACTTCGGTGGAGTTCCTCTGTATTTATTGCATTGAAACTGAGCAGATTCTCTTTTGCCTACAGTGAAGCTAACTTACGCCAGTGATAATGGAAAAGAGCAGAATCTAGCCTTAAAATGTTATATGTGCTCATAGAGAGGGGATTTTTTTCCCATTCATACTAGCTCAAATTATTCTTATTCATATGCATCATGAGATGCATAGGTCACGTATTTATAGAGTCATGAAAAAAACACTTGACAGCTTAAGAAAGCATTTTATCCACAAAAGGAAACAATTACACAAAACAGTCATCAGAAAGAAGATTCCAAGTATACAATTTACAAGGCACACAGAGCAGGGCATTGCATGAGAATAAACTGCTGTACTGATGAAGAAATGGGAAACAAAAGTTATTGTGAAGAAAATCCTCCCATAGAATTCTGTACAAGCTACCTCTTTAAAGAAAATGCAAGAGATCTGAAATTACTGCCAATAATATAACTGCCAGTAGGGAAAGATCACCAGTTTAGGCCTTTGCTGTAAGGAGCTTCTCTAACTCAAAAGTTTTCAGCAGAGGGACAGTACAGGCATATGTATAGATAATACATGTATAACCTGGGCAACACTGATGGTCATCTCACTACTCAAACATTTATTTTTTAATTAGCTCTTGGAATAGATGTTGATTTACTATACAGAAAGAAGATACAAGTTTCATTATGAGAGTGTTAAAATCTGGGAGCCCAGGACCCAGGTTTCTTCACAGTCCCATTGGTTTAATTGAGGTTGCAGTTAATAAAGGTGAGACACAGATTGATGAAGGCCCTAAGGTTACAGTCTAATGCCTTGAGACAGCAGATATTAAAGGACTCATTTATATGGGGACTTGTACATTAGGGAGGCATAGCAAAGCACCTTTGCTTTAATAGGAAGAGACACGATGCTGCAACACGGAAGATAACAGGGGAAGTTGAAGGGGGACTGTATGAATAAGGGAAGGTAACACAGTATACAGTTTCTAGACTCCTTGGCTTGTGACATGCTTCAGGTGTTACAGTGATTTTTTTCAAGCCCATCTTGAGACAATTTCGGAAGGAGAGTATGTGGACTGTGCAACCTGTTGACGTGGGAAGGCAGGGGTAGCAGTAGTGGATCACTCAAAAATACAGCTACTCCTGAGCAAGCACCCCTGGGCTCAGGAATAGCATGGAGACCTTGCGGAGTGGGGATATCTGCTCGGTGACCTTGTGTGAAGGACTAGGGGAACTTCATTTGGGAGAAAAAGTGTGTGAGGTGGGGCTGGCAGAGCGAAAGTCCTGGAACTGGTGTCCCTTTTGTCTGTCGTGGTCTGAAAAGTAACCATGATTTGAAAGCGCAGTGATGGGCATGCACCCAGACTGAGACGTCCTTGTCTGAGGACCGGAATCATTAATGGGAGCTTTCCAGTCACTGTGAAGACATTTCCCGCAGCAGCTGCCATTTACCTAAGTGCAATGCTGTTCCTTGCACCATCTCTGATACTGAGTGCCCTTAGGTTTTCTTTAATGATTCCATGCCCAAGCATCTTTTGAGATAAAACCTCAGGTACCTGAATAGTTATGTTTCACGCTTAGCTATATTGCGCTTGAGTAGCTATTGTTAAGCCCAAATGTTAACATGGTGGCATGTTCCTTTATACACCTGCTTGCAGCCACTGGGAGAAAAAGAAAAAGAGAGCATTTAGGTGCTCTCTGCATGCATAGACTTGTTAGTTCCTATTCCAGGCTTGGATAAACAGCTTCCCAAGAAATTGCATTTCCCAGCTGCTTTCTTTGGGCCATTCTTCCAGATGGCAGAGGTGGGTATATTGGTTTTGGAAAGGTCCTGCAGAGGAGTCCTGGGTCTCCTCAAACCCATCATCCTCACACGAAGTCACCGTCTTCTGCAGCCCCCCGTAGCACACTCAGTGCTGCAGAGGCACTGTGGCCATGAGGTGCGAGGACAGCTAAGCAGTGGTTACTCCTTTGCCTTCCCAGCAGAAATCTGCTTAGTGGAGGGAATAGCATGGTCCTTAATAAGAAACTCCTTCTGTTTCCAATTAGACAAAAATTGCTGCCTATAAATCACTTGATCCCTGAGCTCTGTTCCTCAATTTCACTCTCCCTGTTACTGAGCCTCCATCTGCTTTTAACAATTCTTGCGACTCATATGTCTTTTAATGCTGTATCCCTCCAGAATGGCTTTCTAATTAAGTAAGCTCTGAAAATGAAAAGCAGCAGAACAGCAGCTTGCTTGCTCTCTGTACCCTTAATCTGGGAGTCCTCTCTGTGCTATTTTGGAAGCTAAATTGAGGTCGCTGACATTATGCATATTTGTTGTCTGATGCAGTCTTAAAAGCCCCAAATCCTCTATTCAAAATTATCTTTAGGCACATGGGTCAAACATTTGCAGGAAGAAAAATAAGTATTTGGAGCTTTAGCAGATTTAGAGAAACAGGGGAGGAGTGAGAAATGGGCCACAATCTCAGACCAGTACTTCTGTTGCAATATGCTTTCACTGACCAGTGAAAAGATCAGTGTTGCTGGTGTTAAGAAAATAAACAGCTCCAATGACACACAGAAAGGAAAATGGGAGCCTTGCTAAACAGAAATATCCTGTAGAGTTTGCAGTCCCCCTTTTGTTATGAATTGTGTAGTGACCAGTTACTGCCTTTTGTCAAAATACATTCTGCTGAAATTGCACAGAAGAAATTGATGTAGTTGACTTTTTCATCAGTAAAACAAAAAGAACAGGTACTGTTTATGTGGAATTAGATACTACACTGCATGTGGGTAGTGCCATGGTAATTATGGATACAAATTAGTATCACATTTCAACTGGTGAACAAATACAATAACCAAATAAAAAAAAAAAAGTCATTATTTTGATATTTTGCTGCCCTCTGCCTCAAGGGGAAATAACACAATTTAAACATTTTTCACATTTGGAATCAGAACTCAAAAATCGTGAAAATGTTTTTAAAAACTTCAGAATTAAGAGTTTGCTGTTGTAAATGTCAGAAATTGTTGGAGATAACAAACTGTTTGGACCTCAGAGTGCATTTTTACCTAGATTGTTGAGCTAGGATACTTGGATTATTTTTCATTCATAATTCACTGTATCATTCAGGGAAAGAAAGCGTGTGATCAGGGAAACAAAGTATTTATGAATAATGCAAAATAAGATGGATTTAAAAGGAGAGGTAAATGAAACACAAAACTCAAAAAAATGGCCTTACAGAAAAATTGAAAGCAGAATGGAAAATCTGAGACTTAAAAAAGTTTCTTTGGAGTCATATCAAATTTTTGCAGTGGAAGAACTTCATCAAAACAAATATGGCCATAATTAATGTTTTTGATTCAACAAAATTGCATTTTGGTGTTTTTTTTTCACCAAAACATCTAAGTAGTTGTATTTTGTACATAACTTTCTCAAAACGTTTTTTCTTGAAGATTAATTCTTCAGGTGAGTTTTAAGTAGTAGCCCTTCCGTTATTTTTGAGTTGAAAATATATTTAAAAAAAAACATGTGAGCTGGAACAAGTCCCAGTCCGTGTGGAGATGGGTTGGTTTTGCATCAGATAACTGCCTCTGGCATGGGATTTCACATCAGGAGAATGATGCTATGAGGTCACACCACTGTGCAGACCAAGCATGCAGTGTCTCAAGTTCCATGGGGAAGGAGGAGAGCGGAAAATTGTTTGGAAAACATTTTCATTACTAACTTCCAAAATGCCATCATTAAGGTAAAACGGGAAGGAGCGGCAGTGTTCACATTAACAGTTTCAAAGGTGTTGCTGTGAAAGGAAGGGAGATGGGTAGGACGTGTTTTCCCCCACAATTTCCCTTTCCCTTGGGCTGCCAAAGTGAGGGGGAAGAGGGCAGATGGAAGCGGTACGACGTATCGGCTGGCTGTGTAGCCGCCTCTTGTCTTCAAGCCACAGAGGCTGGTGTGGGGTAAATGCAGCAGAATTTCACAAGATGCTGGCAACAGCACCAGCCCACAGAGGCATTCCCAAATTTCCTATGTGTGTGATAGGGAGTTTTAGTCCACTGGTTGTTTTTAATGCTCACAGTAAGTTCTTTGCTCCTGACACCTGAGGTCCTAGATGAGGTTGCTGTTTATGTTTGTGCGGATACCTACTTCCCATGGCTTGAGCTACTGCAAAACTTTTCTTATCTTTGCTCTACATCTGAAAGTTCTGCTAGCTCATTATTAGATTCTTATACCTCATTAGCCCAGCTTGTTTGCTTTTCCACAGTTATCTTAAAACAATCCCGAAATCAAAANAAAAAAAAAAAAAAGATTCGGTGGCAGGAAAGAGGGATGGGATGTATTTCAGTTAGTGAGAAGGGAGAGGAGTTCAGTATTTGAAGCTTAAACTCGGGCACAAGATAATATGAAACACTGTAATTGTGGACTAATTAAGGATTATGGGGTTAAATGTATTTATTTTCTTTTTTAATTTTTCTGATATTTTTAAACCTAAACACTCCATGTGAACTTCAGCCCTCCTGGTAACTTGTATTGGCAGCATGTTGCACTTTTCATGTGATCGTTTTATTTTTGTTCTTGGTAGAAACAGAGGTTCATGAGATCACATTGCAAGTATGCAAAAGTCTACAGGGGCTTGATCAGGATAGTCTAAAACCACAATTTCTGCATCTGTAATTCTTTATTGATCACAGTTACTGTTTTTAATGCTCTGGTCACTATTTTAATTCTATGTTACGCTATGTTATTTTGGTAGTTTTAATACTAACAGCTAGGTATAAATGCTATAAATAGTTTTAATAATACAATCCCTTTCCATCTCTGAGTGTGTTTTCCTTGCTTTATGCTGAATGACCATATTCATTTTCCCCTTCCACATTCCAAGGAATGCTGAGGCCTTTCCCTGAATGATGACCCTTTCTGGAAAGCGGTTGTAGCCAAGGATGCCGAGGAGCCCTTTGAATTGAGAGGGAATGTGAGCTGATCAGCTGGGCAGCTGGCTGGCCGCCGGGAGCTCTGCTCACTAAGGCACGGGCATAGTCATGTAAAGCCCCGCTCATTTTCTGTCCCTACGGCTAGGGGCTGTGTTGGTTGTAGTGAAGGTTCAAAGGATACGGTGGTGTTCACCCAGGGCACGAGGGTGCGCGAGCCCAAGCCCCTCAGTCACCCACACTGCCTAACGGCTGGCTGAAGTCAAAAGGGCCCCTCAGGCACGGCTTCTCTGTGGAAACCCTTGTGGGGTACAGCTAACAGAGGTAGGATAGTCGTGGTCAAAATCTCACCATATCTACTGTTACATTGAGCAGGACAACTTGGTGGCCCAGTGGTCCACAGCCTGTTCTAAGCCTGTGCTGGTGTATGTCTAGTTTGATAAGCTATCCTATAAACGGCGTGGAGGAGAGGCCTTTCGAACCTGAGGCAGCTGAGCATGGCACCTCCCAAGCTTTGATCCCTACCTAAGCTTAATTTCTCTCCTTCTTCTGTATTTTGGGGATAATAATACTGATACTTAGTCATTTTGTAAAGCTGATGTGAGTATCAGCTGATGGTTTTTAACTAGCACTGTTGGGTAAAAAATAAAGGGTACGTAGATAGAAGCTTACATTCAAGAGTTAGAGCTGGCCACAGCTGTCAAGAGCGACTAACGTATTCATTACAAGGACCTCGCTGCAAACACTTAATGATGGTTCCAGATTTTGAGGTATTACCTCATTGCTTGTAAGTAAAGTACACGGGAGTATGATTTACCTGAACAAGAAATAATGTGTCCAACCCCTTGTGGGATACTAAAGGTGCATGGAGGTGACATTAATAAGTTGGTTTTATTGGGGGTTAAAGAGAGGACAGAGGATCTGTAAGAGGGCAGATAGTGAGATAACAGAAGGAAGAAGGTTGTTATGTGTTAATGGGAACAGTGGTCCAGATAATGATCTGCCCATCTAATCATCAGTCTCATTTCCCCCTCCTTGT
This sequence comes from Pandion haliaetus, assembly GCA_013401275.1. Lineage (NCBI taxonomy): Eukaryota > Metazoa > Chordata > Aves > Accipitriformes > Pandionidae > Pandion > Pandion haliaetus. The sequence goes on along the minus strand of VYZV01037046.1, from coordinate 128,955 downwards.
CTGGCTCCAAAATCCTAAGAGCAAGTGTAAGTCACCTTGTTTAGTAGCTAGAGAGCAGAGAAATCGGGGTGGGTGGACTTGTGATGGGCAGCAACCCAAGAGGACAGCAAACTGATGGTAAGGCCACCCAGCGACAGAGTCTGGTGGGGTGCTGGTTGTGCAGAGGTTTTTACTTGCACACACACACTGACGTGGCAGTTTGTCATGCCATCAGCAAGCCAAATAAGACACACATGACTACCGCCAACTAATGGGAGGGCAGCTTTCCATTAGTGAATGAACTGTAATGTCCCTGTAAGGCCACAGAATATGGTTATCATTCTCCAAGAGAAGGATACTGAGGCTTTTGAAGGAAAAACAGCAGGGTTTTTGAGCCAGCTGGTTTTAAGCAGGCAACTTGCTTCTTTAACCTTGACTCACAGCTGTTTGCCAGTGTTGTGCCTGGGGCTGGTGATGTAAGGAGAAACACAGCCAATGAAATGTGAGACTGTCATGGGTTTGCAAGCCCCAGGCTTGCTGAGGAAGGCTTCGGTGAGGGGTCAGGTCTGGCAATGGGATGGCTGCGATGCACCCAGGCTCACCCGTTGTGCTCTTCGTTGCAGCTGGAGTCCTGTGTGATAGCTTGGTGGTCAGGGAATAGGCTCTGAGGCACTCGTCTGAAGCCAAGCAAGGGGAAGGACTGACAGTGCCTTTGAAATCAGAAAGAAAGCTAATTTTTACACACTGTTGCAGTTTTAATCAACCCTCCTTGTCTACTGTCTGCTCCTTCTCAACTAACTTCAACCTTCTCATGATTAGATATCTATATAGACTGTCTCTGGAGACACTGAAGAGAGAGAAGTAGCTCCAGATTCATGTCATTTCTATTAAATGCTTGACTTCAGGGGGATTATCCACTGGAGGTGCTTTAGGGGGTGAATATTAGACACAATTGCTATCTAACAATATGCTTATGGTTGCACTGGGTTCAGATAATGTTCAGTTCCTGAGGGATTTCAAATATTTCTATTGCTCTTAAACCTAATTAAGCAAATCAAGGTTCTGAAGGAACTTGAGAGCTAGGATGCTTTCTCTGACTTTTGATTTTACATAGCTCCTTCTATACCTGAGGTGCCCAAAATTCACAAATTCAGTAATTCCATGTATGACAATGAGGTGAAGAGATGTAGCAGCCCATCTCTGGCTCAGGCACTCCTGTATAAAGAAATTCATGCCCTTTTATAAAGCTGTGTCTTCCAGTGCTCTGGAGCCTTTCCCACGATTCCTAGATTTATGAAAAATACTGTATGCAGAGCTGCCTCTCCCTGCAGGAACTTTAACTGACTCCGTGGGGTGCTCGGACACTGCTGTGGATCTGCATCAGCAGCCCAGAGCCTGGCTGCAAACACTCCTGGACAGCAAAAGATGATGGCACTTGGTGTGCATGGTGCACAGCGTGCTCGGAGCCCGCTGGCAGGCACTGCCTCCACCATCGCCACCGTTTCAGATTAACCCAAGGAATGTTTTGTCCCACATTTGGCATAAATCTCCCTCTAACTGTGATAGCATCTTTGGGTAATTGTCATAAATAAACAGAAGGACTCATCTTCCCCTCCCTCCCTCCCATTTTTTTAAGCAGTGCGGATATTTAGTAGTGAACTGTAGCCGAAAGCATGATTTCACCATGATGGCAGACCTTTTGCCTAGAGCATAATCTTTGGATTTGCAATGTGACCTATGTGAGTGCCACGCTGCCTTCACTCTGAAGTAGAGACCAGTGCAGATGTAGCCTCTTGGTGGTTGAGAAGGTCACTGAGCAGCAGGAGTGGAGTCCTCGGGCTTCAGGGCCCCGGCGGTGTGCTGGGCAGTGAGGCATGATCAGCATCGTTTGTGGGTTTTTCCTGCCGACCATGCTACGGCATTGTTCCTCGGATAACGTGTACTCTTGGAAGTGTTATCAAAATGGAGACAAAAGGAGGGTACCTTCAAAAACGTGTATCTAGACGTAAAGCTAGAAAACAAAGCAAGTTCAGGAAAAAAAGAAGGGCACCGCATGAAAAAAGGGTGTTATGGTAGTGATTGTCTAACAGTTGATGCAAATATATGTTTTAGAGGCAGGATGTATTTAATGGAACCGTTTGTGTCTCAGACCCGGTGTTTGTCAGCACTGTGTCACTGAGGTGGGAAACTGAGGCCAGAACAGCAGGAAAATTGCCAGAAACAAGGCAGGAAAGGAGCTTTAGCAGGGGAACCAAAAGGAAGAAGCCAGAACGTGGATCTTGAGGAAGAAAAGCTGCAAAATTTGTCTAATTAAGGAATGTAGAACTAGACCAGGTGAGCTAAGGACGTTGATGTACACATCAGGAGAAAGGAGAAGAGACCTCACAAAAAGAAAGTCAGAGATGCGGGATGAAAACCAGGACAGAAGCATGGGGAATGGGATTGGAAGGGCTCAGAGGGAGGGGTAGTGGTAAAGTCACATGCTGCGGACAGGTCAAGGATGGTAAGACTAGTATAGGTCCCAATGTTCAAGTGAACATTTGTACTACCTGTTGAGAGCCGTTGCAACGGGGTGAAGGAGACTTGAAACTAGATAGGATAGACTCAAGCACAGAGCTGAAGGATCAGAATTCATAGCACCTTTATGCCTCCTGGTACAGCTCAAAATACAATTGCCTGAGAAACTATTGCAAAACTGCTGCAGCTACAGTTAGCAGAACCTGACTTCCTCTTTTTAAGAAGGTGGGTTGATGGATGTTTGGATGGATGGACGTACGGATGGAGCAGGTTTGGCTTTGGAACTCACCCCTTTTGCTTCCTGCCGTGCTTATATTGGCCATGATGAAAAAATTGGCTTTGTCTTCAGCTGAAACTTCCATACACATGAGCATTTTTTAAATAATGGGTCGTGCAGATCCTAATATGGGCACTAAAAACAAAGGCTATACAAATAAATACTGGGAAAGGGCCCACAGCTTCCTGAAGACTGATAGCCAGATTTCTTTCTGCATGCCTTTTGCATCCTGTTGATGATATAACACTTTTTCCCCAGTAATGTCCAAGACACATACTGCATTAATCAGATAATGTAACTTTCCGTGATCTAGCCCTAAGAAATGTAATTTAACTTTTTTCCCCTCCCTCTTTGACTCCCTTTGACAACTGACTTTTTCCTAATGGTTTCGCCAACCCAAGAAATCTGGCAAAAGTTATTACATTGTTCTCAGAGCAATATTCATGGTGTGATTAATGTGTGATTAGCTACCTGAAGCTTAATAAAGGCCTTGCTCTTTCAAAGGCTTATCCGTGATCCATACCGCACATGAATCGGGTCTTGTGAAAGCCAGTGGGAGTATGGACACCAATACAGTTAAATCCATGTATATGTTAAGGATTTGAGTACCCAAGGATGGTACCCAAAACCAGCCTCACGCACAAATGAGCGCACATTCCTTCAGCTTTGCAGTGACTGCATGGAAATCAATAGGCGTATTGGATGTGTGGTGCTAACACAAAAAAGAAAGGAATATATTCTTGAATCACGTAAAAATGCGTTCTTAATTCCCCCCCTGCCTCATGTGGTACTTACCCCATACTGTAGCACCGGTAGCATTAGATACACCTGAAGACAGCTTGTCTCTCTTGTTGTAGTTGCAGGTGGAACTTGATCAGGAATATCAAGACAAATTCAAAAGACTGCCTTTGGAAATTCTGGAGTTCGTACAGGAAGCCATGAAAGGGAAAATCAGCGAAGATGGAGACCACAGTTCTGCCCCCTCTTCCTTGGCATCTGACAGTGGAAAATCAAATCATAAACCTCTGCAAAGTGAAGAGGAATTGGAAGAAGATAATCCAGAAAAAGTGTTTGATACTACTTTTTAACTGCCCAAGAAACAATCAGTGCGCCAGGGCGCACCACTCCCCAGCTGCCCGTCTCTGCTCTCCCGATTTGAGCTGCCGCTGAAGCGCTTCGGGAGGTGGGAGGAATCTGCATTCAAGTGCACATTTCCCAAAAGGAACATTTTATAAAAAGTATTGAGCAAAGGTCTTCATTCTCATTCTTCATCTTATTATTATTCTAAAGCTTAGTGCAGTTGTAATGGGAAAATTAATATGTTAACCATCCTCTCTTTTTTTTTTTTTTTCTTTTTTTTTTGGCCAATTTACAATGGGTAATTTTCTGGCCATGTTCACTGTTAAGCATGTTTAATGAAGACCAGTGTATTGTGCAGAGACAAATGTGTGCAGATTTCCTTTTGAAGCGCCGGTGCAAAGTGCTCCAAACTAATCCAGATTCTAGAGAATATTATAACAGTCCTTAATCATATTTGTTTCCTTCTTTATAACTGCACCTTGACAGCTGTACCATCATTTTACATTTGCACTGAAACATTTAATCCTTTTTAGCTTTGCAAGCACTGGTGGCTTGCTGTCTTGATATTATGTTTATCACATGGAAGGAAATATATTTGCTGCTGAAAATTCTTGGAACTGTGGGGACAAGAGGAAAACAAAGAGAAGAACTCTGCCTGGAGATTGTCGGTGTCTGTGTACGTCTGTGTTTGTTACACTGTGTGAGTGCATATATGTTTGTATATATATATATATCTATATGTGCACACACATCCATCTATATACACACACAGCATGTTTCTTTTTGAAGTCGGCATGGTCTCTTGGCCAAATGAAATGTTTCAGGGATAAGTGAGTAGAGAGAATCTTTATGAAAGCTAACATCTGGGTTGTACTGCTATAAAATACTCATTGAATCATAAAATTCCTTTTGTGGTGTTAGTGTTGTAAATCAAAGTAGTTTTAGAATATAAATTTGATATATATTTTGCAGACTCAGAAGTATTGATTTTAAGTATCATATTTTAAGCTTACTAAATTTGATAGGATTATAAAATGTTTAGGACTACAGTATTTGAAATTTAACAGAATCTTCCATTATTTTTGCGACTGAGGTTCAGTTTTACTAAGGTCTGAAATTTAAAAGCGAAATATAAAAACCTGATCACTGTTATTTAAAAATCTATATTAATCCGTTTAACTGACTTCTTAGAATAAGAACAATCAAAGTTAGTGTACTGTATGATATGCATGAGAGAAGTAACAGCACATTTTGAGAAATTTATATCAGACGACAGAGAGACTTTGTGAAAGTCAGGATATTTGAAAAGGTAAAGAAATGCTATTCTCTGGATTCCCATACTAACAGAATTAGGAATTACGAAACATTACAGACGGATTCTTATTTGTACCCAAGCCAACACATAATGCTAACGGCCTTTCCCTCAGCCGTGTAGTGAAGAGGCGTCTTAGGGCAACGGATAAACTAGCTCAAAAGACATAGATTTGCGTCGAGAGGCTTGATCCTGCAAACTCGCGTTTTCCTGCGCACCACTGGGCTCAGTGCAACTGTTCTGGGGAATAACGTTCACATGCATGCTTGCAAGATTGGGGCCTTACTTTGTATTAAAAAGCAATCGGAGAAAGCAGTCAATTACATAGGGAGGCATTTTAATACATTGTGACAGTTAAGTTACTTTACTTCCATTCCCTCAGGATTTTAGTACTTTAAAGTAACTTATTTTATTTAAATTTAAGCAATAAAATATAAATCAAGCTTAAGTTTTCAGTTAAATAATGGCGTGTGTATATATAAGTTCAAATCTTGGAAAACAAACAGTATTTTGATTTTTTTTTAAGCTTAGAGCAGAAAGAAAGAAAAATTGCACATTGTTTGGCGATCATATTTCAGATTAAACTATTCTGGTTTATGATGCTGAAATTAGTGAACAGGAAATTCAAAAATCTGACTTTCATCTTAATGCTAGGAAAGGTGAATCCTCTGTTAATCCTTGTTTTGCACTTTGAAATCAATCTTAATCACTCATTGAAAACATAGAGAGTCAAGATGTAATGCTGCATTTTATAAAGTAAAAATAACACATCATCTAAATTATTAAAAGAATAAACTGATAGCAGTGTTCACAATAAAACTGAAGACTATTACGTTACAGAAACTGTTGTACAGTGCAGGCTTTTTGGTAAAATCTTAGCTCCTTTGAATTTCAGCACTATGTTCCCGTGGACTTCAGGGGAGCGAGGACTTCACCACAGTCTTCAAAGAAACTTGGGCAAATACCAATTAACCTTTCATTTATATTTAAAAATAAATAAATATACCGGTTGGATTAAATACACTATCAGCTGTAGTCATTTTACAGTAGGTTTGTATTTGACCATTTCCTGTACTCACATTTTTTTATAACTGTACAGTGCCACTTTCTGCAGGTGTAAGGTAGTGTGTAATACTGTACATCTTGCATTGTTCAAACTATTTCAGTGAAACAGATATCATTAAATATTGATATTACTTGAACTAGAGTAAGATAATGAAAAAAGGGTCTTTATGATGTGCAAGTCTTGTGCCTTTCATGTATTTGCCTTGTTCCGTGTTGAATGTGTGGAAATGCTGTACCGTGGACTTTCTGCTGTATAGAGTAGAGCTGTCTATATTAAATTAGGTCGTGCACTTCAGATATCTTTACACTACTGAAAATAGCTTGGTTTTGGCAGTATAAACAGAATTTTAAAAATTCTAATGAAGGCCAGACATTTTAGATTTAACATGTTCATAATTATGTTAATTAATGCTCATGTATTAGCTAAACACTCACTGAAATAACTAAAGGGACATCATTGCTTGCCTTTCTTTGAAATCAGTGTTGCTCTTGTACATTGTATTAATAGTGTCTGTGATTGATTAGTCAATTGCTTTCAAAGTAGGATGAAATATTTCAGTTAACATGTACATATTTTTCGGTTCCTCAATCTATGATTGTTTCAGAGGCATAATTCACTTTTTTGTAAAAATTCTATGCAATTTTGTGGCATGATGTTTCTTCCACTTGTAATTTTATGTGCTTACATTACAGATCCAAAGGACAAATAAAAATTTCTTAACACAAGGCGGTCTTTTTTTCTCTGTTCATTGACTTAAAATCTTGAGTTGACTCAGGAGACCTGACTGACCTCGAAGGCCTTTACCCTGACCCCTTTGGTCCCGGGAAGGGCAGCGCCACGAGTCGTCAGTGAAGTTTCCCTGCAGGCTCTTGAGTTCGCAACAAGAAGAACAAGAAATTGCATGTGCCTGGGCATCCCCCCCGCCCCCGCCCCCAGCAAAAGGTGCATTTGCTGGTGCTCTGAAACAACGGGAAACTTTTGAAAAAAGTGCATGGCAGCCAATGAACTGATAAGAAAATGTAATGGTTCACAGGACAAGCTTTTGTAGAACAGCAATTGCATGATTTTCAGCCATGCCGGTAAACTACCTTGACAAATTATAGCAGCCTTACTTCTCTTCCACTTCCCCAGCTGTTTTGCTGATCGTCTATGCAATTATATATGTGCTGTGAAATGTACCTTTGCAGGGGCCTTCCACTGAGAGCACTGAAAAATAAATCTATTCCATTGGCTTTTGACTTCCCTTTCCCTATTTAATTTACAATGTAAAAAATTATCTCTGGGAGAAGAGATAAGCAGGTATATTAATCCAGCGTACTAAGGGATATACCTATTAAAATAAATAGTCTCCAAGGCAGGAAGACTCAGATTGCTCGCTAGAAGAGGTGTGGGGAAATGGGGTCTGATGAGGGGGGCAGACACGGCACAGGCTAAACGCAGGCAAGGAAGGGAGGAACAGAGCTGAAAGCTGAGCCCCTGAATTTGACAGAGAGGAGTGAGCCTAGGACAGAAACGGAGCAGGGGGAAAAGCGAAAGGAAAGAAAAACGGGCACGTTTCCTTCCCAAGGGAGGAGCAGTAAGGTGTGAAATCAAGAGCGGGGTTCACGAAGGCCCCGTTAGTGAGCTGCCTGTCGTGCAGCGAGGCGGGCGAGGGGTGGCACACGGGACCACGGTGGTGAGGATTTTGGGAGGACGAGGGGGAGATGGTGACAGCGAGCACAGAGGGAAAAGCCAGGAGGCCATGGGAAGGATTGGGAAGTAGCCCTCAGCTCCCGTGGGGCTCAGCGAGGCAGGATTCTCACAGCCGGCCGAGCAGACGACCTCAGCGTTTGTTGTACTTGGGCCACAAGAGACAGACTTGGCTGCTGAGGAGAGAGGGCGACAGGCTGGGATGTGTGGAAGAACGATTTGGAGGCCGACCAAGGGGAAGATGGTGTCATGGAGGGCAGGCAGCGGGGCCAGAGCTGTGTGCTCTCGCGCAGCTGCGGACACTACGTGAAGCAAGCCCGCTGGGTTGCTGAAGCTTCAAGTAGGTTCTGCAAATGCTCCTGGTGATGGCCAGAAGAAAATCAGTCTCGCTACAGCAGCAGAAGTCTGCTACTACAAGCTGGGGAAGATGACCAAAGACTTCACTTTGCCCTCAAAGTGGATGCTTTGGTAACTAGTGCCAGTGCCAGGTTCCACCATGAGTAATTGATCCTCAGCTTCGTGAGCCTTACATCATTTCCTTCACAGTGATGCAGCTTCCAGGCAAGGGCTGGGGGGTGTCTGGATCCAACTGAGGTGTTGGGGTGGGCATTGGGGAACATCGCTGAGCAAGGCAGGAAGTTTGGAGTGGGGGAGCAGGCTGAAGGGCTGTACAACCAGGCCTCCTAAAACCTGGGCATGCACTCAAACCCTAGGAAATCATTTTGAGGTAAACAGCTGTACCTTTGAACGACATGAATGGGGGTTTAAACCCACATCGTACCCCTAGACTTCAGGAGAGCTCTGAGTGTGGGAGCTGCACAAGTCAAATCTGCCAGCCCTGGCTGAATCACCCAAGCTCCTGAAGCCACTAAGTTTCAGCTACAAAATTCAGGTCAGCGTTTCTTACTGACAGATTGGCTTCAACGACTGCATTTGGCTTGTTTGGGTACTCATTCAAAGACATCTTCTTTGCTCCAGTAACTGTAGAAGGAGTAGAAGAACCTAACTCTAAATCTGAATTTCACTTCTGACATCAGGCATCAAGGAGCCTGGTAGTTTCTGGCTGTGGTAGCGTTACTTAATGTGAAAACAGCTAAGTTCTCTCCTGGATTTAGCCAGAAGACACCTGAATGCCAAGTGAGACCGCTTCTGTGACCCTGCCATTTCCCATGGAGTTGAAACAGTTAATGCTGACCTCCCTTCCCAGCTCTGCCCAGATGCGGAGCTTCCTTAAGTACACACAGCAGGATTTGCTTGGCCATCATTGGACCTGGGTCCTCCTCAGAGTCAGGGAACTGGCCTTACTCTTCTCTTCTTTAAGGGCTCAGTAGGAGGAGTCTCTGTGAAGTGAAGGAAGAGCTACTTAGCAAAAGGGCCAGGGCAGGAAATTAAAGCTACATGCAAAAAGCAGCAGGTGAAGGTCACTAGTGAAGTTAAGGAAGGTGACTGCAGAAACACATCTTGGGATTAAAGGAGGTCTTCTAAAGAGGGAGGCTCTCCACTGGTGTGCAGTGGTAGGGCAGTCGGCACGAGGAAAGGCTTGTGCTGCTTTCCACAACCTAGTTCCCTTTTACTTCTTCTAAGTGGGTGGGTTTAGAGTTTCAGTTCTCAGGTTCCTCGGGATCAGTATCATGGGGGTAGCATGACAGGAAGGTCAATCTGAGGGAAAAGAACCTGAAGAAATGAAAAATCCAAGCGTTCAGCTTGCAGACGGTAAAGAAGACAATATTGGAGGTAACACCCTGACTATTGTATTACTGATACGATTTTAAAGGTCTCGGATTTGTGGAACAGTGGGCTGCAAAACATGGTGAGGAGACTGTGGTGAGGGGTGCTAATCATTTTCGCTGGATCCAAACCAGAGCAGGTAGAAGGGCTTTAAGTAGCACTGGAGGAGCCAAGCTCTAATTAGGAACAAATTGAAGCCAACTTGATGAATGTGAATAGAAGAAATTTAAAACCTGCTGCTGTATCAATGGAGGAAACCTAGCTAATGAGCATGAGAGCTTGGCAACTTCCATCGCTGAGAACAGTAATGTAATTAGTGTTACTGATCTGCAGTGGGATAATTGGCCTGCTCAAATAAGTTATTACAGCCTGTGTAATGGGGATCAAATAATTTAAAAAGAAAAAAAGGTTGGGAGGGGGTAGATTGAACTTTTTTCTTTTCTTGGGTAAGAAGTTGAGTTGGTAAATGTTGATGCATTGATCTGTCTACTGATGGCAGGAGCTGCAAGCAGGGCAGGTGACTTGCCTTCAGCTGGGAAAAAGGTTACAGGTGTGAAATACTCTGTCCACGTTTTGTACCAGCATTTCCAGGAAGACGCAGAGAAAGGCCAGCTCTGTACGCTCCCTGGGCTATAGGCTGATGGCTGAAAGTTGGGCTTCGCAGAAAAAACACCGGAGGCTGGTGGAAAAGTGTTACACCAGCTGACAGATGCAAGCTGGAGGCAAGTGAGTTAAAGACAGAGCGTAATCTTCTTTCTTTTCTTCCTTTCTGCATAAGCACACCAGAGATGATTAAATGTACGTACCGACAGAAAAAGTGGATGATGCACTGCATAGGATGGTGTCACATTGTGTTACTCGCACCATGCAGTCAGTGTGGACGCAGCAGAGAGGAATGCAATAGACAAGCCAGACCAGACAATGTCACAGTGTCTCCTGGCCATAAAGTCTGTGAATCTTATCACAATGTTCTTCTCTTGGAGGGCATTTTCTCTCCAGGAGGAGACTTTCACATGTGATCACCCAAAAGGTTGTGATTCCCTTTGGAAAGGCTTTGTAATGTCCTCTTAACCGCCAGGGTCAGTAAAGTAACCCTGAGTGTGGTCTCTGCGGTTCAGCCGTATGAGATGTCTCCCAAAAAGCAAGCCACCTCTCTCCAAGGGTGTAAATCAGTAAAAGCGTGGCATCCCAGGAGCCCTCGGCAATAAATAAGGAAAGTCAACACAAGTGCTCTCACGGCTCACCACCAGCTGAGCAGAGCAGATGAACTCCCTGGCTGAAGCTAACCCAAGCCATAAAGTCTGTGGTAAGATGCATCTCTGACTCATCGAGTGCTGCCTGTTGGCCTCAGGGAAACAGCTGGAGACAGAGCCCCAGCGAGGAGGAAGAGGAGGAGGAGGAGGAGGCAGTGGCGGTGGCATGCCACAATTTCCATCCAAGGGTGCAATGATCTCAGCGGAGAGCTCAGTTCCTTGAGCCTCCCTCTCCATCTAGAGGAAATGCCTCTCCTGATGAGAAGGGACTTCTAGAAGTAGGAAACAGCCTGTGCTCCCTTCAGTAAATAAATATTATGCCCTGCTTTCACTTTGCTGCTGCAAAATGCTCCCTCTGGTCGTTAAGCCCAAGACAGCAGCCCGACCGTCAGCAGGGCTGTTAGCTGCTGTGATTTATGAGCTGGAGGAGACCACAGAGGCCCCTTCATGCTGTCGCTGCCTTCTGTGCCTCGCTCAGAAACCTGCAGGCAGCTGCCAGACCCAGCTGGAGAAGGAGCAGGGGGGAAAGGTCTTCCCCTGCTCCCCAGGAGGTGTTTTTCTGCACCTGCAGAAGTGCTGGGTGGGCAATGGAGCTGGTAGCTCCTCAGCAGGTCTGGGGATGGTGCAGAGCTGGTGTGAGCGGCACGTGCTGTCCACTGTCACCTGGGTTTGTACCATGCAGGGAGCGATGCCATGAAATGCTGTTCTGCCACAGCATGCTGGGCAGCACAGGGACCCCAGGCAGTGCAGGGTCTCCACTCTCTACATGCTGCCGAGAAACCCCGCGCTGCCTCTCTTGTGCAGGACCCAATTTAGCCCAGTGCTTCGGAACATTCGCCAGTGAGTGCCTCCTACATCTGGTTGCCATTAGCTCCTTTTATTATATTGGGGTCCTAGAAACAGGAAGAAAACACCCTGGTATCGACTTGATAGCAACAAAATAATTGCTCTGCTTTCCCTGAGGAAATCCAGCTTTGGGCGTGTGCTCTCCCTTTGCACTGCAGCTTTCTATGGAAAGCAACTATTTTCTATTGCCGTAATTTAAAACCTGTATCTGGCTTTACAAATTCCTGTTCCCTCAGCCCGGTGACAGGTCGGGGAGCTGTGATAACTTTCTTGTGTCAAAGTAACTAATGAGGAGGAAATTATCTGGCTCTCTATGGAAATGCTGCTGTTCTCAACTCCTTGGGGGATGCTGCAGGTCCCCGCCTGCAAACCGACACTGTGACGTGCCATGTGATGGCTGCAGACCGGGGTGCCAGACGGGGCTAGGGTACAGGGACAGGCATTTACCAATGTTACACATCGCAGTAAAAATCTTGGGGTTTAACTGGACCTGCTTCATTATGAGTTAAGGTGAATTTGACACCATTATCTTGCTTCATGGAGTTAATACAGCTAAACGTTTCTTTTACATGTATTCCAATCACTTACAAATACTGAGATAGTTGCAGCAAAGTGCTATTTGACTATATATAGCGCTACCGTAAAAACAGTTGTGTAAAAACCCGCACAGGACCTGCATGTGAAATGAGAAGGAGCTGGTTTTCACACAAACTGATTCCTCCAGCAGGTTCCTGTCCTTCTCCTGGGTCGCACTTTTATTTTCGAAACCTTTCCTGTCTGTTGGCACTAGCTGACGCTCTGCAGCAGCCTCAGCAGAAACCCAGGTTGGAGGAGTCGAGGGGCAGCGTCAGCGTCCCTGGCAACCTTCAGGCAGGACTGGGCAGACCTGGTGGCCTCTGGTCCTGCTCTGCTGACAGGCAGGGAGTTGCACTTGCACCCTCTGCCCGACTCGCTAGTTTGCAGCCCCAATCCTAAAATGTATGAAAACTGTACGATGTTTGATCTATTTGCAATGCTGATGTGCAGTGCATGTCCTATTTCTTCCCCATCCACTTTGTTTCTGAGCACTCTGGAACATCACCAGTAGTAAAAAATCCACCTCTACAAAATAATGCTTAAAACTTTTTGTTCCATAAGGCAATTTTTTCATATTTCCTGAAGAAATATAGAGGGAATTTATTGAGCAGCATGTCTAATCCAATTCACAGAACAAGGGGGATTCAAAACATCTCCAGGTGCACAAAACACCCACCCTTCTTCCCTCCTGGGTCTCGCCGCTGTGCGTCATGCCTGCTGCTTCGCACCCCAGCAGGACCTCAGCCACCCACAGCCATCCCTCTAGCCAAGGCATGGGGGCTCCTGGGGCTCTGCCTTGTTTATTCTGGGTTGCGGTGAGGCACCCATGCAGGAATGCGGGAGCCCTTCCCTCTCTACCAGTGCATGTCTGCCTGCCGATAGGTAGCAGCACCTAAGGAGCATCATCACCACAGCATCACCTCCGCACCGTGCGCTCTTGCTCCCCTCGTTAGCTCCACAGTTGGAGCAGTGTTGTGAGCTCTTCGTGCTACAAACGTCTTTAAGTGTCAGAATTTACTAGCCAGGTATTAATATTGATTTTTAACCTATCTGGAATATAGAGTGAAAAATCCAATACTGGTTTTTATAAAGAGCCGTTTCATACTTTAATAATAGACATCAGAAAATTCCATCAATTACTGGGGTCTCTTCAGGGGAACTAATTATTGTGCTATGCATACCTGGTCTGAAAACTTAATAATATCTCCAGATGCTGCTAAAAGTCCTTTGGAGGTCTTACAGCCCACCAGGGAGCCCTCTGCTCTGTTTTTTTCTTTTTTTTAAAATGAACCATCAAATATTCTGGGAAGGAGGTGGACTGGAAACCCTGCATTCACATGAATTCAGGGTGGTATTGTTCTCTTTTGGAGGGGAGGGAGGATATTTATTTTATTTTTTAATCCCTAGATCATCTTAGATTTGCCTTAGGTCAACCATTTCACGGTGACTGCCCATTGCCACAGACTCAGGGAACTGCAGATAGATCCCTCCGTCTCCTGTGGGAATTGTCCCAGTTGTAGCAATTAACAGGCAGCTTTTGGCATGGTTTTCTGGGGGGGTGGGGGGGGAGGGAGGTTATCCTAGCATTAGGTAGAAGGTAAATGCCCACAGAGGCAAAGCTCTCTTAGTGACTCCTTGCATGAATGCCACAAGATCCCGGGGGAGCACTGGGTATTTTTTTCATTGACTGCTTGACAAATGCCCAACAGAGCACCAGGCTCCACCCCAGCATAAAAGCACTTTGGATGATTGTGATCAGGTCGGGTAAATTGTTACTGGAGTATTTCCCCTCTTTCAGAGCTACAGGTACCAAGGGCTGTTGCAGTCTATGGCAATGTATATCAGAAAGAAACGGGAGTTGTGCAAGCTCACAGCAGAAAAGCCATTCCGCACCCCTCTGCAAAAGCCAGAGATGATGTATTGCCCATGAGAAGACAAACCAGAGCCATGAAACATGCTCCTGTCTTCCCCCATTTTCACATCCAGATGGCCATTATGAAACAAAGACAGACATGAAGTATGTGCCTGAGCCTGTCTCAGATGACAAAACCATGCTGGTGGATCATGCTAATCCCTTCATGTCTGGACCCCAAGTCCTCTTGGGTGCATTACTCATCCCTGTGGCTCTCCAAAGAACTAGATTTTCCTTTAGATGTCTGTTTTGCTGAAAGATCTGAGAAGGGCTCAGGGGCAGAAATTATTTTTTCCATAGCCAATGCTAATGTACAATCCTTAAATTGCCACCAGATCTGCCTCCTTCAGATAGTGGAATGAAAATAATATTGTCCTCGCCCCGAGCCAAGAAGAGGATCTGGTCCAAACCACGTTGTCTTTCAGCAACCCAGCAGCATTGTGGATGCAGATGGTACGAATGCCTGGAGAAATGCAAGTGCTGGAGGATCAGCACTATCAGCCACTTGAATTAATTTCTTACAACAGTACTCAGAATTTTGGCCAGGTTTGTAAGGATGTAAGCTGTAAATCAGTGTAGTGTGTACACTGCGGGGTGATGGTGTCAAGTAGGGCAGGAGCTGGTTTATTCCTCAGTACTACCACCCACTCAAAAACCAAACTGGGACATTCATAAACCTTTATTTAAATAAAGAATTAATTTTGATTTGTAATTGTAAGAATTACCCCCAGTAATATTACTGGTGCTTACAGCAGTTACTGGTTGCATGCTTGCACCTTCCTTGACAAGCTGCAGAGGTGGAACCATTCCTGAGCTGTGTAATGGAAACTGTTTTCACATGACTCTAGGAGATGGTACTTCCAAAAAACCCAATAAACATTGTAACACCTGCAGTAAAATTAGAGTTAGTGACTCTAAATCAGTGAAGGCCACAAAACCACTAACACAGGGAGCTGTAGAAGTCAGGTAATTAATTAAAAGCATGCAGTATTTATATAAAATGGGGAAAAAGGAATGTAGGATGTTTCTATACAACCATTTTGAGCTGTCTAACTAGCACTCCTTACTACATCAGAAACACAGGCACCAGCCAACACAGCCTGATCCTGCTTTCCCTGGCAAAATTGCAATCTGCCACCAGTTACAGCAGGAACAGGACTAGTCTTACAATAAATCACATCAATTTACTGGGCAGCATTCCATGGGAGCCACACTGCAGCTTTGATTGCAGATGAAGCCTATTCAGGCATGCTGACAGCCAGGCACTCACAATTGTGTCGGCCGGATTTGGGCTAAATCTGTGCTCTCCCTACAGGAGACTTGTACGGCAAGAAGCGCAGGCATTGACACACCGTTTAGGCACAGATCTGCCAAGACCCCTCCTGTTGCCACAAAGATATTTCTGCCACATGTTAGCAAAAAAAAAAGCATATTAATTTAATGATGAAATAGTGATTGCACCATCATCTTTCTCGTAACCAATCAAAAGGCTGTAATGCAAATTATTGTGCAAAGTTGCTTGTTCTACCCAATGTTTTGGCACGTTAAACTCTCATATAGGCAGCTTTTAATTATTAATCATTGAAAGTGTTTTGAAAGTTGAATTTCAGTGGATTTTAACTGATGGATTGTCATGGATATTAAATACTGAGCCCAAGTTTCAACATGAGGGTGTTGGCGGTGATCTCACACCATTACTTCTGACCGTGGGTGGCTGCAGAGATTGACAGCTGAGCCTACACGTGAGAAACCCTTTTCTTACGTGTGTATCCATATGAGACAGGCCCTGTGGGTTCACAGTTTTATGTTGCTATCCATTACAATAATTGATTCCTAGCCAATGTCTTTGATTAAAACAAAATAAAAGCTTCTGCTTTTCCCACATTCGCTTTTAGAGGTTTAAAATGCGACTTACCATTCTCAAGAGTTTATTGTTGGTGGCCAAGTAGGACTTTCCATGGACAAGAGAAGATACAACTGTAAACCCAGAGAGCTCCTCGTTCAATACTAAATTATACCAATAACATGGGTTGATTTGAAATGGGTCTCAATGTCGGTGAGCCAACAATCATCTGCCTGTACCCTGAGACAGTGATCGACCTGAAAAATTATATATCCATGTTATCCTGGGATTGGAAGTGCTTGACTAGTTTGAACTAGTCAAAGCTGAACAGTACCAGCTCTAAGGGCTATTGATAGCATATGACCATTTCAAAAGAGAAAGATTTTGCAAGTCTTTTGTATGTGCATCAATATTAAATTCTCTGGAAAATTTCAAAGTGTGAGTTTGCAATGGGTCCCCCATGACAGGATATACCCCATGAGAAAGAATGAGAGGGGAGAATGTAGCTCAGCAAAGCTGACAGTTTAAATATCCCCAGAGAAAAATACAACCAAGGAAATTATTTTTGTGTATATGCCACGCTTGGGGGAGGAGGTTGGATTTGTTTTGTTAAGCAAATGAGCCATGGCACTTCTGCAGAGAAGAAGATAGATTTTAGATAGCAAAATTGTGCATCTCATCTGGGATCAGTGGTCTATCAAAATAGTTGGAAGTTACCACTTCTAAAAGGCCTTGGTCCTGTGTTCAGTTGAGCTAAATGACTTGGGCAGTCAGCTCTGTGACTTTAATGTGTATGGATGTACATTGTGAGGAAGAAAAGAGCCTGGACTTATCTACAGAGACTTGGAACATTTGGGGCAAGTGTTCCAAATTAAGAATGAAAACATTCCATGATTTACGTCAAAACTATAAAAATAAGCACTTTGCACAGCTCATGCCCTGACGGAAGTCAGCAACCCTCATCCAAAACACGCAAAAATTACTTTTAATTACTCCAGCTCATGAAAAACGAAACTCTCCTTGGTGTTCCATGGCTAAAGTATCTGTCCTGTCTTGATTTTCCTGTAACCATTCCCAGATGCAAGAGGTGCTGAACAAACATTCAAAACAATGTCACGATACCCATGGCAGAGGACACAGGGAAGGGGGAAGGGAGAATTCCAAAGGCCTTATTTGTAGCTTTTACTATACTAACATTGTACAACGAGCCTCCCACAAAGCCTCGACTAAGTCCATGGCCCCAGTGGACTAAGTGCTGCCTTAAAAATACGTGGAAAAAAAGGCAAGCAAGAGAAAAGGGCTCAGCTTCTGTGGGACTGGGATCCTGTCTCTCCATCCTTGGCAAACTGCACCAAGGTGGTGGACACAGAGTGGAGTTAAAAATGTCCTTGAGTTGCTGTGATTCCCAACGTGCCTCTGGGCTGAGCAGAGCTGCTACGCTTCAACAAAAGCATTTTCTCTTTCCATAGTCCAGACTGATGTGCAAGGATAACTGCACCAGTTTAACAATACTAGTAGTACCATCCTCTACAAGCAAGATTATATCACCCTCCTGATGGGCAGAAAGTGCGTTGCAGTCCTCTGTGGGGCTTGGATTAAGTCCTCTCCTCCCAGGTACTCTAAAAACCAATCCCTAGGACAGGACACCTCTCCCTATGAGGCAAAGTCAGACCTCCTCTGAGACTCCCCGCAGGAGTTAAGCCCTGAGCTGTCCTGCGAGGATTACAGAGGCTGAGCATGCTCCTTAGCAAAACTGTAGCTTTCTGGAGGGCTCCAAAGAAAGCAAGTTTTGGAAGCAAGGAATTAGGGTTTACTAGCAGGCACACATGGGGTTTGAAGAATTAAACTTTGAGAATGCAACTGCCATTTTTTGGCACACTAAAACACTGAAGACACTTTGACGTGGTGACAGTGCCATCACCAGAGGTTGGCATCAGCACTTGCAAGTGTGGTGTTAGAGGTGAAATGGTAATGTCATTGCAAACATGCTGCTTAAGCACAGCAGAAGCTATCGGTACAAATTCCCCAGCTGTACAACGTGGGCTCGAACGTCAAAAGTGGGCACAGAGCTTCATTCTTTACCAGACCTGCTTTAACAGCAAAATCACAATCTCCCACCTAAGCAACATACACCCATCCCTTCAACATGCTGCAACGGCCATCTGACTGTCACGTAACGGCAACAGCACAAAACACAAACAAGCAGCAGATCCCTGCCAAAGCACAGCCCCCCATAGGATAAAGTTGCTGGTAGTTCTGCAGACCTGGTAACCCTTGTAGAGATGGCAGTAGAAATGCTAAGACCGGTGTACATGGAAACACCGGGGTAGGAAAGCACCAGGAGGAGCAAGCAGCAGGATGAGGGCAATGGAAAGGAATGTATATTAGTAGGCCATGAAGAGCCAACACACATCTACAGGCAGCTTCTTAGGGCAGCTGGCACAGGAGACAGGGGAGAGTGAGTCAATCCTGACGACTCACAGGTGGAACAGGGTGGAGGGATTGACCCTCACCAGCTCCAGATGTGTATAAAAAGGCAGCTCCAAAGCCAGATTGTGGTCACCATCTTGAGGAGAGGCTGGGTTGTTGTGTAGTGGTCCTCAGTTAGCCTCCATGGCACCATGAAAGTACCTAGATGCTGGTATCACAGAGATGGGGTTTTGGCTGCTTGTGAGTAAGTAAATGAGAGTACAACTGAATGAAATTGTATTTTGGTTCAAATTGAAATCACCTTCTGCTGGTATGCAGATTTGCTACAGCAGGATGCAATGTTACTTCCTGCAGTTGAATCTGTGCAACCTGATCTGTGGAAGTGTTTGGTGGTGTCATTGGTTTGTAAGTGGAAAAAAGATTAAGTATGTCAGTTAGTGCAGTAGTTAAAGCTTCTCTAAGCTGCCAGTGAGGATGTCTCCTGTCAGCAGCACTTGGGTGTTGCTTCTTAGGTTGAAAACTTTCCTTTTTGCTGCAAGGGCCCCTTCACAAGAAGTGTCAGGTGCAGAGTGAAGCCCTTGAAGGTGTTCCCTTGACAGAAGAGATGCTGATTGAGCCTCCCTTGACTGCCAGAGTACAGCACCAATTTGCAGTGTATTGCCAAAGAGAAAAGGCACTTCAGCTGGGAGAGTAGTTTGCAATAACGAGGGATGAAATCTAAACTTTGCAGGATACCTCATGTCAAACAAAAATGTACTGAAGGCACAGTGAATTTCTGGAGTACCTGACAGGCATTTCATCCGGGTAGGGCTCCATAACACACACTTGCCTTGTAAGCTATTTGTTCTGCATTACAAACTATTGCTGTTGAGCAAATGGCACCAGAAGCTGGAAGGGAGTGTGACTGGAGCTTCTCAATCAGCATTGCTGCTGCTTTCCTTCCTCAATGTGGGAAGAGTGGTAAATAAGAGGAAACTGTGTATGTGTCTGGAGAATGCTAGAGGCAGTACAAATGAGCAGGCTTGTTTGTGTTGGGTTATCAGATGGTGTTGCTACAAAGTACTGTGTGCAGCTTAGAGGAGAAAGAAAAGAAAAAAGAAACTTATTATTGAATTTATGGTGTTAGAGTGGCTGGGTATTTCCACTCCCAGCATGTTGCTGGATTATGAAGCTGGATCTCTAACACTCAAAAGTTGTGCAGGGCAAAGAGCTCTTCTGGTGATGAACCCCTCCAGGTGATTGTCCTGGTTTCAGCTGGGGTAGTTAATTGTCTTCCTAGTAGCTGGTATAGTGCTATGTTTTTGAGCTAGGTATGAGAAGAATGTTGGTAACACACTGACGTTTTCAGTTGTTGCTAAGTAATGTTTAGTCTAAAGTCAAGGCTTTTCAGCTTCTGATGCCCAGCCAGCAAGAAGGCTGGAGGGGCACAAGAAGTTGGGAGGGAACACAGTCAGGGCAGCTGACCCAAGGTGGCCAGCGGAGTATTCCATACCATGTGATGTATATAAACTGGGGGGAGTGGAGGTGTGGGGGATCACTGCTCGAGGACTAACAGGGCATCGGTCGGTGGATGGTAAGCAATTGCATTGTGCATCACTTGTATATTCCAATCCTTCTATTATTACTGTTGTCATTTCATTAGTGTTGTCATTATCATTATTAGTTTCTTTTTTTCTGTTCTATTAAAATGTTCTTATCTCAACCCATGAGTTTTACTTTTCCCAATTTTCTCCCCCATCCCACTGGGGGGGCGGGGAAGTGAGTGAGCAGCCGTGTGGTGCTTAGTTGCTGGCTGGGGTTAAACCATGACAGTGATGCTGCAGGCTCCCAGAGGAGTAGAGCAGTGGGAGCATGTGGTTTGGGTCCTGGCAGGGCTGCCTCACTGCACCCATGCACCAGGCTGAGTGCATGGCTCTATTTGCTATTGCGGAGGTGGCTGCAGACTGTATCACACTCCTTTGAGTGCTGCTGTGTTTTCATATGAGAAGTCTTGCCCTACACAGCATGTGACACCTTTGTTAAACCAAGAAATGCAGCTGCTCTCACAAAACCTCTTACTGAAGTCCTGGCATGGGTGTGCACAGCACGCATCAGCACACAAGGACTTGGTGCCAATGGCATTTTGGGTAGGAAATAACTGTGGTAACTCCCACAATCTGTACTATTTCAAGTGGATGCAGAGTTGAAACTTCAGTGATTCCTAGGATGAGCTTGTCTGCCTTTTTTCCAAGAAGGGTATCTCAGGAAAGGGCTGTTCACCCCTTCCTCTCAACTGGGGTTGAGGTCTTCAAAAATTAATTCTTCTCCTGGGGGAGAAAGCTGCTATGAAATAAACAGGAGATGGGCTAACCAGACAGAAGTAAGAGAAGAAATAGTGGTTTTCAGGTGGACAATAACCAGCTATGGCCAAAGAAAAGGACAAGAGGAAATGGCCTCAAGTTGCACCAGGGGAGGTTTAGATTGGATATTAGGAAAAATTTCTTTACTGAAAGGGTTGTCGGGCATTGGACCAGGCTGCCCAGGAAAGTGGTGGTGTCACCATCCCTGGAGGTATTAAAAAAAAAATGCATAGACAAGGCACTTCAGGACATGGTTTAGTGGGCATGGTTGACAGTTGGACTTGATGATCTTAAAGGTCTTTTCCAACCTAAACAATTCTATGATTCTTTAAAAAGCCAGGAAAAAACCTCATTCTGCATCTCCTCTGGCATCTAGTCATCTTCCTCAGTGAAAGCTGGCAATATTGTAGGACAGATGATTTCCCTGGCTTTTTTTTTTTTACAGTGCTTTACACTTCCCAGGAGTTGTTTCTATGTGACTGTAATAGAGCTGTCAAAATAACAGTTTGTGGTGGAGGATTGATCTTGCTTCTCTGCTCCATGCTGCCCACACCTCCTGCAGCACCTGCTTCTTATGAAAGGCTTGAGGATGGGGCCAAATCAAGGTGACACTGCCTGTGAGTACAGGATGTGTCTTGGTGCTCATTTAGCTGACCTTCCCAGCAGAGCCATGGCCTCAGGTTCCTCCATGCTTCTCTTTGCCAAAGGTTCACAAGCCTGGTCCCAACTATGGTCTCCTTTGCTCTATGACCCTGTAGAAGGTCTTTTGCACCCAACAGTCTTACTCTTCTGCATCCTGCCCAGCATTTTTGCTCTCACCACACTGCAGGCAATGCATGGGGCACAGTCCCAGCAGCAGCCAGCTGATGGTGCAGGGTTTTAGCAAGACTCTTCCACTGCAACTTGACAGGGCAATGAGGGTGGAGATGGGACAAGGTCTGGTCCCCATCCACTGTGAAATGGCTGTTGAGTAGGCTATTGAGTATACCCCCAGGAGGTATTGCCTTAGATCCATCTGGCAAGGATTGCCTGGAGGGAGACAGCATCTTGGTGCTGGGGCAGGGATGGCTCTCCCATACCTTATCCCACACTTGGGAAAGTCTGGTTATCAGAAAGTGTCCAGCCCTGGTCAGTCTGGAAATAATTGTGTAAAATTGAATGGGTGGCAACATCAGAGCAAAATAATACTGATGGGACTGAAGTCACTGTCCATAAATGTCCATTAGCGTTCGCTTGGAGGCATCAGCCTTTCATCTTTTATCAGACATCCTAAGTAACCTATGGGTTCCTGCTTGCAAGGTCAGCATTTCCTATGGATGAGAGCAGTATCTCTTGGAGACTGAAGCTGTAGCCTGTGTAGGTTCAATGTACCAACTTAATCAGATGTTTAAGTATCTCTGCAGGAATGATCACTGTCATTTAATTTGCTGATTAATGTTGTCATATCTATTTGTAGAATACAGTATGATTTATGGTGAGATCCCTGGAGGATCTTCAGCAAATGCTACAAGTAATTGAATCTGCTGATTTCTAAAGGTCAGGTGAAAACTGAGTATTATTATAACACAGATTATGTGATGACAACACCAGGTAGATTTACATTTGAAATGTAAAAATTCGTATTTACTGATCATTGCTATACACTACCACTGTAAAAGATGAGCAAATAATAAAATCAAGAAGGCTAACCTGTGTTTAGCAAAAACCTGTGGCAAGTTTTCAACCCTGTCATTAAAGGCAATGTAGTTTTTGAAGAGAAGAAAGGTAAAAGGGACTTGCGCTACTGTTTTTCAAGCTGAAAGGGGAGGAGAAGAATTTCAGAGAGAGGCAATTAGGGAAGCATCGGGAAATTGTTTGGGTTATTTTATTGAAGAACTGGCTCACTGATGAATTCTGAGGTTGAGTGCTGCTATTTCCAGTCCTGGCTGCATATGATACCCTGTGCTGGCACGGCTGCTTCCCGTCTCTCTTCCAGCAAACAAGTGTATTTCCCTTATCAGCAAAACTAATTTTGGCTGGCAAGTTATAAAAATGAGGTCTTTTAATTTGGTTTGTACAGTCTTTGGACTTCATTTCTGCAGAAATGGGGGAGAAACAGGAGGAGGGTGGTCTGGCAAGGGCCAGGGACAATCGACTTCTCAGGGCACCAGGCTACAGCAGCTCACTGAAGAAACACTGAAGAAAGCCCAAGAACAAAGCTGATGGAGGATACCAATAACACAAAGTTCAAGCTAGGGTGCTGGTTTGTCTGCACCAAAAAGTCTGCTCACCGGTAATAGTTGAGATTTTTTTCACAACAAAACCAAACTTGTCTGGCCTCTTTAGAAACCCTTCTGGAATAATACTAGTTCTCATCTGCTTCCCACAAAGTAACTTCTCATGACAAAGTCAAGGGAGATTTAAACCCCAAACACACCCCACTCCCCATACCCAAACAAACCAACCAACCTCCCGCAAACAACCAATTCCCACCCACCCCCAAAGAAAGAAACAAACAAGAAAAAAACTCAAAAGAAGCTTGGCATGAGCCAAACATTCAAGACAAGGAGTGGGTTGAAGCAGTGACTAGATTTTGGGGAAGATCTCTATCCCTATAAGGCTGCTGCTAGCCTAGTACCCTGTATGGTGTCTAACAGGCATTTATATTTATAGGGCATGCACCACTGACTTCTGGAGCAATTCCTGCCTATTGGTGCTTTGCACAGGGGGAAACTGTGCTCAGTTCATAAATTTTGTGACCAAAGTGCCTAATAAAAAGGGTAAATGTATGTTTCCTTGTAAAAGCCCTTCCCCAGAATGGATCAAGGAAGTTATCCTGTGCTTTTTCACTGCAGAAATATGTGCATGTTGCAAACTTTCTATTTTAGCTGCTCTGTAAATCATAAACATAGAGCACTGCAGCCTACATAACTGCATGAATTGCCAAGACAATAAACTGAAGCTTTAAGCCCACAAGACTTAAATACCCACCTTACTTTACATAGTCTGGTGACAGCAATATGGACTTGCTTAAGGCTGAGTGCGTGCTCTGATGGATCAGGGCCTAAATACACACGGACACTTTAGACGGAGGCATCTGTCAGCAAAAACTTCCTCTTCTTAGGAGAAGGCTTTGCTTGCAGCTCCTGTGCAGGAGCTGGGGCACATAAATCCCCCAGACTTTGTTGTTCTGCCAGCAAGCAGGAAGAGAGCAGTAAAAACCTGCCAGGTTAGTTAGAAACCAGCTGAGTGACAATGCTGCAAAAGAGCCACCTGAAAATAAACAGGTGAATGATAAAACACATGAACAGGCTCCTGGGGCGAAGTCAGAAGGCAACTCAGCTCTCTGGCTGCATGCACGCTTGCACGCTGCAATGGCTCTGTGGCTGTGGATGCTCCCTGCTGCTTTCCCACATCTTTCCCTTCATGCAAAACCCAGGGCATGGCAGAGTGGGGTACCCCATCAGCTGCTGTGCCGCACAGGACCTCTGCCATGAGCAGAGGGGGGACACCAAAGCACAGACCCCATGGTTACCAACACCGTGAGTCTGTTTTCTCTGTCCCCAACATCACTCCCCTTAGGGTGATGGTGGGTACCAGGTGATGGCAGCTACCACTGGGCACAAGGATATGCAGTGGCCCACGTGTATCGAGTGGGGATCTGTTAGGTTATTTTAGTGCTCTCTGGGGAGAAAGCGAGGGCATGCAAACACTGATAAATAACCGCTCCCAGTTCTGGGTCTCTTACATAAGGTGACGATTATAGAAACTGCGGTGTACGAGGCAGTGGGAAGGGATGCGAAGATCAGAGTTTTTGAAGGAAAGTAGGTCTGGGTATTTAGGGGGGAAATGGAAATTACCAGCCTTCCCTGAGGTTTGATAAACTTGAAGAAGAGGGTGCCGCATTGTACCAATGTCTTGGCCACTGGACAAGGTGTGAGAGTCCTATTCTGGGGAAGTGCCACTCAAAGAATTTTATATAGAACTTCTCCTCACAGATGAGCCTATGTATGGCATCAACAGCTGAGCACAGTACCTGGAATAAATGATTTAATAGCATAAGTGGTTTCTGAAGGGAGCTAGGTGAGTATTGTCCCAAAGTATCCAACTATTCATGTTCCTTCCCAAGTGCAAATGATGCTGGAATTACCACAGCAGCATAGAAAGCAACTTTGTAGCCATACTGGTGTTAATGTTGGTTCATGAAGATTTTTCGCTATATATTTTCTTTTCCTTCCTTTTAATCCTATTGAAGAATGCAGGATTAATACTCAGGACACTTTTTAATCCTAATCAGAAAGATGCTGCTTATAAACTAGGTTTAGGCATCTTCACATCACATATCAGAGAGGGGCTGGGTTTGGACTCTATTAAGACAGGCTGCTATTTTATTTTATGCATAGTTGTTTAGAGGAAAATGGTGGAGGGTTTCATAGCGTAACCCAGTCTCAGTGCAATGCATTAGAAGTTATATGCAGTTATTTGCCATCTCCTCCTCTTAGAAATACAGACCATAACTTGCCAGCTCCCTATGCTGTGATTTATTTTCTTGTAGCCAGGTTGTGAAAGCCATGGGAATGGAAGTGATCTGTTGTTCTAATTCATAACGCAGGTACTGAACCCCCACTATGTCTTCAGCCTAATTGTGGCGGTAACACGGGTATTTATAGATGCAGTGGTGAAAGTCTGGAGGTTGCTCTTCACTGCATGCTATTTATGATCTGATCAGAGTCATGTACTAAAAGGTAGACATGTTACAGCAGTGTAATTCTGAGTTACACTTCCTGAGTTGCATTTCCTCTCCTTGTTGGGTTTCTGATTGCTATATCAGAAACAGCATCGCAACTTCTTTCGTAAAGTAGGTTTTTGATGCACGGTTGGTGGAAAGTCTCCTTTGGAAAAATCATTGTGCTAATGTAAGACACTGGGTTGAAGGAAGGCTGTAAAACAGCAGACTGGATATAGGAAAATAATCAGATAGCCAGTGTGCTGGATGCCATCAGTGCTTCTGTATCACTCACTTCTATATTGTATCTGTATTTGGAGTGTAGTCTACAGGTAAATTCACACAAGAACAGAATTCCTGCCCTCAGTCTCCTCTTTGAAGGTTTTGGTATATCCCTTCCTTGGGGCCAAGCCTGTTCTCACTGCAATTAGCAGGAGCTTCAGTTGCAGTTCTTGTGTGTAAGCCTTGCTCAGCTCAACAGCCTCCCTGACCCCAGCGGGGCTCATTGCATGCCTAATTTAGGGCTGGAATTTGTCAGTGGGTCAGCACCCAGTGGGATGCTGAAAAATAAGACCTACTCAGTCTATAGACACATTATTTTCGATCACCCCAAGGACCACCCCTGATGCACATTGCCAGTGGGAGCCTCCAACTCAGACCAGATCCAGAAGATCTGCTGGATTGCCCCAGCTGCATGATGTGCCCCAAACCACAGGCATTTAATGGGCCTAAGGGGAGTTTGTGCTCCTGGTGGCACCATATGATGAATAAGCGAGATGAACATGTGTCTATGGCACAGCGTTTTCATGAGGCAGGATTGATAAATGAGAAGCAAAAGCATGTTTGGGGAACAGGTAAAGCTGTACTGCTGTATGTTTTACAGGCTATGGGATTGTGAGGACCCTGATTTTCTCCTGTCTCTCCTGTAAGGCTGCAAATGGAAGAGCTAAGGCAGCAAATCCTGCTCTTGTTTTTACTTCCTTCACATATCTGCTAACAGGTTGTTATGTGAAAATTTGGGTGGGGGCAGGGGTGGGGGGGAATGGTGTGTTTGTGGGAGTTTGTATAAGTTTCTGTGTGTTTAGCAATTGCTTGTGTACTTGTTTGCTCTTTCTCACAAGGCACGTGAATGGAGACCATTGTATGTATGGACATGAAGTAGCACCCAGGTACTCCTTGGATATAAAGGAACATTTGTGCAGTGGCAGCTGAACCGTGGAGATGGTAGAAGTAGGTGCCCTGTCTACATTTTAAAGGAAAAAGGAATATGTTCTATTGAATAAATCAAGGCTTCGTTAGCTAGGCCACCTTATTCCTGCAGGGAATCCATAGGAAGGATTTATATTAAATATTCTTGATGATAATGATACTTTTTTAAGAGAATACAGACTATTATGCCACCTAAAGCTTGATAGCCCATTTCTTCACCTCAGAAATGCTAATGCAAGGTGTATCTTGTACTCCATACTCTAGGGCAGCTCCTATTTCTTTTCTTTTTCCACTATATATTAACGTGGAGTTAGAGGCTATATCTACACAACTACACAGTCCCCCTCACAAGCCTCTCCAGGCATACAATTTAGCAAAAAAAGCCTGCTTTCTTCATCAGCACTATACAGTGTAATTAGGAGAATGAACAGAGATGCCAGAAAGATTTATAACTTGATTTTTCAGTCATGGGGAGGGCAACTAACAGGTGGTATTGATTTCATGAGAAACCAGGGATCCTCAGATGAGAGTAGCATTTTTCTCAATATCCCCTTCAGAAATATCACCCTAAACAGAGTGGATTTTTTAGAAACTAAAGGATAAATAAGCAAAATTTTCAAAATTGACTGCTTTTTTTCTTTTCCAAAACTGGAAGATATACTTAGATAATCTAGAATGTTAGTAGGATTTGGCACTTGTGGAAAGCTCTACCCAATGCTTCAATCCATCCTTCAGAAAATGTGCCATAACTTCACTACCCCAGAAGCACCACTTCACTGAAATCGTTGCAAAAAACTTTGCTAGATTTCACCAATATTTTTTTAAAAAATCACCTAGAAGTGCAACATTTATAGACACTGGTAAAAAAAACCAGAACACAGCCTTTCACTTTCAAATCAAATTTGTAGCTGCTTTGAACTATCTCTCTTTCAAAAGTACAATTAAATACAGTTTTGGCTCTTCAACTATTACAAATAGAAATGCAACCACTTAGTGACATCTTTTTTGGCTGGGTTTGTGATGCTTCTTGAGATTTGCCTTTGGTTTCAAAGGGGTGGCAAGCTGCTCCATTCCCATCCCTGGGATGTGGAGTCTGAAGTCTAATTATGCCATTTTCATATTTCCCGGTTGTTGGCTGCTTTACAGCTTATAAATTTAGCACAAAACCTCCAGCTGTGCTGAGACTATGGAAGCAGTTGAGGTTTGGGGTTAGAGTTTGAGGAGCATGTAGCCTCTTATTTTCTATTCTGTCTGGCTCTGAATGGCAGCTATTCAAATTATACACATACACTTTCTACAGTAGCTTGTCTTTATGGGGGCTTTCACTTCAGTAGATGAACTTTGAACAAATAATTTTAAGCTGGTAACTTTAATCAATGGATTTTTTTCTTTTTTTCTTGCAAAACCAGCTTCTTTGATGTAACTTCAAATTCAGCACTGGTTAAATTCTGTTGGTTTCCTTGGAAAGATCTGCTCTTGCTTGAATCAGAAAGGCAAAGACAAATATAATACAATGAGATCTTGCCTACCAAACGTGTGGGACATGCAGATGAATGACTTGTAGTCAAGCTTTAAATGCAACTTAGCCCCATCCTTCTTTGAATTATTTGAAAGAAAGATCTGCACAAAGAATGGGGCTCTTAAAACTCCAGTTTGAAACCATTTGTAATTGAAGTCCAGTACAGTTATATAGCTCTGGACATCTGTGCCTTCAAAAATTAAAACCCCAGTTCCTATTAATTTTTTTTTAATTATTATTTATTTTTTTAATAGCAGCAGCACACTTCCCTTGTCGGAAGAGGATTTCTTCCTAACAAAAACCTTTCTTTTGGTGCAGCTCAGAGGACCTGCCTGTCACTGTCAGATGCTACCCAGGGCTATGACCAGACTGTAGGATTGTATAGCATCTCTCAGCTTTTGGATCCAAGTGAACAACTTGCTCTCTCCCTGGAATGCGTGCCCTACGTACCCCTTGCCCAGCCTCACATCCCAAATCCAGGGGCACCAGCACCATGGGGTGTGCCAACACACCTCTGCCTCCCAGTCTAGGCACAACTGCAATGATTTCTGTGTTATACCTACTTTGCAAAGATACAAATAACCACTATCAGTTCCTGGATCGACAGGGCAGCACAGCAGAGTGCTAAGGAGAGCCCTGTTCATCTCGCTCTGCTGCCAGTTCAGCTCTGTGTGGGCAAACAAGCATTAAACTGAATTTTACTCTGCTGGCAATGAACATCTTATTATAAAGCTCTGCCTGAGGGCTAGGCAAGTTTGAGCACCACATGGTTAGTGTGCTCAAGTGAAATCTGAGCTTGTGGGTGAGGATTTATGAGAAAGCGGACAATTCATGCTTTCTGGTGATTGCCAGCAATACATACATATACCTATGTAGACTGAAACTCTTTTTCTCCACTATCTGCAAGTATATGTACTATTATTCTTGCTAGGATGAGCACTAGCTGGAGGATGCTTCTGTTTGGAGGGAAAAGTGGGGGGGAGGAAGGAAAGAAATGTCAGCCCCCCAAAATGTGAGTCATAAAAATGTTCATACAGCAAATGTACCAGATCCTGTACCACAAACTGGTGGTCCTTCTGCCAACTCTCGTTTACCATCCCAAGGTTATCAGTTTGAAAGGAAGATACAAGGGACACAAATCTTTCCTTCTGTTGCTTTTACCGGGCTTATTTTCTTCTGCTTGCCTAAATTAGCCAGAGGTGCCATGCCAATTTCTATAAGCAGGGCGTTGGGGCTTTCTGTCCTTTATCTGAAGAAAGGCATATTAGCATAAAATACACTGAGTTTATTAGATATGATACTTCACAGCTCTCTTCCACTCCTGTCCCTTCAACAGAGCTCCCCAGCTCTATTAGCAAACTAGTCACCAACTCCTGTCTTTCCCCTTGTTCTACGATTTCACACACTCCTGCTATTGCATCTGCTACCTCTCTGGTTCATAAAGCCTCTCACTTCATCTTCAGATTACTTTTGCAGAATAACTCCTAGCATGCTGCTGGTAAGAAAATCTTTTTACCTATTTAATATGACTACGACCAGCGCAAGTGTGGGACAATTGACGTTTATGGGGAAAGGATTAAGGAAAAAAAATTTAATATAAAGTGTTACCATTGAAGCTTCTTTAAATGCAGTCGCTAAAGATGTTGCACAAGTGACTTTCTGCACACATTTGTGGGTTTTTCTCATTTTCTGTTAAGTTTTTCATCAACATTTTAATTAAAGCCTTTATTAGTGAGTACCTCATTAGAAAGGACTGCAAATATTGTTTTATTATTTTCTCCCTCAGAATTTTTACAAATGACACTATATAAATGTTTTGCTCCAAAGGGGTCATTCTGGGAGAAAGCAAAAAGGCAGTAACAGTGTTAAACCACTCATGCAAAGGTGTGACGTGAGGCATAGCTTGTCTTAATGAATTTTGTTCACTAAGTGAGTCTAATTTCTGGCCACGGCAATTTTGGTGTATTGATTTCTAGACTCGGTAAGGAACTTTCCTTTCCTCTCAGGCAAATCAAACATTTTAATCTCCAGCTCTTGACAGCTTTCGTACACAATTGCATGCAACTCACTACGTGAAGAAGCTCAGAGCTGCAGATCTGGGGGTGGGGAGAGGAGAAACCTAAAGGTGCTCTTGTCCCCATTAACACTCAGTAGCTGATGGCTCCTTGTCCCAGGCTGTGCCAGCTGTTTGCAGCTGCATAGCTTCTCCCTTTCCACTGGGGTAGCATCAGCCTTGACTTATGCCTGCATTGCAGTTGCATGAGTGACTGGGCTGTAATACAGGGAGGCAGGAGTAAGGTTGTCTGCTGGGAGGTGCTTGGTGGCAGCAGCAGGGAGCTCAGTGTGGGCTAATGTGTGTTTTGGTACCCAAGCTATTATAAGGCTGGGTCTTGTACCTCCATCTTACTCTGTGCTTACACACAGGCTGTTGTGCTAATGCAGTTTTAGCCTTTGCTTCTGCACAACACCCTCTCTGATAGAAGACTTTATGCATAATTTTCAGATATAGCAATCAAGCCACCGAGAAAGTAAACTCAAAATTTTAAATTTGGGTCTGTAGGGGAAGCAAAATTCTGAATACAAACTGACTGCCATTGCTCAGCTGCTTTTGGATTTATACCACCATCTTTAGGTATTTGCCTTTGCAGGTTACTCACATAGTAAATAAGCTATTAAAAAAACCTCCATGTAACCTCAAAAGGAAGAATAAGCTCCTATTTCCCCCAGTTTAGCCCATTAGCCCACTGCTCTTTACCATTCTTCTGGCCAGATAACCCAATGACTATACTAGGCCTACTGAAGAAGTGCAGATGTCTCAGCTATAAGTAACAGCTGTTAACACCTAGTAAGGGAACACTGTATATATTTAAAGTGTGTAAGGACCCATCAGATGTTGTGCCAAGATCAGGACATAACATTTTTGTGCCTATCTGAGATCTCCTCCTTGGAGCATTTGTTCTTGAGAGTTGTGTAACACCTTTCTTTTCGCATTGACCTCTGAGATAATGTGCATCAGGAACGTCATATTATCAAGAGAGCCAGGCAGTAGCTTGGGAGTTGGTACAAGGGCACATGAATAATGGCATTACTTCCAATCAGAAAATTGCTAAATTTAAGTCTATTACTGAATCCAACAGAACGCTGTGCAGCTCAGTACCTTATGTAAGGTGTGCACCTACATAAAATTGTGTTGGTAACAGGAAACAATAAGGTTTGAAGAGAAAGCTGAAAGATAAAAATATCTCTGTGAGCATGTGGAAGGGAATACTAAATGTTCAGTGATTTTTTTTAGCTGATCTCTTGATTTCAAAGTGCTTTTAATCTAAATATCCTTCCCCAACAAAGTGAAATGGTAAGCCACAACCTGAAAAAACCCATAGGGATAGGAAAAATTCTTTACCAGGTGGGAGCTGGTTTTGCCTTCAGCTAAGACATTTCATGCAGGGCAAGGTGAGCTGCTTACACCTGCTAGCTCCATACACCCATAACAAAAAGGGCTAGACATTGTGCTTAATTTAAAACTATCCCCAGTGAGGCTATTGGTGTGAATACCAGAATGCGGAGCAGTTGTGTGCAGCTGAACATACAAGTCCTTAAAATAATCCTTACTCACACATGTGTTTTAACTGCCACTGAAAGTACTGTCAACAAAGCAAAATGCTTTGCTGAGCGGGGATGGGATCCTGCTTTCAGCATCCATGTGAGTAAATATGGCATCACTGGATCTGTTGTAAGCAGGCTTGTTACTACCAGTAAGTAGGTGCTGTTTGCACCTAAGAACACAGAAGTAATAACCTGCAAAATTAAAATGGTGCAAATGTAACTCTAACATTTCCCAGGAGTGTCCAGCTTTGCGACTTTAGCAGTGCTGGTACAAGACAGGACTTTTTTTTTCTTTTAAGGCAATACATTTGATTCAGCATTTACAGTCAGGAAGTTCTAAAAGTAATGATGCTAATTCACCACCAGAAAAAAAGAATGGGGCTTTCCTATCCAAACAGCAGGAAGATGAGCCAAAACTAATAATGTCAGTGGTGATTCCTGTCTTGTGTTTATATGGTCAAAAACGGGAAGCTGTCTGACATTGATAAAACTGCTTTTGAAAAGTTGTCATCGAAGGTCTAAATTATTCACTTGAATGCATCGTCACTAAACACATACTAAACAGGAACCAGGCTCTTCAAAGGTGAGCTAACAAAATACTGGGTTTGCATGTTTTCTCTTCTTTGTTGATTTTTTTTTTCCAGTGGAGAGAGGACGAGTAATGATGTGCTGGTTTTTATGTTGCATTAACTAATTATAGATATTAAAGATGAAAAACACCTATTATTTTATTTAAGTCTTCCTCTAGCTATTGTCATAGCTGAAAAATCCAGTTCTTTTTAAACACAGCTTTGCAAAATGTTCTTTCTTTGTACAAGCATGCTTTACAGCAAAAAATACCATAAAGTAATCAGCAATGTCATTCCCTTACCTGTCCAGGCCATGTATCCTTCCAACTTTAAAGGTCACTGCTAGAAGATGAGAGATCCTCTGGGAGTGATGCTTTTATTTATTGTAAGTGTAGTTTTCTCTTGCTCTTGTCAGCAAGTCCATCTCCATAAGGCTTCTCTCATAGCATCTGCAAAACACAGTGCATATAGCGTAAGCACATGCTGTGTTGGAAAGGTGGAATCACCTGGATTTAATTAAAAGAGGAGTCATAGTAGACTCACAGTGATAGAGCACTGCATACATGAATGTTTTCACTTCCTACTTACACACTGTGCCATTACTGGGGAGGGGAAAGGTAATGTATTTTTCACCATCATGACTGGGGTATTAGCTCTAAAGGGAAATCATGTACTTTGACGAGGAAAAGAAATCTCTGAAGTACTACTCCTGCACCTGAGGTTCCTGGAAATACTTCTTGAAACTATTTACCTGAGCAAGCATGTGGTTGCTTCAGTGAAGATGACACATCAAAGCCCAATTTTTTCAGTTCTTGACTTTTTAGTACCTAAGAACCCATGATGAATTAATACTGCAGTAGAGGATTATGACTTCTGCAATTCCTCCTGTGTTTCATTATGTTAGCATAGTGTTAAAAGGAATTATTTTCTGTTTTTGATTTTGCTTTTAGGTGTATTCCCCTGTTCCCATATAAATGTGAGGCAGAATTGCACCATTTAATGCTTAAGAAAAGAAAGGCAACACCAGGAAAGCTGGTTTCTCACCTATGTCTTATTGCCTGGAGTTCTAAATTAATTATCCCTCTTAAGGGAAAATGGATGTTGAATGGGGAATAAGGCACAGCTGTTGAAGCAGGGTATAAATAGGAAAAGGTTTTAGAAGAAAAAAAGGTGCACTTTGAGCTAGAAAGACATGTAAGGCAGCATTGCTCTTGGATTTAGACTATTAGGATGAATTCAGCACTAATATAAGGGACATATCGAGGGTTTGGGGGGTGGGGTGGTTCTGTTTGTGTTTCCTTGCATTGATGATAAAGCTTGGGGGAAAAACCAAAGGCTTACTCTCACCAGGAGGGTCCCTAAGCGGGGAGGGCAGTGAGCCAGGATGTTGGGGGATGCCATGGGACACCCCCACTCTGCAGTCCGTGGGATTTCTGGAAGCAGTTGTGAGAATTGCAGCCTGTGCTCAACTTATCTCAAGGTGCAATAAATACTAATCTGCCTACTCTTGTAACATCAGAGCCTGCCTACAGTAGTCAGCCTATGTATACAGCAACATCATACATACAGCAGGTGTGCATTTGCATGCATACCTGATTTGTGATTTCTTACAATGACATCCTTAAAGACGAGGATAAAAGCATACAGGCTTTGTAGCAGTGATGAGGCTATTGCTCTACCATACCCAGTATCCAACAGTGTTTCAAAGGGTGTATTTATAAGTATGTAGGTAGGACATAACCTGTCTTTGGGACATCTTTACCTGCCTTGCATCCGTACAAAGGTTAAGTCCCATTATATCCCATCTAAACATATCTGTGTGTTTAGACAGAATATTCTTGGACAACCCTTCTGGCACTGTATTGCTGTTGTTTAAGCTTAGTCAGCACCAACCACTTAAAAGTCTGTATTGCTTTAACTGAACTGAATTAAAACAGCCCTGTGTAGACAAACCCTGAGAATTTAGAGCAGTTCAAGCTGTGCTGGTGTCTCTTTAGGCATGATGGAGTAGCACCTGGGATATTATTGCCCTTTTTTTTTAATTCTGTCAAAATAATTTTTGCTTCTCTCTCCATGTCTCACTAGTCGTAGTATTTGAATCAGTGCATGAAGAGAGAATCAAAATGTAGGCCAAGCGATTAGAGAGAGATGATCAATGCTGGATTCTGCAATTTATGGTTCCCCAGATATGATAAAAGGAGAGGGGAGGTCTCACAAACAGTGAAAATGATACGGGGTTTTTATCATGTAAAATTGGGAAAAAAAATATTTCTTTTAAGGCTTAAACTAGTTTATGAAAACTGCACCACTGAGTTTCATACTACGTTTTGAAGCAAATGGTCAAAGTTTTCAAAAGTGGAAAAGTTCATGTTTTTTACATACAAGTATCTCCCTCCCTCTCTGCCTCTCCAATGGGTGCTAATCTATTATCCACATTAAAGAAAGCTTCCTGTTGCTCCTTGGAATCTAAGCAGAAAATCAATTAACTACAGTATTAATGAGGCCTGACTACAGGTTTTTCCCTGCCTGTTGTTGTTTTCACCTCCCTTTTCTGCCAATATTTAACTAGGGCTTCCATACACACCAAAAAATCTTATCTATTCCTTCCTTTCATCAAACATTGATGATTGGAGTTCCCACTTTTATGACTTTCCTGATAAATATCATTTCAGATTAGAGTGTTTGGAATGGGCCAGCTTAACTAGGAGCCACGAGGACACAATTTCATACCAGCACTGTTGGTGCTTATTGATGGTGATGATTCAGGATTATTTGTGCTGCAGTTAAATTCTAGATTCAGGGGGTTCCTTCTTCCTTATCGACATACAAAACATCTTCTATGATATTCCTTTGCAGGATATGTGAAGGAGAAGGATAAGGTTTCTCACCTTTCACAGCAGGAGGAGTATCTTAAAGAGTGTTGAATCTGGCACAACTCATAGTCTTCTTTTGGGGTCAGATACCCAAGTCATTCCTTTACTCTATAACATGGTAGTACTACTTTGTCTTTCAATGCCAGGTTGGGAACCTGGGTTTAAACCCTTTCACTGCCTGGGAAGGAGTCGATCTTTTTAAGGAGCTCCTTAACCACAGTAAATTATACTGGCACATGCAGAACCTGTTCCTGACTTTGCTGGGACAGTGAACGACAGCATCTCTAGGAGCTGGTGCTTGTGGCACCTGCCTGGGAGGAAGATGCCCAGGGCTGCAGTCTGTGCTTGGGCTAATGGCTTTGTACCTTGGTACAATCCTGGAGCTGTTCCGTCTGCTTCAGGCTTTCATTGATCAGCTGCAGCTGAATTACGTTCCTGGCTCTGGAGGTGTAAATCTTGCTCCTTGGCCTCAGGTCTGGCATCTATACAGTAAATTGTCTCCCCCATATATAACATTGGGATGATTTGGGTTATCTATCTCAATATACAAGTTCCAGCCTGACTAGTATGAATTATCTGTACCTTATGTCTCTGGCAGTCTTTCTTCTGCTGAAGGCACGCTGCAGTGACAGCGGATCTATACAGGTTGATCATTAAAGGTTTTTGGTACATGAGCAGGCTCTGGAGAAAGAAACGAGAGTACTTCTGTTCTAGGTAAGGCCCTCCTCTTCCAAACTTTGTGCACGGAACCAGATCTTTGACTAGAAAATTGCTAAAGCCTGGACTAACAGGAGGAGATGTTAGCACAGATTTGGACTCCCTGGAAGAGCTGAATGAAGCATGAAGAGGAGCAGGGATCAGGAGGGAAGGGAGGCAGGAGAATGTGTATGGGTACACAAGGATTTTGCGTTGTTTCTTTGTCTAGGTAGGCCAGCTAAGGGAGGACTGCTGTGTGAGCTACTCCCCAAGCCAGTTGGGCTAAACACCTCTCCTGTTATTGCTCCTGAATTGTGAGCTGAAAACCCATGGTATGTCCAAGGCCTCAATGCTGGAAAAGGATGGTTACAGGACTGAAAAAAAACAATGTGACCAGTATTGTTCTGGTTTTGTTTGGGACAGGGGAGTTGTTCAAGGCTGTAACACCATTGGTGTACAAGAAGTAAAGGAGAGAACTGGGAAACAGGGAAGTTGCCTGAGCCCAGGGATGCTGGAAGAGGCTGAAGTCTGATGCAGCGAGACTGCAGCACAGGGTACTGAGCTAGGGAGAGCTTATCCTGGACAGAAATAACAACACATTCACTCACTTCCAGAGAACAAATAAACATGATTGCGATCATCCATGAATACATGCACCTTTTTTCCCCCCCCCATGGTATAAAGGCCCTTTGTGTAACCCTTTAATTTAAACCAGTGAAATTGGAGCAACATAAAATTAATTTCTCTGGGTCCCGTTCTGTAAGCATCAATTATAATGTCTAATCTACATGAAGTGCTGCTAAGTTTAGTAACCAGCTCTTTATTATGCAGCACCCAAAAGCATTCAAATATATTCACATTAAGATGTAAGATCATACAAATGTTAATTGTAGAATCTTCCAAATGTTAACAGTTGGTTTTTTGCCTCCTAAGGCTATAAACAGCTATTTTGATTAAGTTGCCATGTTCCACTAAAACACATTTTCAGAGAGAAATTTCTCAATTGGAACTTTGCTTGACAGTGGACACAAAACAACGTACTATCACAAAGTAGAGAAAGCATAGAAGACTATCCTTTATTTACGACAATGACACTGGAAATCAAGATTTGATACTTGCTGAAAGAATTTCACTGGTGGTAGAGGAAGGCGGGATGCACTGCTGTGAATATGTAAATAATTTAAGCTCTCAATTAAGAATTTACTCAACACCTACAGTTTTGCCTGAGATATGGCTGGGAAAAAAACCCTGAAGACTGCTGCCATCTCCTCCAAGGTCATATATCTTGTCATTCAAAGGAATATTCGATTTTGTTCTACATTTGACATTTTATTGGCCTCTTAATTTTTTTTTAATAAAATTGTGTATTCTTTTGACTTCCTTTTCATTTTGCTCTTGCAGTCCATTGTTTATCTTTTTCTTCCAGAAGATTATTGTGTAGCTTTTGCTTCAGTGTTACACTTTTTTGCCATCTTTATCTTTTTACTGTGTGTTCTCTTTCTTTCTTGTCATTATTTTTTCTTCTGTGTCCTTCTACTCCTCTGTTTGTGCTGCTTTCCTTTCCACAAAAGTAGTCTTTGCTGTCACAGCTGACTTGTTGGTCTCTCTCTTCCTCCACTTTAATTTGTGTTCAATTTTCCCAACTATTTTCTCATTTAGGTGCCTCAAATGGACCACTCAGATAAACAAAAGTAACAAAACAAAACACTGGCCAGAAAAAGATGGCACAGGGCCAGAATTAGGACAAGAGACCATCCGAGTTATGGAGAGCAATAAGAGAAAGATTAAGCTTGGTATTCAGACTTTCACAAGGCTGAAAAGAAAGGCAGTTGGATTGGAAATTAGGAGCCATAGCCTGATTCTAGCTGGCTTTTGCCACCTTTAAGGTGGCAAAGTCAGATGAGGTGCTGGATGAATTTGTAGGTTATCTAGGTGCTGCAAGGAAGAGGTCTTTTAATTCTCTTTTTCTCCAGCCTCCCTCATTTTCTGGAAAACCTCCTGCTTTGGGCAGAAAGGTGGAGAATGTCTGTCCCCCTGAGTACTGAGTGCAAGGACCTGCAGTGGACAGGGCCTTCTCCTGCCCCCATGAGCAGCAGTCACACAATGCTGAGGACAGCTGTACTGAATATAAAGCAGATCTTCAGTTCACTCTGCCTTTTTTCTTTTTTTTTTTTAATTAATGGTGGGGAGGATCATATCTGAAGCATCAGATATGAAAAGTAATATCAGCATGAAAAATAACATTAGCTTGTCCTTCTGGTTAAGGTAACAGTAAGACATCCCATAAGGAACATCTAAGTTGTGTTTTACTTCTAAACATGCTACTGCTGGCTCTCAAATATCAATACAATGTGGATATGCTTGCGATTTTATCTAACAAACAGCAACACTGAGAAGCAATCCACCTTACAGCTTCTTTTTCTGGTCTCTCACTTAGGCTTTGTCCACCATTTCCAATGCTGGTAGGACTGACACTGATGTTTTCCCTGCACAGTGTGAATGGGAGTGTGTGAAGGGTGCAGGGCTATCTGAAAAAAATGGGAGGTCCTTTGAAATCGAAGCATACTCTACAAATCTATTTTTTACTCTGATTTCTTCTTCTTTAAACAGAATTATGCAACATCCATAGACTCATATCAAGAAAGGAATAATATGGTACATAAACTCATGCCAGCAAGGATAAACAATTTTAAAAAAAGGTGTGAACATGGAAGGAATAACCTAATTATGTATTTAAAGAAGTTTTGATTTTGTATGAAGGCATAGCTGGCACATATTGTAATACATAATGAAGAGTGCACCTGGGCTGGGTTCACGACATACTCTGAAGGATGTTTTTAGAAGGCATTTCGTAACTGTTATAGGTTTGTGCGGCGCGGTTTTCTTTGGTGGCAGGGGAGGGAGGCTGCAGAGGCGGCCCCTTTAAGAAGTTGCTTGGAAGAATTTGCCACCCCAAAATGTCGGACGCGCGTGCCAAAATGTCGGACC